>VMKM01000019.1:600000-1056428 GCA_008360985.2 Macquaria ambigua | reverse complement strand
CTATGCATGAGAGCCACAGTCATGTGGAAGATTAACTCCTGCTCTGGAAAAAAGACCAAAGACCAGCCCATTAGGCATATGGGTTAAATTCTCTGTTCAGATTGAGCAAGTATGGAGAGCTGAGGAAAATCTAATCTATTTTTGTGGCCTCTTACTGGGATTTATTTAGGGTTAAGGCTTAATTAAATTTTACAATTAAAGTTAGGATTAGATTTGGTTGAGGTAAATTTTTGTTTTAGGGTTAGAATTTGGGTTAAAGATTCAGGAAATAATAATAATAGAATAAAGGTAAGGGCACAAAGTGCCGTGGATCAAGGTTTGGTTAGAGCAATGCTGTACTAACAAACATTCCTTACAAGTATTGTATAAAGTATAGGGTGCGTGTGTGTGTGTGTGTGTGTGTGTGTGTGTGTGTGTGTATGTATAGTGTAGGTATCCTTCTAGTGCTTATCTGTAACACTGTGGCACCAAGCCCTTTCCCTGACAAATGATGCTATTTAGCAGCAAGTGATGCCAGTATTACTGTTATGAATGATACAGTGCACATTAACATTGCCCCTCCCCTTCTCCTCTACTCTGCAACACTGCTCCCATGACAAGAGCGATGGGCTGGAGGAATCATCTCTCTACTTCACCTTTCTCTCTTCCATTGTCCCCTGAACCTCTTACTCTCTCCTTAAACTCAAATACTGAATTCACAGTTATTTTATTCCTTTATGTGTGTATTTAGTGGATAAATGAGAAGAAAAGCTAACAACACTGGCACAAACAATCTAACAGTGACATTCAGACAAGTAACAATAATGTTTTCTTCAAGTAAGGTCAAACCAAAACAACCAAAGCAGAGCTAACTGCAACACACCAAGGTAAGCTAAAGACATTTGGGGGCCCGACAAGAACACTTGCCTAACATACTGACCTGGTAGATTTAGAGATATGTGTGTCCTCCTGTGATACCAGAATACATGCACAGTTTTATTTAGCCTCTTAAAACCCCAGACTCAAGTTGTGCTGGTTCCCAAAAATACCATTTCCAGCTGATGTACTTATGCAGCTCTAATAAATGTGATCTTAAATATTTCACTGAAAGAAGCAAATATAGAATACATATGTGGTTTCATCAAAGTGGCTTAACTTGACGGGAAATAAAAAAAAGTGGAAGCATTTAGTTTTAAATGGTTAGATGTGGAGAGCATGTGCATAATAAAGGAAGCATAGCAGAATTAAATAATAAATAATGTTTTAAAAAAACAGGAAAAGAGGAAAGTGCAGAGGAGGTGAGATTTGTTGAAGAAAGTAACAAATACACTCCATTACCATACTTCTCCCAAAGTTAGAGAAGGACTTCTGCATTAAGACAAAGCATCATTGCTTCACTGTGGCAGGGCTGAAAAACACACTGCCATAAAACATACAAAATGACAAAGCCTGGAGAGGTAGGAGACTGAAAGTGAGGAGGAGGAGGAGGAGGAGGAGGAGGAGAAGAAAAGTGGGAAGACTTGCTAACTTATACACAGCAGCCGCCGCCGCATGTTTTACTCAGCCCAACCTTTTAGGAAAGGCAAGGGGGCCAGTGGGGGCGCTAAATCAGCCACTGGAGGACATCAATCCCTGCTGGATCAATAGGAGTCGCGCGTGTTAGACGGGGACTAGGCTCGGCCCTGCCCTGGGGCCTCAGGCTTGAGAAAGAAAAGGGGCTATAGGCCAAAGCCCTGTTTATTATGTTGGTGACATCTCTAGACCTCTCGTTCATCTGAGCGCTGATTCAGTGGGACAGGCACTGTCAGGACTGCAATTTCAGGCATGTTGTGAATTATAGCTTTAAATTTTATGGTGCACAGAGGCTTAATGGATATATGGGCAATGTTCAGTATGCTATCTACAAAAAGCAGCGGCAAACAAAAGAAAAGATGAAACCACCTCAAGACCAAGTGGAGAGATGACTGTGGAGGACAGAGCAGAGAGAATCTTGATCTTTACCTGCTTTGTATAAATACTTGATGAATTGTCTTGAGGCAGGGCCAGTGAGCCTCAGGGTTGAAGTCATGCAATCAGTAGGCTGATGAGTCAGTGTGATGCCACTCATGTTACCACACTGTCTATCCACTGACAAAGAGAGCCTTCAAACACATCAGCAACACCAAGCTGAAGCCACACTGCCTCACATCAATCATTCCCATCAAAAATTCACACAGGCAAATACTGTCTTCAGCTAACTGGCAGCATGAGCTCATTCACTACAGCGTCTGTATTTTGTTCCCTACTTTATAGTGCAGCATTTGTCACTTTATGGATCACCATGTGAAGAGAAATTTAACAGTATACTCTGTGGAGAGAAGCAGTAATGGAAAGCCTTCTCATCTGTCACATAGATGAGTTGTGATTATGAGATTGTGACTCTAAGCGACAGTGCTGTATATTTTTCAGCACCGGATCCATCAGGTCTGGGGTAACAGGGAGAACGCTAACGAGGGAGCACGCAAAACCACGTCCTGCTAATTGACTGTGTGCCATTATAACAAAATGGGTCTGTTTTTTTGCACACCACTATTACAGAAAGTGAGTGTCTGTGTTTGTTTGAATCCCTGCACTGAAAGAGCTACAGTCATGAATTGGTAGAAAATGAGGCACACTCATGCAGAAATACCACTTTCCTTTTGTTAAAATGAAAAACGGGAATATAGCTGTTGACTGTGGTCATTACAGCAATAACCAAAATACGAGCACCGCATTTAACTTAAACTGTTAAGACACAAGGTGGGTGTGAACTTCACAAGGCCGTTAATGAGTGGAACTATATGCTGCATATTTGTATTGATGAGGCAGAATGAACCTCTAAGCCCAAATCCTCTGCAGCCATACCAGTGTATGCTCCCAACTGTTTCAGTCGGTCTTTCTCATATGAAGCACCTTGAGGGTAATTTAAGTCAGATTCCATCAGGGGATTTAAGTCACTGTTTCAGGCTCATCCTTTTAAGATACCTCTTGGGGGCACATGCATTAACTTGCACCCTCACCTACAGTCAAACACACGATAAATTAAACTCTTCTTTTTCTTCAGAAATAATGGAATGGAAATGAGTTGAAATGAACTCATCACCGCTTTCTCTGCCCAAGGTGCTGTGTGCTGCGTTAATGTCTAGAGATTCAGGCTCCTTCTGGGAAGCCAGTTGGATGTGGAAATAAACTAAGCAGATCTACCTGGAATGACAATAGTGCGGTGGCCAGAAACTGCTTGGACCTTTATTTCCATACAAAGAGAGGTGTATGTGTTCACGGGGCATCTTTACTAGTAGAAAAGAGGATGCATGCAGATAGTTTATTTCCCTGTAGGATGAAGACAGCCATGGAGAGTGACAGTAAAGCCTTTTCCCCAGGGAGGTCAATTAGAGAGCTAGCAATAAAAAGAGATAGAAAGAAAGAAAAAAACTCACTGATTATGTTTGCAAGCCTTTGTGCCGCGAATAAACAAATGCAACACATTCTCAAATTGATACAACTGCTGCAGATTAATAACAATTTACTTATTGAATAATGAGTATGCATTACTCACTGGAGTTCTTCAAAGGAGGTTATATTTGTCCATTGGAAAAAGCAAATTTATCACAGAAATCCTCACATTTTAATAGCTCCTTTGCAACAAGACATTTACCAAATTCTATCTCATTTTCCTCTCATTTACCCTTTCTCTATTTTTCACTGGCCTTCTCTCCTTTGTGTGTGTGTGTGTGTGTGTGTACACGCGCATGTGTGTGTTTGTGACATCAATAACCGTGATGGGGAAGAGAGCCGAAGACAAATAGTGCCTGGAGTCTGGCTTTAAGTGACTCCTGTGTTTCAACAACACACACCACGAGAGTCCTTGGGAGGCTGTGTATTAATCCAACAGATTTATGACTAAATCTGTTACGGATGGGAGGAGAACACCCTCTGCCGTTCTTTAGCCATTCCTGAGAGAAATACACACCTCCCAGACCACACATCCTAAATGCGTGTGTATACACAGCTCTTAATGTGTATATACTCAGAAACATAACATACACACATTTATAAAGGTGTGAAAATCACTGATACATGTAGCCAAACACAGACACACACACGCACACACTTAGATGTAATTACACGAGCATACACAAACATTTCCTGAAGGTCATCTGGTATAAATGTTGATGTTAAAGATGTTAAAGCATCTTGGAGAAAACAGGACAAGCACATCTTTTGTTCAGTGAGCTTTTGTTAATGTGAGTGAGAGTGTGAGTGCAGGATAGTATATGTACTGTACGTGTGCATGGCTGTCTTCAATAGAAAGTAGGCTATGGCTCATGGTATGACTTAAAAAGCCCAAAGGGAGGAGCAAAATGTTGAAAACAAATGGTTTATGTACCTGCAGCTTAAGATCAAAAACCTCACTGTGCTTTAACCTTGTGAAAAGAAGAACAAAGCGAAGATTGCAGTCGGTTTTGTTTTGTTCTCCTAAGCTTGCAGAAAGGAGGCATGAAGGGATTTCTACAATGATGTATGTCATCAGAAACTATATTATGAATACCTTAAGTAAAGGTATATTTTAAAGGCAAAGTAAAACAATTCACACAAAGTAGGACTATTAGGCAGTTATGCAAATATTGGAGAATAAATGTTAGTTTTGCACTGCATGAAATACATCAGTACATTTGGTTATCAGAGTATATTTGAAGTTGACTCTGCTGTCCAGATATGAATCATTCATTTGCCATGCATACAATGAGAGCGATGCAGTTCGGTTGAAAGTGAACTGAGGAGGACGAGGCGTGTGATTGGACGACCAGGATTGGCTGTCTAATACACCCAAATGGTGGAATGATGAAAACACTGAGTGACAAGGCTGTGACTAACCAATCACATTGTGAAAGTCGGAGGACAGTGAAGGACATTAGTGGACAGTCATCCCACGCATTGGTGAGGAGAGGCAGACCTGTCACTGCAAATTCACACGCAGCTCCATTCACTCTCCGATCACACAGGAAAGCTCTTTGCTTTTGCTATCTTCTATTCCATCCCATCACAGTCTTGCTGTTCCCCAGCTCTCCCTCTTTCGTTTTTGTCATCCTCTCGTCACGCTCCGTCCTGCTTGTGGAGGCCAGACAGAGGGACACAGGCAGCGCTGATAGGAGTGGACAGGTGGCTGTGTGCTACTGAGGCTTCTGGAGTGATGGCTGAGCCAGTCTGGCCTGTCGTTGTCACAAAAGCAAACGCCCGCCCCAAACGCACACGCATCCACACTAAACCGCACCACTCCTGCCAACATGCCAAAATGTCCATCAACAGTGGCACTTCGTAACGCCTGCCCAATTCTTTTTCTTTCTGTCTTGCTCTTTTCGTCCAGTTGTGCTGCTCACCTCGGTTTTTAATCCCATTCTTATTCTGTTATTTGCCTCTCTCTTTCTCTCTCCCTACACTCCCTCTCTCCTACACTGGCCCTCTGCTGACCTCACCAGGGCTGACTATTACCTGAGAGTGAGCTAAATCATGGTCGGGTAATGGAACATGCCACCTTCATTGCGAAGCCACACACACAAACACACTCACACTGAAACAAAAGCCTCTCCCTTTTGGCCTTTCCCCTTTTCTCTCCCGTTTACATGTTTATCATTTGGCCTGTGTGTTACTGAAATATAGGGCTGATGTTGTTTCTGTCAGCCCTGAGGATGTAGATGGGGATGTTGCAGAATGGCAGGAGCTCGGGTCAAGAATGAGGCTGTGGCAACTCAGAGTTGACCTCCAGCCCTGGCTGTCATTGGAAGGGAGAGCGTGGAGTACTGTACTTTCTTGACAAATATAACTATAAAGAATACGCATAAGCTCGGAGAATCAGCAGTGGTTTCCCTGTTTTGGGCGAGGGATCCATAAAGAAGAAAAGGGCAGGGATGTATCTGCAAGGCACATGAGCAATTTATTGTGACTATACCTTCAGATTTATCTTCTATTTAAGTGTTTGTCAGGTTTGTTATTACTATGACCAATTTTGTTACAGTTTATTGCCTAGCATATTTTCACCACATCTCCTTGTGTCAGACCAACCTCTTGTCAGCTACATCAAAATAAATTCAATTTTAACCACACTACTCAAGCATTAAATAGGCTGTATGTACAGTACAATTTCATTTTCAGTGATAATACTACAGCTCCCAATCAGAGAATATTTGTTACCTTCACTGAATACCAAACAGAATACATTTTAATATACCTATAAAACAAAACAAAAAGTGCTGACTAGTCTGTACACTGAAACAGAAATAAGGGAAAGAAGAAATTTATATTTTGCATTTGAAGAATCATAAAACACGAATGCAAGAGAGGTAAACATATGGAAATGATAGAGTTGTGTCTGCCAGGTAAAATCTCTAGTCTTCCAAAGCCACTCTGATGTAGCTACTGACCTACCAAATGGCTCTGTTTAAGTGTGTCTGTAAACCAGTAGGTGCAATATCAGGACCTTGTTACTGGCACATGTACATTGAATGCAGTCGCTATTGATGTTATTAGTTCCAGCTGTGTTTGACAAGGCAAAATGCCCACTGTGAGAAAGGTCTACATTCTATGTGACCTTTTCAGGGTCCTTAGCACTACATGCCTAATGGTAGCAGTAGTATGTCGTTTTATACTTGTTGAGATGGTTGCTTTCTCTGGTAATATTGAAAACAGTGCAAATATGATCAAGTGTCCACTTTAGTTAATATCAACTAGTGGTAGAGTGGACTGAATTTAACACTTTACCACTGCAAGTAGCATGAAGTGTACTACCTTGTCTAGGCAGTGGAGCAAAAATGGCTCCAATAGCAATGGCAAGATCAGGACTTCCTGTATAGTTATTACTGTTAAAAGCAGCTATTTTTATATGTAACATATGTTTACATTGAAAAGTCATTTTTTAATTACTCACTCTTCAGCAGTGCTTTGTTCCTGTGATGCTTGTGCTCAGGTTCGTTTTTTTTTTACTCTGCTTTTTAGACAAGTGAAAAAACAATAAAAAAAAACAAACACTGGCTGGCTTTGATTTATTTGAATTGACAGAGAAAACCCTGTTGTTGCAGCAGCCAGTTCTCAAGCAGCAGATGTTGCAGCTTCAAACCGGCACACGAACGGCTCATACAACGCCACATGGTTGGTAAAATCGCATTTCTGTGGCAAAATGTTAAGTCTTGATACCTTGTTAAACTTTCCTCAAATGTCATTCAGAGTCAGCATTAAAATTGACTTGGCACCTTGGCCAAGTGAGAAGCAAAGTTCAACAGCAAGATCTGTAGACTAGCATCAAGCCGTCGCTACTACTTTATTTCGTGTTCCCTTTTTATAGATAACTTAGTGGTGGCATGCAGGCTTGGTGATCTCCACTGGAATATATGTGTAATAGTGTTTTCTCACCAGTCCATATGGTGGAACAGTTGTAGAATTGCACTGTGCTCCAGACGCCACACTAGCATGTCTGATCCTGGTCTGGTCCAGCTCAGCTCAGTATAGCTGACTGACTGGCCAGGCCGGGCCAAGGCCAAGGCCAGCTGGACTTTATCTATATGGGCAGAGTCACTGGTGCATCGCTATCTTCCTCATCTCTCTCTCACTCTCTTATGTCCATCTGCTGTGAAGCCCCTCTCACCCTCATCTCCCCCTTTGCCAATATCTATTCCCATCTCTCCATGTGTGCATCACTTCCACATCCACTGTTTCTGCCAGCTCCCCATTCGTTTATCCTGCTTATTTCCTTGCATCCATCCTTCCCTCCCGCTCTTCACCCTTTTTTCCTGCTATATTCCCTGCATCCCCTTCCTCCTACCTCTTTTCTACCTTTTTCCTTTAATTTCTCCCTCCCCTTGCTCTTTCTCCCTCTTCCCATTCTGTATCCCATCTCCTTCCCTTTCTTTAGCATTCTCACTACTTGTCTCTTTCCTCTGCCGTTATCAGAGGTGATCCACTGTTTTCCATGAGACAGACGGATGACGGCAGGGAGAGAGAGGGAGAGAAGAAGACACAGGGGTAAAGAGAGAGAGAGAGAGAAAACAAGAGAGGACAGACAGAGATACAAGAAGAAGAAGGGGGGGGGGGGGTAGGATGGTCACTGTCCGAAAAGCTGAGCTGAAAATGTGCTCAAGCTGACCGGCAGAGGACTGCAATGCAGAGATGCCAGAGTCTGAAGTGTGTGTGTGTGTGTGTGTGTGTGTGTGAGTTAAAGCGGATGGTGCGTGCGTGTGTCCAGATTGTTTGCTACGCTGCCGCCTAAATCTGATGTCCGGCTGCCACCATTACAGCTTTTAACACGCCACACTTGTTTTATGGATTATAAATGAACTCATTATCTATAGCGCTCATTAGCTTCATCTCCTAATTAGCCAATATTAATATTGTTTCCTGACAAAGACATTGGCACTGGCAAATTGGCAACTGACCTCCGTGGTCAATCTGGAGAGAGGGACAGAGTGACGGGGGGGAGCATTAAAAAACAGGGGAGGTGAGTAGGAGAGCTGGGCAATGACAGCTGCTCTGGTTGATCAGTTTTGGACTCATCTCTCCCTCCCTCTCTCACCCACCTTTGCACTGTCCTGCAGAAACTCTCTCTCTCCTCCCACCAAAAAGCAGCTCCTTAAGCAGACATGCTGCACTCTCATCACTATTGCCAAAGAACCATGACAGGCTTGGGTTAGAAATGAATATTTTAGGTACAATACAAGCAACTAGGTATTTTGTATGTTAAGTGTGTGAGTTTGTGTGGGCGTGAATGCAGGAATCAGTGGAAAATGAACAGCTAGAAAAACCGCACTCTCTCACATGCACAATGGCTGACAGCAGTAAAAGCCTGGGATTTGTTAGCAACTGGGACTTCTCACTGGAGACAAGCTACCGCACAGAGAAACAAATAGGAAAGAGAAAGAGACAAAGAACAAGAATGTGTGCTAGGCAGAGAGAGAGAGAGAGAGAGAGAGAGAGAGAGGCAGAGAGGACAGACAAGCCTGCCTTATTCCTTAAAAAAAAAAAAAAAGAAAGATCCGTGCTTCTAAGAAGGCCTGTTAAATGTCAAACACCTTCTCGGCTGTGAGATAAGAGAGAGGAGTTCAATTATACTGCACTCTCTCCATCCCACTAGTGTGCAAAACCTCACACATAAACACATATGAATGTACACAAAACACACATGCCGTCTCGGCCTATCGCGTCGCCTACAGCTAACATGCACAGATTTAGAAGACTGACACATACTTGGGTATCAAAAGATAGTAAGTGCAAACACCAAATTGACAACATATGTATCTGCACTGAAAAGGCTATAGTTACATCACCTCGCAGTGCATGGCAGCAGACCCAGAGCAGTAACCAGGGTGAGAGAGACTAAATAAGTGAGTGAGATCATTCTCCACCATTGAGAAGACGAAGAGATCCAGACACCAGTAAACAAAAGCAAGCAGGTTTGAGCCAGAGACTGGTCTGTAAATGGGGGACATAGAGTGCACGCACCCTACTTGTCAATTAATCCTATCTGGCACCGGCACGCTGGCCTTTATGAGAACAAATGTCAGCTTTCAAGACAAGGACGATATAACCTTTCTTCATAGAATGCACACCAGCCTCAGACGACCAACGTTGATATTACACTGCAGGCGTATAATATAAGCTGATCCAGCATGTCATTCGAACAATAATTCAAAGGGTTTAGCAAAATATGCTGTTCTGGAACTGATCAGGCTTTGTGGTAAGTGAAACGTACTAAAATTTAGAAACACTGTTGTGTTACTGCCACAAGTTACATCCCAGCGCTTGCAAATGTAAAGGAAAACAAGAACGTATTCAGCTAGTCTGGCCAGTGGTCTTGCACAAATCAGAAAATGGGTTGCATGTGAAGCGACAATGGCTGGCAACAACGGGGCTGTGCGAAATATGGTGATTAAAGTGCTCTAAACACAGGTTCTTTCTCTCAGCAGGAACTCATTTTCCAAGTAATATTCAGAACATTATGCACGCCCCAGTAAGAGATTTTTTTTCAGCTTTGAAATCATCTCTAGTGGTCTTTGAGACCTGTAACCTTCTGATTTTCAAAGACCATTAGGAGTTTTACATGACATTTCATTTTCTCACATTTTCTTCTAATTTCTAACATCTTCTCTGTAATAGAGAAAGTGGTCTTTTTTGTATTCATAAAAACACTTTCTGAGGAATCGAGACCTGTGTAACATACAAACAGCAACAATATATTTGCAGCTGCCGCATGCGTGTACATCTTCAAAGGGGCACAGAGAAACAGAAAAAATACATTCACACAGACACACACGCAAGCAACACACACATGAGCATTTCCCCTCCTCACTCCTACAGCTTCCCTGCAATAGAGCAGGGAGAGGTGGTCGCTGATGTGAAACATCAATTTCCAGGTTAGCTGCTCTGCGTGGCTCAGGCAGGTATCAGCCGTGGCCCACCTGGGCCAGATAAGCAGCTGCAAGAAGCTGATCTGCCACCCAGCAATGCACCTCTCAGTACTGGAGAATGGAGTAACACACGCACACACACACACACACACACACACACACACACACACACACACACACACACACATAAACATAAGTAAACAAATACTGAAACCTGAAACAATAAATTAAATGTGAGGGAAAAATGGAAAAAAAACAATTCAAAAACGGCCATATTACATTTCCAGTAAATAAATGTTATTTCTCCAAATGAGGGGTACAAATATGCCCTCCTTAAATACACACATACACAAAACATGAGCACTCAGGTAGAGGGTTCACCCTCTTTATACTTTGATCATTTGACTTGCTGGGACTGCTGGGATTAAAATGGGTTTAAACCTGAGGCGTTTCAGATAGGAGTCCTACACACAAATACACACACAAACTTGTAAACAAACTGAACTCTGTGACGATGCTGATAATTTGGGGTAATAAAAAAAAAATACAACTGAATCACCATCAAGAATATTGTGGTGTTTCTCTTTGATGATTCTGCATGTCTGATCTCTGTCTGTCACTCACACACACACACACACACACACACACACTGAACCAGAGCAATTATGCTCAAGTGTCCTGCCCAGAGACACAGGATAGTGTGTCTAAATGCTACACACTAAGGATAGCGTGTGAGAGCCCACACCTCAGCTGGTCAGGTAATCTAACCACTGCCACCATCACAGTGACGCCTGTCAGCTCAGTGCTGGGCGCCTTGGCAGTGCTGTTCAACCTGGTGTCGCGCCACATTCCCACAGACAATTTCAATTAACTTTTACAAGCCGGAGAAATATCACACACACAGCCTGCAGCTATTCAACATGCTCCCCCCATCTTCGTCTCTATCTCTCCGTATACTCACTCTCTGGCTGGTCATAACACAACAAAACTTAGAATAGGCCGCACCACAGAAGCAGTATGCCTTTTTAAAAGGAGATGGAGAGAGTAATTGTAACTTAAGCATTTCTGTTTTATACTATTTTATTGTACTTTTAACGGCTATACTTACTACCTACTTTTCAGATTAAAATTTCAATCCAAAGCATACGATTTAAATATAATGCAAATGCATCACTCAAAATATGATGCAATGTCATTGATTGAGCTACCCAGCAAAATATAAAGTAGTTAGCCCCACCTCATGTCTGAAAGGGGCCATCCTGCATAGTGAGTACTTTTACTTTTAATACTTAAGTAAAACTACAGATGTATGAGCAGCAAATGTACCGTTTTGTAATGTAAGACTTTCAACAGAGTATTTGTACACTGTGGTATTGCATACTTTTATTTCAGTAAAGGGTAAAAGCTTCCACAGGTTAATTAGGTTTTAGCTGAAATGTTGGTCTGAAAGTACACTTGGACACTTGTTGGTGCTCTTTTTGTCATTATTTTTTAATTTTTTTATTGTCATTACCTTTTGTCTTACATATGTGAACTGGTTAGGCGAAGAGCTTATTGGTGTTTGGATGAATGCCTTACTTTGTACCAATGCATTGTTACGCCGCCCTTATGTCAGGACAGGGAGAATTGAATAAATATAGTAACTCGGACAATGAGATATTTCAGAAAATATTTTGCTGTGTGTGCCCTACTCTCCACCACGTGGCATGGACCCAGTCACGGGCCTCTCTGTCCCTAATGCCCCTCTCCAAATTGGAACCCCTTCTTTTTTTCACCACTGTCCCTGAAAATGTTTGCACATGCCACTGGTAACAGCAATAATGTTTTATACTCTTATCATATATCATGTAAAATTAACCATCTTAAATCATTAGTCTCGTTATTACATTTTCAAGTTTGTTTTTTCCTAAAGCATGTAAACCACACTACACTAAACTGACACTGGGATAAATCAAATGCAAATCAAGTGAGATGTCAATTACAAAAAATGTAATTTTGTTTTCCTGTTAGCAGTTGAGTGACCCAACATGTTCTGCCTATTTTGTTTAGAAAATTCTTGAAACGTGAAGCTGCATTGGAAACATGCGTAATTTTGCCAGAATTGTATATAATTTCAGATTGCCTATGGGACAAAATTATTTGTTAAAACGTTTTCTGCAGTGCTGGAAGAAAAGCAAGACTGAAAGTCACATAGCTAGAAAAAAACAAGATCGGGAAAAGTGAGGAAATTAAAATTATGTATGAGTATGAGAAGGATGCTTAGCATTCGTGGAAACTCAGAAGCAATGTTGCAATGAGAGGCCAGAGTGTTGTGAGTGTTTGCATTGGCCATAATAACACTAACACATCACGTGCTGGGTTAGTGCAGACAATATAGCGCAGCACAGCGTCATGATGGATGGTGTGTTTGCAGACACCGCTGAACCGTGGACCCCATTATTTCCTGGGGGAGGAAGGGGGGAGCAAGGCACCACAGGGGAAAGATAAGGGATGATTGACTAAACCAAAACAGAGGTTCCTCATGGATGGCAGTGTGCTGGCATTATTGGGAAGCCATTGTGGGAGTCAATGCAACAGCTCAATGACAGCAGAGAGCTGCCACAGGAAGTACTGTAAGAAGATCAAGTGTATCCCCTTCCTAAAGTGAGGTACTCTTCATGTGGAGAGAAAAACATCCAGTCATTAAGAATATCTCCCGGACATGTTGGGACTCATCTCCTGCTGAGATCAGGTGGTTCAAACCTCAACAGGGAGGAATACTTCACTTCTGCAGCTGGGAGATAGGATTTATAAAACTAAGACACACAAGCACAAACAGAGACACAGTCACACTCACTCTCAGTCTCATGCACATAGCGCATCCGCCAACTCAAACTCACAAACAGTGACAGATACAGCGGCAGTTGCCAGAGATGCAGAAAGGACACACACATCTCATTCCAATTTGGCTAAATGAGGGCTGAAAGCGGGAGCATAAACAGACCTCTGCGCTGCCCTGCTTGCAGTCAGACAGTAACAAATATCTAGAGCACGTATCTTGCAAGTAGAGACAGCCTTGGATACCAGCCAACATCCCAAAAACACTGAATCAACTCTCGGAGGAACTGCCCCCTCCTTCTTCTCCTGACAATACCCTGATTACCCTTTCATTTTACTACCACTCATCTTTCTTTATTTCTCTTTTTATGCTTCTGTTTCTGCTCTAGATTATCTGGTCTGTAGAGGCAAAGGACATGCAAAATATTCTTGGATGTCTTAGTCTTCTGCGAAACAATCTGCCAGCGTGGTGAGGTAGTTTCAGATATGTAAAATGTCAAAAAAGAAATTAAGGGTTCACACTTATTCAGAATGTTTTAGACCGTTTCCTGATGAAGAAAACATGAAACATTTACGATTCTCCTCCTCCCCTCCATGTTTTATGTTTGTTTTCCTTATGTTTACCTATCAGAGATGAGATGGGTGAAGACCCTTTATCGCATTTTTGATATATTGTTTGCTTTGGTTGACGGACCAGTTCTTAACACTACATTGTAACTACCTTGAAGATTTTTCTTAATGCAAATTATCTAACGATATTTTTTCATTTCCTATGAAGGAATACCAAAAGGTATTACATATTTTGGATCCCTGTTTTCATAAAAATATAAATGCTAATATAACAGTGATTTGTTGGAGAGTTACATTGGTAAAGTAAAACTGACACAATGAGAACAAGAGCAATAATCAACCACAAAGATTTTTTAAAGATTATTTCTGATGAATTGTACATCATTACATCTATGTGGTGGGAGGAACAGGTGTTATGTTCAATGACTTAAAATAATGGCCATACTTTAAGTCCATATATTTACTTTATTTTCTGTTATCATGCTGTCCTGTGTCGTTAATCATATTCATTGTTGCTTTTCCAAAAATACAAATCATTTATACAGTCATGTTTCCTAACGTTACCCATATAAATACCAATGCATAATGTTACAAATGTTGTTAGTGTGTACAATAGGACGATTTGCATTTGATTGAATTCATGTTGAATCTGTCATGTCAAGGAGCTTGTGAACTTCAGTGTCTTCATGTTGCTTGATTATGTTGGTTGGCAAACCATCTTATACTGGAAACAACTGAACTGATTTGTGTAGTCTGATCCTTTAGTCACTGAGCAGCACCACTGGAACAAATGGGGGTTAGGTGCCTACCATCACTTCCCTACTTACCTGGTAGCAGTGAACACACACTCAGGACAGCGAGTGTGGATACTGGGACAGATGCTTAGTCTGAGCACTGTAATGATTTTCAAATCCAGAAAACATTTACTTCACATACCTAATCTTAATACACATTGCACATGCAATATTTTCAATATTACAGTTAGTTTTTCCATAATGGACATCTTGTAAAGGTGAAAATGAGTGAAGGAGAATTAGCACATTTTAAAAGTTTTTTTTTTTTTTTTTTAAATCTGAAATGTGTTATAGAGCTCATTGATGTAGCAGTCCAGAGCCAAAGACAGAGTAAGAGTGTGTACATGTTTGGGTCTCCTCCACTGTACTGTGTAAATCAGCTGGTTGGTCAGTGATTTGCACCGGGAGAGTCAGCCAGGTAAGGAGGCCGTTCTCTCCAACCAGGTAATGGCCTGGCCAATCATTTTAGTAGCAGCAGACAAAACAGAGCTGAGTGCCCTTATCTCCAGCCAAGTGCCACTAACGGGGAGGCAAATATGGATTTCACAATACCAAACACAAAAACCTCTTGAGCAGGAGAAAAGCTTAAGCCTCAAAGCAGCATTCATGTGCTTCCTGTAGTCTTTAACATGTAAGTGTTTTTCTGGTGTAGAAATACTAACAGTTCACAGCACAACATACACAATATGGTTCACTTTCTTTTTAGGTTTACTCAAAATTTTAAAATACCTGAAACCAGAGAGCAAAGGCAACCCTAATGCCAAGTAAAGAGGATTAAAAAGCAACTGACTTTGGACTTTGACTTATCTTTCAAACAAACATTAACAAAAGATAGTTATTTGCACACCTAATCAAACATTCATACTTTATCCACAATGCAGTCACATATTTAATCAAAGGATGGCTTAAGAATTTGTTGATTAATATCGTATCATTAAGAAGAAATTTGAGGAGTCTGTGAATAATATAAAACATAAAAATATCTGTGCTGCTTTAGAGGCAATTCTGCTTTCAGATGGTCAATACAGCTTCTATATCAGGAAGCACTGGTCCAGTCAAGATCAAGGAGCATTCACACCAGAACACCATCAATCTACAATAGCAATAGTTACGAATACTGCTTTGTTTATGAGTGCAGCTAACATAGTCGATATACTGACTCAGGAAGCTGCAAACGAGAGAAAGGGAGACAGTGTCCGGAGGAGGGAGTGTTGACAAGCCATAGTTAATGTAGAGTGCGCTAGGCAGCTGACAGTGGGGAATTGGCTGGGGAGAGAGTACACAGACATTATCAACACGTTTAGGGGAAGGCTTTAATAAGTCGTTCCTTGGGGCTACTTCCTTCTCCTTAATTATTATTGAATTAGGAATGCCACAGAGCTAATTAAAAGTGCAAGGTATTTGCTGTGGCAGTAGTAGAATGTGAGGGAAGCAAGTGCAAAAGAAAACGAGAGCGAAGAAGTTCAGACAGAAGGTGGATATTTTAATTGTTTTAACTGCGTTCTAGGACCGGTGCATACAGCTACAATTCTACATCTTTGATGCTCATGACTGAAACAAAAAAAGGCTTAAAAACTTTGGCTGAAGAGCCCTGCCTCTGGAGCCATGTTTCCCTGCTGACGTTGTAAGAGAAAAGAAAATATATAACCAAGAAAATATACTGTAAGAAAAAAGGTCTTTTTGGGCTCAAATAACAGCTGGTATACCGCCTCCTCATGCTGAAACTGGTAGGTATGCTGCTTTGTCTCATTTGTCCACTTAGTGATGTATGGGGAAAAAGGAGTATCAGTTTGTTTTAGTCCTTTTCTATTGGTGCTGATGGATATGAAGGACTGACAGTGACTGAAATGGTTGATCGAAAAAGAGACCTTCAATTCAATTCATTCACTCATGTAATGGATATTCCCTGCCTTCTGAGGCTTCTTACTTCCTCAGAAAAAAATAATTGAATTTGAATGTATACAATAACTTATCCTGTATAAATTAACAATTGTTTTAATAATGTTAGCCTAAGCCAAACTTTTAAATTTAATCAGACAGCGAGGCCTTATGCTCAATTGGCATAAACTACACGACATGCACAAACCATCACAGCAGAGTGTGGAAGTTTCTTATTTTGAACAAATGTTGTGTTCTTTCCACAAGTTAATTACTCAGTAGAGAGCTTAATCTGCCGAATCAGGGCAAAGTGGATTAAGAGATGAGAGCGTTTAATCAAAGTGTTCTCTCAGTCTAATTACACATTCCATTTCCTGACACAACACACACTGTTATCTGCCACTGCATTTAAACATCAGCTCCTCTGTTTAGCTGCCCCCCTAAGAGTGAATGATCCCACTGCCTTGATGTGACAAAAAAAATGCATGAAACGTAAACACATGCATGTATGCATATTCACACTAAATGGACATACACACAGCCACATAGAGAACACACAGACATGCAGAGAATGAACACGAATAGAGTAAGGATTTTGTACTAAACACTATGAAATATTCCTCTTGTAAATATTAAAATAAATCATCTGAGGCATGGTTGTATCTCTGCAGTGTACAGCAGACCACTAATGCAGCCCAATCACGCTTCACAGGCATCATTCATACCAGTGGGGACTAAAGATTCCTCTTGGGTTCAGTCTCATCCACATATCAAACTGAGGGTGTTGCAATAAAGACTGTGCTGGTAAAGGACAGAATATATGTCAGAGGTGTGAGTTTGCACCGAGTGAGGGCCTTCTTCCATTGTGTTACACATGCCTCTGCAGCACACACCTGTGCAGCATCTTTCAAATACCTTGTGCCGGTTACTGAACCAAACCCCTTGCTGGTGAGAGGGGGAGAGGAGCGGGTGTAGTCTCAGATCAAATATCCATGGTGTTTGGATGTGTTCCCTCATCTCTCTGATAAATAATCATGTGCTCCTGCCTGCCATACGGACCTGAGGCTACAGGCTCAGAGGCCATGAGCTAAAGCCACTGATCTGCTGCCTAGACAAGGCCAGATAGTGTTGGGAGTGTGTGTGTGTGCACATGCATACAGACCAGTTTTAACTGGAGAAAGTCTGCTTTGCTCATCTCTATAATACAGTATCAATGGTCCTATTGTGCATGTGTCAGTCAATTGGTTCTTGGTGTCACCTCACACAAACTGCTCACATGAACCCTATGCTGTTACATCAACACCAAGACTAAGCCTGACAACCTCCATGGTAACTGAATGTGACCAATCAGAGTGGCTGTGGAAACCTGATCACTGGGTTCAAGTCTTGCCGTTTGGCTTCAGTCAGACAGGTGCTCATTTATGTTCGTCAAATTTGTGTTAAGATAATGGCCTAATGAAATATAGTGAAATGTATGAAGTTTTGAATATGATTAAACCGCCTCCATTCTGCCCTGAAAGCCCAATTTAACAATTCTTTATTCTTTGCACAATCTTTGCACTGAACCTTGAGATGAGAAAATATGTATTTTCAATCTACTCTTTATTCAAATCAAGAGTAAGAGCGATGTCAGCATTGAAATTGCTGCTGGGCTACTCTATTAAGACAGTGTGCTGGATGATAAGTAATCTTGAGTATGTGTGTTAGGAAACATGTGGGCGTTTGTGTGTGTGTTATGTGAGCAGAGGATGTGACAGTGGAGAAGAGCATAAGATCCTTTTCACCACACACACACACAAACATTTGACTCAGTGGCTTGTGTGTGTGTGTGTGTGTGTCTGTGTGTTCATGTGTTTATGAATTGGAGGGCTTCCTAGACGAGGACATCTGCTGAGCTAATAAACAATAATCTTGACAAATCGTCACTGTCCGGTCACTCAGCCCACCCTCATAATCACACCACTGAAGAAGCCATCACAGGCCGACCCAGGGACATGACTGACAGCTCTCTGGACCAGTGGAAGGCGTTGCTGGACCGAAGCCCAGCTGCCTGGGGAGAGGACACAATGATTCATGGCCAGAGGGCAACCTGGACAGAGTGGTTAGGGAAATTAGCCACGCCACCCATCAACACATCCATGCCCTTCACTGGTTAGAACACAAGCTGACTGAGTGAAGAGGTGGCCTTCTGCCAGAAACTGCTTAGTACTGTTGGACAAAGATGCCAAACCAGGCAACTATGAGGACAATGGTGTTTGGGGTCATGATAATGATGATTTAGTGTAGGCTCAGTGGGATATTGTAACCTTTTCTGGCCGCAGTACAAAACACGCAGCTAAGTTGATTATGATGGAGATGATGCTGAAGGTGATGGTGGCTGGGATAGTGATGATGATGGAGGCTTGGTGGCATATTTGAACTTTCATGACCCCAAGAAAAACTGTGATAAAGAAGAAAATCATAGGTTGTCTGTGCCTGCGACATGTAACATGTTAGATAAAGCAACTCTGAGGGTGTAGACATGGATAAGCGAACACTCTGTGACTCAGACTAGGAGTGTTGGCAGAGTGTAAAGGTCATGTGATAAAAAAAAAATACCTTCTAGAAAATCAATCCAATATAAAGGATTTTAATTCCAAGCCACTGACACCCTCAGAGATGATGAAAAGTCAGACATCTCCAAATTGCCCTGTCAATCACTGCATCCAAAAAAAAAGACAAAAAATAAATAAGAGGAGAAATAATAGATCCAGGAGGAATCGGACTCAACCGTGTCTGGTGTTACCGTAACCCCCAACAGCAGTGGGACACAACATATATACAAGCTTATAATAACATGGAGATATCAAATCTTTCAAACTCTTTCATCCAGACATCAACACCAGGACGTGAAATGTCCAAAGCATCCCAGGTTTCTTTTGTGCCAGCTATATATTACAAAGAATTACTCCGACAAAAAGGATCTGGAGTTTCCTTCTCATCACACACACAAAACACATACACACGTCCTGATAGAGGACATCCATTGCTATCACTGTCAGTGTCTTTCATGACATGTCTCTTTACTTGTTGTTTTCTCTTTCTCAGTTTATATTCAAGAGTTACAGAGGACACCATTTCTGTGCAGTAAACAAGTTGACAAAGCAATCCACAAAGACCGCTTTACTGTACTTTCTTCAGACAATGTAGATACATCAAATACAACATGCTGGCACTCCTCAGGGACTCACCGACGGGTGTATCTTCATAGATGAGAAGGTAGGTCGAGAAGAAGTAGTTCAGGAAGCGTGGTGGCTGGTTGGAGCCTGTGATGAAGAGAAAAGGAAGAATGGTCATTCAAATTATGTCCAAAACCTATCTATTGATTAGTGTTTTGATTATGTTGTTAAAGTGATAAACTGTTAGATTTTTTTTTTTTTAAATCTCCATTATGCCAATTTATGTAAATTGATTTGAAGTATATCCTGGTAGCTTACTTAGTACAAGTAAGCTAGTGACAGTAATACTAGCCTGAAAGCTTTTACAAATGTTCTTGGCATCAGGCAGGTCTTTCACTCCCTTTTGTGCACAGGAAGTGATGCATTTTAACATTCTCAGCAGCAGCAGTTTATTTGAAATTGTACAGTAGAGCTATGTACTTCAGCAGCATTTGTCAAGTGATCTTTAGGAAGTATAGGTCTAAAAACACCACTGCAATGAGCACTTACACTGAAAGATTTGGCATTGAATTGGTGCGACTGATGCCAGTGCACACACCTGTTATTAGCTATTTAGTGTATGGCCATGTACGAGTGTCTGGAGCAAATGTATTCAGTGTAAAACAGTGTTTGACATCCAGGGACTTACGTACTGACGTTTTGAGGAGACCATAGCTGCTTTTGTTAAAAAAAAAAAAAAAGAGCCGGCAACGTGTTTGGAAGGCAGAAATGTCAACATTTAAGCAATGACAGAGGTTCATAAAGAGAAAGTGACATCACCCTGTTTACTTCAGTCCTCTGACCCCATCCCAGAATGCACTGCATAGCTTAAAGCTTCACAAATATTTCTATCACAGGTATACTCCCAGCCTCTAAATGGAACTGAATGAGAGCTGTAGATCTGATCAGGAGATAACATTAGGCTAGATGAGTCTTGCTCGGAGTAGCTTATGTAAGCTGGGTAGCTAAACTTTATTTGATCAGAATACCTTCCTTAGTACATTTTCCTGCTTGGTACCATTGGTCTTGGCCTTTTGGCAACACAGGCAACTCTACTCTACCGCTACAGTCAACTGTTCAAGCTAGTGCATACTAAGTGCAGCCTGTGTGCCTCTGAATCTAATACAGGTATTGTAATGTAAAATGGGTCAATGGCTACGTCTTTGTCTTAGGAAGCCGGCTAAATCCTAGGTTAAGAAACAGCTGATTGTTCTCTTCTGTAAGTCCCGTATAAAATCCATTCCAACTTTCTTTTTTTTTTAAGATATTTTTTTTTGCCTTTATTGGATAGGGACAGCTGAAGACAGGTAAAGGACAGGAGAGGACGACATGCAGCAAAGGGCCCGGGCTGTAGTCGAACCCAGGCCGCTGTGGTAAGGACTCAGCCTTAGATGGTATGTTCTCTACCAGGTGAGCTATTCCAGCTTTATCTATCTTTAATCAATGGTTTGGAAGCCTTAAGAGTCAAATATAAAAATGGACCAAATGGGAAGAACCATCATCAAGAGCATTAAGATTATGGGATCAAGCAGAGCAGTCCATCCAATACACATCTAGTCACATCAGGTGGTGATGATGGAGATCACCTCCTTCCTCAACTACTGCCCTCTGTTTCAAGTTTTTGAAGTTCTCCACCATTCATAGATTTTTAGCTGTTTTCATCTGCTCACTGCTGTATTTGTATTGACTGTCAGACATACCTCTGCAGCACATCAATCACTCAGCAGAGGGACAAACACATACATTTGACCTTGAACAACAACAACCCTAACAACCCCCTGCAGGTATATTCTGGTCAAATTCAGCTATGGAACAGTAAACATCCTCCACTGTGCCTTTTATTTATACATTTAAAAAAAGGATTTACAGATAACCACTTTCAAAAGCACTTAGCAGTCAACTTCAGAGAAGCAGAACATCAGCATTACACTGGCGTCAGTTTTGGTCATAATTTTCATGCTTTAACTTGAATAACATGTTTATATGGTCTGTCTGTAGGTAGAGTCATTCATGCCTCCAGGATCCATGAAAACCATTCAACACCATGGTCAGTTTCTAACACTGCACAGCCATCAGTATTAAGATGTATGTTTATGCTTTTTTTTTTTTTATTTGTGAAAAGCTCACTTTCCATAAATTAAAGCTTTAAATCTGACTGGTGTGATAAAAACAACTTTAAACATGCAGATTACTCATTACCTGCATATGTTTGAAGCATGAGTGTATTTTCAGTCATAACAACTATGTACATAGTATATTCAGGCCAAAATTACATTTA
This sequence comes from Macquaria ambigua, assembly GCA_008360985.2. NCBI lineage: Eukaryota > Metazoa > Chordata > Actinopteri > Centrarchiformes > Percichthyidae > Macquaria > Macquaria ambigua. The sequence continues at coordinate 1,034,506 of VMKM01000019.1, read as the reverse complement.
CCTTTTAGTAATTTTACTGTATAGGAGGAAATCCTTTCATAACAACACCACATTTTAGGGCATGTTTAAGGGTTAATAGTCTGCCATGTTTGAGCAGGGTTCTATGGTGTCAGAAGGCAGTGCGATACAAGCTGTTTTGTTGGGAAGATCAGGGAACAAAGCTGAAAGTCTTTGATCAGCTGAGCTGGGCGGCAGACCACAGAGATACTGAAGCGAGAGATGGGGAGGCCAGCCTGTTTGAAGTGAGAGCGCTTGACACAGTGAATCGGTGCTTTGAAAGTGGGAGCTTTTCATTCAGTCATGTGCCTGCCTGTGCGGAAGAAGATGCTTATCTCTGGCATGCCAGCGTGGCTCTTAGCGGGTGCCAAGAACATGGGGCGTGATTCACAGGACAGGGTGGTGAGGAGGAGGGTTAACAAGCTCCCGTCCACACCTGTGGCTTAATTACTACGAGGCACTGTGTCAGCCTTGGATAGTGGAAAGCAGATAGATCACAGCCACAAAATAATCACAGCAATGATCATCAGTCCAATTTGCTGGATCAGGGAGGTAATGCTCAAGATGAGCACAGGGTCAGTGTGCTAATGGGTTAGTTAGAGAAAGCAAGGGAGAGGAGAGAGGAAAAAAGAGCTGACATAGAAAACAAATGCAAGGTCCTCCAGCCTCGCGGCTCTCACACTCACCTCACGAGTGTGAGAGGCAAGAGGACTCCAGAGATATATCAAAAAAAAAGCCCTGATAAACTCATTGTGCTTGATGGAAAGAGGTTGTGGCATTCACTTAATAACTTTCCCCGCTGCTTCAGCTCTGTGTGTGATTGGAGGTGTCTCCTGCCTGTCACTGTGAGACAGTTACCATGACTTTCCACAACATCGAAGCTCTTTCTCACTACATCCGTCTCTCTCTCATGCTCTCACAAAGACACTCAGCAGGTAAAAATATTTTAAAGTAGTTCTTAGGCCGAACTGTAATGTGAGACATTATGTAAGACAGACATGGGAGGGGGACAGAAAAAGGAGAGCAACAATGAAGCAATGACAGTGATAAAACGTGAAAAAAATAAATAGACCATGTACAGGGCTGAAAGGAAAAGGTGTCCAAGTCAAGAAAAGGTAAGGGAATACATCAAGTGTATAAAGGTAAGCGACAGAAAATCCTTTCAGGCAGTTAATAATGAAGAACTGAGAAGAAAGTGTGAGAGGTACTGTTAAAATTCTGCTATCAAATCTTAGCTTCTCTTACTGTAGCCTGAAGGTATATTTGACCAAATCACTCAGATAAAGACATTAGAAAAAACATATGTATTCATAATCCTGTATTTGACTAATAAAGGTAGATTCATGGTTAAATGTTGATACCACTGATATTTTTAAACCTTTATTCCTTTATTCAGGAAAGCTTGACTGACCGAACATACTCCTTTAAATTATTCAGTTTCAAATTCACACTGTTGCACATATTCACAAAAATAGCTGCCAAGTAAAACCAGTGTCCTCGTTTTGCCACCGAGAAGCTACACTGGTGTAAATTAAATTGAAATGCACTGTGCCAGGAATTTATGGTCATTGTATAAATGATGCAGCATAATTTGCAGATTTACGCATATTCATTCTTTATACTTAAGAAGACTCACCTTCACAGAAAGAGCGCAGAATGAGGAAGGGAAGGAGGAACTTGACAAATGTCATCCTGCCGCCTAAACCCACACTCCACGACATCACCTGCACCTGATGAAGCACACACAAACACAGAATACTGTACTGTCACAATTATTTGGTTAGCTGATTATCCACATTGCAGTTCAGTCTAGCCACATAATGTCCAAAGACATTTCAGCTCTTTTATGTTAGGTGATTACTGTGTAAGTGAGTAGGAGATGTGATCAGCACAATTAGCGGACAGAAAAAAAGAATCTGCTGCATGGCATGCTTCAAGCAGGTGTGTGTGTGTGTGTGTGTGTGTCTGCTTGAGGGGTGGGGTGTTGATGAAGGCAAATTCACAGCAACAGCTCATTTACAGTACACACTGTTTAATACCCATAACTAAGATATCTCACCGTTAATTGTCTGATAAAAAACAAACAAAAAACACTGTCTTGTGCGAAAGGGAAAAGTGTAAATAACATTTTCAAGATGGGTGTGGCACAGCTTCACTGGACCAACTGTAACTTAACACTGATAACAAATAATGAAACTTAGCATGTGCAAACCACAATTAAGATTGTAGTGCATTCATGGTCAGGATGTTTGCTTAGAGGTGTTTACTGTCAATGTTGCTGGATCGAGAGCAGCAAAGACACACCTCTAATTAACTATAAATTGCTGCGCAGCTTTATCGGTGACTATCTATGCCTTAAACTTAAAGATTCTGATAAAGATAAACACTTAGTGTTTGCTTATGTTTGCTTTAATAAGCGTCCTCCGAGCCGACACGTTGCAAATCATGTATTGGTCCTCTGTTGCATGAGGCTTCCTGTCAGGTGCCAGCTCAGGCAATGCAGAAGTACGGAGCCCCGGAGTGGCCATAGAAAGAAAAAAAAATATATAAAAAAAAATAAATTGCGTTCACACGAGATACAATTCATTCCCACGTTTTGATTAATTTGTTACCACGTTTTGGTTAATTCGTGCGCACGTCTTAATCCAAGTATACCCACCAAGACGCACACAACTCATTCAACAACACCGTTAGCTATCCCCTAAATACAAAAAAGAGCTATATGCTAGCTGTTTATATATGTTTTTTTTTCTAAAACATTCAGTAACTCCATTGTCTATGGGTTTGCTCTCTTACATTCTAAATTAATCATGTTCATGCATTAACCGTGGACCTTTAATATTTGCATTGTTTGTAACTAGCCCTAATATGCCTTCAGGGCAGAAGGTTGGAATAAGCTATGATTGTCTGGCAAGTTGTCAGAAAATGGACTGAGGTTTTTCGGCAAACTGTTATGTGTGCCACGTTACGCATACAAGTGCCTTACGCGCGCTCCTCCAGGAACAAGCGGTGCCCGTAGACCAAATACCAGACGCTCGAGCTGGAGGAGGTGTTCCTGTTAAACATGTACCTCACGCGGGACCGGCGGCAGGAGCGGCAGGTGAAGATCTGGTTACAGAACCGGCGGATGAAAATGACGAAACAGAGCAAACAGAGAAACAGTGCATAAAAAAGAAAAAGCATATATAAACAGCTGGCCCATAGCTCTTTTTTATTTAGGGGATAGCTAACGGTGTTGTTGAGTGAGTTGTGTGCGTCTTGGTGGGTATACTTGGATTAAGACGTGCGCACGAATTAACCAAAACGTGGTAACGAATTAATCATAACGTGGGAATTAATTGTATCTCGTGCGAACGCAATAACATTTCGAGTGCTTGATGTAGTAAAACGTGGCCTCGAAATATTTTTTTCTTTCTCTATGGCCACTCCGGGGCTCCGTACAGAAGCCCTCACAGTCTTCCCTGATTTCAGTCTTTCCCTCCTTCTTCCTCCCTCCCCTCCCTCCCCTCATCTGCCTCTCTTTCCCCTCCCTCTCATTTGTTCCCTCTCTTTATACTGTCATCACTTGTCCCAGCAAGGCCTCACTGGTCGACAAACTCATTCAGTAACAATTTAATTTTGAAGGGTTATCTTTCTAAATTCTCATTCTCCCCAAAGCCCACTGTGTTCCAGCTCACAGTAAAACTAGTGTTCAGAGACAGCGCTGCTTGTCCTTCAGGTATCTGATGGCAAAAAAAGCTAAATAAACTACAGAAACCAGTGTGGGAAGCAAAAAATACAATACACACACTGCTTTGTGTTGCTGCTTGCTGTCCTGTCACTGTGGTGCTGTTGGAGATATACATTATGTGGTGGATTCAATTCAGACAAAGCAACTAAAATTTACAGGTGAGTGAGAAAGAGACACAAGCTAAAAAATAGGCTGTCATTGCTTATTGTACATATATATGTGTGTGTGTGTGCGTGCATTACAGTAGCTGTGCATGTGTGTCAGTTTGAATTGGCACATTTGTTTTCATTTGGATTCCTGTTTCCTCAGCATTATTGCATTTCATTTTCTGTAACAATGCAACCTGCATAGCCATGTCTGCTACTTTCTTTTTTTTAACTCCATTCCTTCCTCATTTTCTTTTCCTTTCCTTCTTTGCTTATACACATTCATTCTTCTCTCTTACTTGGCACTGACTTGTCTCTCCTCTCATACCCTTTCCTCCCTCCTTGTCTTCCCTCTCCCATGCGGTTGTGGTCCACTGGTAGAGGGTATTATCTCCACTCAGTGGGAAGCTTAGATAGAAAGCTAAACATATTACGTATTTCTGACAGAAAATGTCCTTTTCTTGAATATAATGTCCTACTGTTTGTATCACAAACACACCTGAGGTAGCATGACTTGGACACCCTAGAGCACTTTAAGTAGCCAAATGTACTGACATAGATAGTTTATCAAACCCAGTAACTACAACACAGCAAGCTACAAGACCTAAGGGCAAAATCTCAGTGTTTCCTGTGTTCCTCTTTGATGCTCGGTTAGGGTTGATCAGTCTGGATGAGGACAATCAATAAAGCCCATTCCCAGCTCTCCACAGTGAAAAAAATAAAATAAAAATTGTACACAGAGCAACAAACAAGCTCTTTGAGTCGCTTTTTTTGTCCTGTTTTTTAAATCTTCTTTGCTGAATGAAAACACATTTCATTGAAAAAGTTGTTTTCTCTGTATCATCTACACGCTATCTGCTTTTCTAAATAGAATCAGACCATGCTCTATTGATTTTCTTAGTAAAAACAGAAATGCCCACAAACTGATTCAAAATGTCAGATATTGTTATAGTTATTGTAAAAATCCATTATTGTGAACGATCTGGTACAATTGGTAATAAATAAATTCAAATAAATTGAAATAAATCAATAGTGGTACCAAAAATCTGTTGTATACTACTATCAGTTTTCATTTCCCTGTTCTAGTACATAATGTAGACAAGTGGCTGATGTATGCATGGTCTTTACTTTGTTGCCTGCCATACAACTGATCTCTTTTCCTCACCACTACATCTCCCCCCACACACCTTATCCAGCCTCTTCACTAATCCTTCCTCCAAATGCTAAAGGACATTTCTGAGATGACGAATGGGTGAATATGAGTGATGGATACTGGTTGAGACAGACATGTTGGGTTTGAGAGAGCTGCGGCAGCCATGGAAAATACAAGCAGACCTCCTGCAGCAGCATCCGGCTCTCTGCTCTCACCAGGATGCAGCAGGATTCAATATTAAACATTCTCACATAGAGAGCACCCACACAAAGTTACAGATACACTGTACTATAACTCGAGGGCTAGGTGCTCACACTGACCTACCTATCTTGTGTCTGGATGTGTAACCTGGATTGTGCCTATTACTCTAGGCTCCTGGCATAGTCTGCCAGCGCGGCATAAGCAATGTTAGCAGCTGCTTAGGACCCTGCTCTGAGCAAATTACAAACGTGAAGGTATTAATGTGGTTAATATTTTATATTGTTTTATTATTTGCACGCAGCACCAAGAAAGTGAACTGTGTATAATTTAAGTTGTTCCAGGTTAATTTATTTTCTTTTGATCTCTCTTTGTCATTGCACACTTGCAAATCACAAAGTTAATTTTAAAACTGCTGACCAGTTGTTGTTTGGGTGAGAAACACCAAAGCGTTTACCTAACTTTAAGGGTCACTTCACCCAAATGACAAACAGTAATTTTCCAACCTACCCCTGGGTATTTCACCATGCAGACAAATTATGTTTTGCCCAGGTTTTTGAGATACCCACTGATTTTTCTGCCACCATGCCAATACAATTTAGGTAAACTGAATTTAATCTGGGATGATCAATGCATCAAAAATTGACTTTTGACTCAAACAGCAAGAAAAAATCCAGAAAGAGTGCATGTAACTCTTGGTCAAAAGTTTTTACTGGAAACTATTTTGTATTGAAGGTTAAAAAGTAGTGAACACTGTCCACAGCAGGTCCGTGGATTGTCTAGAGTAAACAGGACATTGTTACTGAAAAGAAAATTCAATATTCTGAGCTCTATTTAACTCAATTGTCTTGGTGTATGGTGGCAAAAATCACTGCTGCATCTGCACTGTAAAATACAGAGGGCTTAGTTGAAAAACAGGTGCTTTGTGACTTTGGTGAACTGACCCTTTAAATTCCATATGCCAATTTGTTGTTACTCTATAGTAGACAATATTCCTAATTCCACTATTGTTATGTTTTAGTACCACTTGAAATAACATTATTGAAAATGGTTTGGTAATTAGTTCTTACATGGAGGACTCAGGCTATTGTGTGACCATACAATGTGCAGTTCATGGGGCACACAGTATGCACCACTGCAATCACTTCAGCAACAATGTGATGGCGGGTGGTAATCACACCCTGCTTAGCACCCCAAGAACAGTAGGTGTGGCCCTGGCCTCCATACTCAAAAATTAAACCGATTTCTTGATAATGGACTTTCCATGAGCCATACTTAAACTGCAACTCTCTCAGAATATTCAAGTCAGCTTTGACCACATAAATCAGAGTCAAACATATAACTGTAGATGCATGTCTTTATTAAATATGAGCATTATATGTGTCGCTCAAATGATCATAATTAAAAATATAACTGCTTTACAGACTTCACTGATGTAAACAAACCTTTTGTAGCATCAATAAACATTAACTAACATTTAGGTTTTGTCTAGTGTTAGTCCATAAATAAAAAGACCTGTCAATCTATTTTGGAGTGATAGCAGGTTCTTAATCCGTTAGATCATAGACTCTCTTTGCCTTTAAGAAATGGTGGAGGAATGCTATCGAGCACAGAGCAGACGAGTGAAATTAAATGAAAGCAGGGGCGCTTGAGGTGGAGGTAAGTTAGTAATTAGTGCACCAAGGGGGGAATTGTAAAAGTGGGAAATGAATTGTGTAAACTGTATTTATTTTATATATATATATATATATATATAACATGTTAGTTTATCTATATGCAATAACTGTAATGTACTTTCAAAATATACAAGAATGTACTCTCACTATGTATTCATTTAAGATGAGGCCCTGCACTTGTGTGTGTGTATGGATGCGAGTGAACTTGTCCCTGCAGTCGGATTGCATGAGATAATAACAGGATGCGGTAAAATGGGAGTAAGAAGCAGACTGCTGATTCAGAGTCCAGGTTGACCTGACCAGAGTTTTGGCCCATGCAGCCTGACTGTATGATCGCACACAGTATAGTGTTTATGCCAATGGTTTATGTTCCATCAGCCGTGCTCTGTCTCGATTGTCATCTTTTTTACATAAACATCTGTTGTGAACTGGGTAAGAGGCTGTATGAATCAGACAGCATGGCTCAACAGGGTTAAGCAGGGATGTGGTCCTCGATGCAAGCTGGGCCCCGCTGCAGCACTGTCCCCCATCCATTGGCTATATTGTCACCATTTATCAATCTCTCACTTTCTTCACCCCCTCCTTCACTCTGTCAGAGTCACTGCTCATCTTCTGCTCACCCCCTTCACCCATAACAACATCTCGTACCAGTCTCTCACTCTCCCCAAGCTTGCCTTTTTCTGTCTGTTTCCCTTTGTCTTTCACTCTTTTTAGTCATCTCTTTTTCTATTTTCTCTTCTTGGTCTAATCTACATTGACTTGTGTCTCTTCCTTTTTTGATTGACCACGCAAATTGGCTTGTCCAATTCTGTAGTCATTTCAAATAGTTTTTCTTTGTGCTAAGCTTTGGCAGATAATTATGTCTCCTGTGTCCTGGTGTAAAATGTCAACACAACAAAAACATGTCTTCTGTGGGCCATGTATTTGTTGCATTGTCATGTTAAGTGTGGATCCAAGACAACCATTTCCCTTTACCCAAAGAATAATAAAAAGGGTATCTTATCATCTAAACTATTTTTCTTTAAAAGGAGTAGGATAACCTTTGACTGCTCTCGAGGCTTTTTTGTTTTGGTTACAAGAGTTATTATTCACCTGTGATTAATGAATCTTCAGTTTCTCACAGTTGTACAGCAGGCATTTTGAAACCGAAACTATTTTGAGTCCATTAAATTATGTCCAATGTTTACACCTGTAATACTGCCAACATGCCCGAGATCCTGCCCTGAATCCAGATTTAAAGGCAGACTATTTTAAGGCCAAGAATGACTATTAGAAACACATACAGCTCCCACTGGGCAAAGCTTAGGGTGGCTGAGATCCAGGTCTATTTAATGAGTTGTGGTCCTATAGCTTATCTGACAGTAATGTGTGATTAAGGCAGTGTAAAGTGAAGAGTAATATCTGGACCTGCTGTGCTCTCTCCAGAGAGGCCTGCCCAGTCCCCGCATGGCTGTATCTCATGGCTTACAGCACTCGATATTATTGATTACATGGCAATTGTGTCTGACTTGCCTTAACCTCAAAGGCACCCTTCTCAGGGGGAGTGGTGGGCCTCAGGCAGCAGCCAAATCTGGATTATCACAGCAAATCAATGGCAGATTTCTGCCCGCCCTCGGTCCTCATGAAAAAGCCATCACTCATTAGCACAGTGATCACAGACAGATTAGCAGACATTTGGCTTGTCAGGGAGGAGGGAGGGACAGCGGTGCTTTGATGAGCTGAGTAATGTCTTCCTTCCCGCCCTCCTGATCTCTTCATCTCCGATACGACATGACTTTCTGAAAGCCTTACTCAGCAGACCTCACTCACGTGACAAGAGCGCAATGTAAACGGGATGGCATTTGGACTGCAGAACATGTATTGCTTCCTTAGTGGAAATAATAATCAAACTGGCGCGGCACATTGATGCTGAGTAAACAATTCACTTTGGTCGGGTCATATATGAAATTGTTGGTGCTGATGTTCCACTTTCTTAACACAACGAAAAGACAACGAGCAAACAGTGATATCTCCTGGACAACAACACATAAGTCCAGCAACCATAGTGGCTAGCAACCTTTTCAGACATAGCACGGCATATTGTATAAGTGTAAGCACCGGTGGACGTTTACTTCCACATCAGTGACCAAACCTCAATTTTCTAAGAACCATATGTGTCGTCCATCTTTACACACATTTTTGCAAACCTACCCAAAATCACTGAATGAGTCAGATGTTAATGAATCGTAAAACATTACATGAACAATTCAATTTTATTTATATAGCACCAAATCATAACAGAAGCTATCTCAGGGCACTTTTCATATAGAGCAGGTCTAGACCGTACTCTCTTAATATTTAGATGGAACCACTTTCATCTGAGCAAAAATGAAGCAGGTCCCTGCTGATTGGCTTCTTCAGAATGCAGATGGACTATTCTGTACACACGACATCTATAGCATGTCCGAATCAAGGGTCTAAGGATAGAAGGTGTCGTATGCTGTACAGATTGTAAAACCCCTTGAGGCAAATTTGTGATTCGTGATATTTGGCTATATTAATAAAATTGACTTGACTGGAGCCTCCTCTCAATAAAAGATCACTAACTCCCTGTCAGGCAAACAGAAGATAGGGGACTATAGGACACATGCTAAGCCAAACTCTGTTCTTCAACTGGAGATGCTGCCTGCAACTTATTTGATCCTGTACGGGCTGACAGTAAAGCTAAACACTGTGGGAGAGACGGGGGCAGCTTATACAAGACCTAGGGAGACGGTAATTATCAGGAACAGGATGGGAGCGCAGCAAGGCGCCGCATTACAGCACCCTGTCACAAAACGCTTGAGCAGGCACAACTCATACACACCCTGTCCTGTGTTGACCAACACCATGATGTGTGAGTATGTGTGTGTGTGTGTGTGTGAGAGTGTGTGAGTGAGTGAGTGACATGGGGCCTGAGGGAGGGGCTCGGTGTTGATTAGTGTTCACTTGGGGTAAATAGTGGGGGAGAAGCCTCCTCCTGTGCTGCACACTGAGACACAGCTGGGTGAGAGAGTGTACTGCAGTTGTCAAGTGAATGCTGAGGAGCTGTGTCTGCAATAGGAACATTAAAAACTGAGTAAAGACTGACGGTGCAGTGATGGAGGTTACATGTTGATGACACTCCATCTTGTAGACAAGTCAGCTACTGTACTCTACTGCAGTGACTGTGCATACAGCACTGGTGACATGGTGAAAGAGAGACAGCATAAATGAAACTGATAAATTCCTACACTCAATACTTCGATGATGTGCAAAAAAGTCTTTAAAAGACATCATAATGTACTGTAGGTTCAGAATTGGCCTTAAAGTAATTTGCACCATCCAGAGCTAATGTTCACTTGATCACCATCCAACGTAATGCAATAATAAGTAATAAGTAAGCAATACAGCATGTTGCAATATTCACTGAAGTACACCATCACATAATAAAACCCCAAATTCACATTCATCATATTGGTTCAAATGATTGTAGTTTTCTCAATTGTTTATCATCTCATTATGTGACAGATGTCGGTACTCCTTTAGAGATGAGAAATCTCAATTTCAGGGTTGACAACTATATGGAGAGACAATAAGTTATAACAATGATTTATGGCTCAATTTCTACCGTTGTTACGACTGCTCACCTCCTGGCCAGAGGCCATTTGTATCTATGTATATCTCATCCATGCTGTATGTTGAAATACATGTACAGACAACACTGATCACTGTGTACCTCCATTCTGTTTTTTGCCCGCTCACTTCAAAATTATGACGGAGCAGGTAAGATGCTTTTTATGGAGCTATTACACCAGAATTTGCTATAATAGTAAACTGTGCTGAGAACTGTTCCTGACTAAATGTTTATATACATTTGCTAAGAAAACTGAGAACACATTACTACAGCTATATTCATTAAAATTAATACTAAATATAAAATAGTGTAAATGGACTTCTGTGAAAAAACAGTACAACCAATTGTCACATAAGATATTCTAAGATTCAAAGAGATTCAAAAACCAAAAGAAATGTGCTACAATAAGGTGTGTAGGAAGCAAGGACCCATGTCTGCTGCTGCCACCTCCGTTTTGCCTGAGTGCAGACTGACATAACAATCTTAGCTCTCTGATTTTAGGCTTTTAGTGTTTTTGTGGACAAATTGTAGAGAGAACATAATGATACACTCCATGACTTGTTCCTCTCATCCATGTACTGATAAAAACAGTACAGATCAATATGCTGTCATGCCCCTCTTGCCCTCCGCTCTACTTTTATTTTACTGAATAACAATGTTTTCGCTTCACCCTTTTCACCATGTAGACAGCCTATAACTGTTTTTATGAGACAATGAGATGTATTGTTAATGAGTTTCCCTTGTTTTATACTGTAACCACGGCATTGGTACGCTATTCATTTTAATGTATATTTGCCTCAACTCTCCACTAGTCTGTGATTTTTCTGTCTTCCTCACTCAAATGTTATGCCAGTAAACAAATTCAAAGCCTCCATAATGTGAACTGATTGTCTCTTCCCCAAATTTTGATGTCAGTCTTAAAATGCCTGTTTCTTAGCCAGGCATTCTTTTCACTTGGTCATTATCCGCTGCAATGAGCTTGGCAAAGCTGTCCCAGCAGAGGCCTGTGTGTATATCAGACAACATAAACACAGACAGCTGTGTCAGAGGGCAGCCGATAGCCTGTAGAGACTCATTCATCTCCTTTTGTCTCTCTCTTTGTTAGAGTGCAGTCATTCCACCCTGCCAACAGCTGACTGTTTCTATCCCGGTTGAAAGATCAAAACACACCATTTAGTAGCTCCTCTCCAGCACAGATGACCTTTGCATCTCAACACTTCACCTCTCTCCTCATTCAGCTCTGCCTCCCATCGTACTTCACCCTCATTGTCTCTCCTCCCATCCTGTCTCTCTCTGTGCCATTTCAGCCCCACTTCAGGGCAGCATTCCATGCGTAAATACCAACAACAAGGATTTGTCACACAACAAAGCTGCCATTAAATTGCTGTTTTGTTTGTTTTACATGGCATGGTTTATTTCCTGGGGAGAATATGACTCGATATGGTAAATGCTACAGGCTAAGATATGAATCCCCAATGTTTTAACTGTGAGAAATGAAAGGCCTCCATCCCTTCCTTCAGAAAATTTCAATTTCCAAATTCCTTCATAATGCTTTCACACTTACACAAGAATGAATCAATACAGGGATACAGGGATTGGTAGCAATAGACTACAACAAGATTACTGTGGATGGTTGGGTTTACAACCAATTATAAAAGCAATCATCCTCTCTAAAAATGTAATGTCAATGATCAGATCTACTGTGAGCCTTTTGCCCACCATTACAAATTTAGAAGAGCGTGGCTTCACATCCATAAGGACCACAGATTTCAGGAACTGACGGTTCACCTGTAATACAACTGGCTGAGCAAAATCATCTTCTCAGCCCTCCCCTCTTCTCCAACCTGTTTTCTTCAGTTCTGCCCGACTGACTTGGCTGATTTAATGACCACACACAGCTGGACCAGGAGAGAGGTGGGTGTAGAAATGGGAAAAGTGGGAAGCGTACACTGATCATAATAAAATAAACAACAGGAATATTGTGTAGACACCAAAAGCAGCTGGCAAAAGGCAGAAATCTGACATTTAAAGTCTGTGAGTTCTGTGTCGAAAGCTGTCACATAAAGACCACTGTGCGCAAACCACAACAGTGCATTATTCTGTCAGCACAAATACACCACTGTATAAATATGGCTGCAATAAAAAACGATTTCTGTCAACTGCAACCCTGTGAGCTCATTGTGCCAAAGCAAACTGATAACCTGAATATATGTAAGTAAGTCTATAAGTAAATAAATAAATAAACACACACAAATAAATAAATAACTTGAAAAATGACATTCATGAACCATCGCCTAATAGTTACTCAAGAGCAGGCATGTAGACTATTCAGATGCTTTCACATCTGGTAATCAATGCCAACCCTTTCCCAATGGTTCCACTCACAATTTCCACAGATTGGCTAAACTACAATAATGATATCAACACCATGGGAAAAAATATCTACCACTTTTCCATACTCTACATTGCCTTCCCTCCTTTTCCTCTTCCACAAGTTTACCATTCTTCAATTTTACAATACTTCCATTCTTTCTTGTCCTCATGCCTTGCTCTTCTCCCTGTCTGAGACCTCATAGGATAGTCCCGTAGAGTCAATGTATCTGCGATTCATTCCTCTATCCCTCATATTGGGTTTCATTTGAGCCTGTCAGTCAAGGTGTCTGTCAGATATGGACTCTCCAGTTAACTATTTTTTTTTCTTCCTTCTTGTGTTCTGAATGAATTCAGGAAGAGTGACAGACACTCAAGGGGAAACTGTCAGAGGCATGCTTTCCCCACATAATGCATGAAAAACAGCAGCAGCTCTCCAGCTTATCACATACATAATATATCAGATTCTTTGATGGTACAGTAACAATCATTTAAAAGACTTGTGCAGAATACGTGCATTTTTATGGTATACTTTGACTTTGTAGCAGGGTGACAATAGCAGAACATCAGTACTTATTCACTGGTGGGCCGCACTGAGGATGAGAGTGAACCTACAACCAGGATTACCGAGGCCAAAATGTCCGTGTAAGATATTTCAGCAGGAGTAGAGACAGCATTTCCTCAGAGACAGAACAAGCTTGGTCACTCCTTTTATGTCATAATTCTGACTCTGTATAACCCACCTGAAGCACATTATTGGATGCACTGTATAATCTAACAGGTTGGAGGCAATACAATATTGGCCTTAAACATACAAAAAGGATTTCATGAAAACATATTCTGATTTTAAATGACAGAATTACCATGATTATTTAATGTTAATTTGTATGTTGTTTTGATCAAATTTAAAGCTTTTTGCTAAGTCAATCAGCAGTGGTCCAAATGCAATAAATCTACTTTGCTGGGAAAAATATCACAAACATCACAATTCACATAATATCATCCAGACTTACTGATATAGTACTTTAAACTATAACTATTTTGTAAATAACTGGCTGAAAAACACTCAGGCCAGGAGGTAAAAAAAAATCCTCCTGTCCTGAAAAATGACAAAAATCTGCATTGCATTACTCTGCAAATTCATTGTTGCGGCTGAACTGGTACTGCTGTATGTACAGTTACAAGAATGAGCTGTATATTGAGGAAGAAAAAAATTTAATGACCCAATAATTAATTAATTAATTAATTAATAATTAGATTGGTGTTCCCCTTTAACCTGGCGTTGCGTCGCTGCCGCGTTCAGGTGACACATGAATAAATTATTGGGCAGCAAGGCGCTTCCCAGCAGGCACCTTCAGAGTAGCCAGGGCTACCTGAGATAACACTACACCTGACACCTCTGCACAAGCATTCACACTACTTCAAATTTACTGACTGCTTAATTATTCTGTTAAAATAACCCGCGATGAAACAATAGCAACAGTTGGAGTGGACCATTACAGAAGACAACAGAACTTGAATGAAGTGGTCGCAGATGCGATATTATATTGCTCATAATCTAACCGGTCCTCCCACTGAACTGATAGCCCCTCAAAACACTACTTACATTATCAATCAACTACTTCTTAAACTCTTCTTTGGTGCGCAAATCCAAAAGACACTGCATATATGACAAAGTAAGAGAACTATTCGTGAGAGTAAAAGTCGTGAATTACGCACAACTACAGTGGGTAGGAAATGTTACACTACATAATAAAAAACATTATCCTTTATGTGAACACGTCTTCTCTGCCGCAGACATCCCTCTAACGCTGCTTCGTGTCTATCAACCCAAAGCAGAATGATCATGTCATTATCATTTTGTCCTACCTTCCTCGTCCGTGTCCGTCGCTGGCTGAGCGCCTTTAGATTCGATTGCCTGTCCTGCTGTGATGCGTTACCAAGTATCTGCTACCCCTCTGTCTCCCTCTCTCCCTCCCTCCCTTCTCCTCTCTCTCTCTCTCTCTCTCTCTCTCTCTATTTCTCCCGTTAGCTTTACTCTATCACCACCAACGCCCTGGTCATTGCCAATTTCACTTCCCCAGTGTTCAGAACTACCACTGCAAAGCCCACCAAGCGCAACATGAACCTTCACTTGTGTAGAGCTACTGTCCCGTATTACCCCCACTCCTCCTAAACCAAGGTTACACTCCAGTAATTCCAGCACTTACAGGTACAGCCCCACAGGTTTTAAATGTTGTTCCTAAGCAATATTATTCTATTTTTCTCAATTAAAAAAAACTCTCTCATACACAAATTCTGTCCGTGCATGCAATATAAAATTCTATATTTTGCATTTGATGTGTGTTGAATTTATTATAGCCTTTTTTGCGGAGAGCAAATATAAAAAGGCATGGCCCTGATGAGTTTATGTAAGTGAAATATGTAAAATAATTACGCTTAGATGTGTTGACAAATCATTGCAAGCTTCACGGAAGAGGGCTGAATTCACGAGATTAAAGAGATCTATTTATGAACCTCCTAAATAAGCTTATGAGCTAATATATTACACAGATTAAATTTGAAATCCATTATTTAACCACAGAGGTCATGGATCCGAAGAGCAATGGCCGGTATGATAGCACCACCTAGTGTATAAAATGAGAATTTTCAAATCAAAGCAACGGCCACAGTATCCAAATGAGACAGCTTTTAAAGACACATGTAGGGAAATGAATGCCCCTGCATGGGTCTGCTCTAATTTACACAGCTTCAAACTCTAAACTCCTAATTTATAATCTTAACAGGCTGGATAAAATAGCCACTTGAAAGTTAGTTAAAGATAGGCAGTATTTCATAACAGTATACATAAATGATTTTAGATTTGACTAAAAATATGGATTTATAGGATTAACAAAAAATGTACCCGCAACAGTAATTATTTGAGATTGTCTCAGTGGTCACTGTCAAATTCTATACTGTTGTTCATCAGCAGGTTTCTGTCAGAGCCCCCTCTGATCTATACTCTATACAGCACCTTAAAAGCAGTTGTTGGTGTTTAGCAGTGTTACCATTTTTCTCCAGAAAGTAAAATTGTTTGCAGACAGTATGCTGATTTACCTGTCTCAGTCAGGTAATAACAATATCAATCTTTGCCTCTTGGTCTTGACATGGTTGTCCATGTGCACTACTGTCAAAATACCCTGGTAGCTGTTTTAATGGAGCTACTTTACATTAGCTGAGTTTTTGTGGCAGAAATGCATTGCTTTAGTACAATCAGATTTTTTTATTCAATATTTGCAAGTGGTGTTCCACAATAATAATGTCAATGTAAATATTTTCCAGCTGAGTGAGTAGTTATTTAATACTTCTGTGACCCTTAAAAAGACACAATTTAACATAGTTATACAAAAATACTTAAATTAATACTAATATATTTTATTACGCATGAATGTATGTATGTGAGAAAGATAACATTTCTTCCTTTGTCAATTTTCTGAAGTGCACCTCCACCATTCATGAGCTTTGAGAAGACACCCTGTTTCTGAGGGACAATCTTGCTCCTTAAAATTCCTACAACTTCTTTCTTGGCCCTGTCAGTAACTCAAATTGTGACAGATATACAGATTATTTTAACTTCATCAAATTCAGTTATGCCTGGCTGCCAAACAAAGTGAAATTTGGTTCTAATTTACATATAGCAAGGGCAGTAATATCCTCCCTTTTTGCCATTTTTTCCCTTTTTGCCATGGTATAAAATGCTTCAATCCCATAATTCAATGCAACGCAACATTGCACAAGTGCTATAGCAAGCACTCCTACAACATATGTAAGTTCACATTGAATTTAAAATAAAAAGTTAAAGTTTGTGAATCTTCTGCTTTTATTGTGTTTCATTTACAATGTTCCACTGTAGTCAGGTTCTTCAAAAGGACCATAAGCAGTTTTATTGTTTTAATTAGGGAAAGAGTGTGATGGCAACACGTCCTTTTATTGGTTGTGCAGGCCATTCAGCTTCAGTTAATTGATCCATGCCACTGATCCCTTGCTGAGGATGAGATGCCTCACTTCTTGTATGTTACAAATGTCATCAATAAGAGAGAGACTTGCTGAAGCACGATAATGGGCTAACGTGGAACCATATGCAGCCCTGTAGTGGAGTGAGGGAGCAGATGTGGTGTCAAATGAAAACCAGTTTGAACTAGGACAATCTTGGATTTTCTTGTTTACAGGTAAAGTATTAAAATATTTTACTCACAATGCTGCTGTTCTGATGACTTTTTTCTGGTACAGCTGAAAGCATGCCTGCCATGTGACTTATTCATGACCAAGACAAGATCGTTTCCAAAGATCCACGACAAATTATTCCAGTAGATTATTTAAAGGTTAAGGGCCCTTTTGGGCCCTCCCTTGACCCAGGCCCGGGACAACTGACCTGGTGTTCCCCCCTGGCTGAAAGCCTAAAAGCACACACACAAAGACTAAACTAAACTAAAGTTCAAGTAACAGTATAATCTATTGTGATAAATGCAGAATGTAGTATTTTAGTATATACTGTGCAATACTTTACTCACTCACTTAAGTCTCTCAAGTTTATTGGCATTAATACATTAGTCCTAAGTCAAGCCAGCTTCTCCCCTCTTGCCAACCAGCCTCCTCCTGGCATGATGCACAGGGTATGATGATGAGTCAAAGTGATATTTTGCTGCTCTCTGGTGGATATTTCACTCAACTGCAGTTTAGAGTGTTTTGCACTGAGGTGCCTCACAAATAGCATTAAAGTTTGAAGCCGGTTTGTTTGAAGCCCCAAGAAAAGGAGAGTCACAGAGGCACACAGTCTTAATTATAATGTCAAGAGTAATGTGTGAATTCAAAGAATGGCATATACAGTAGTAGCCAATAGGATAAGGTTTTTATGACTTTTACTCTAGTTCTTTGCACCAACACTTGAATAACTTATGGATACATATTTTGTGTATTTTACATGTTTTTTTTATAAAAAGGTCACCAATTTAAGCTTTATGTTTTACTACACTCTATTTAAAAACAACATTTTAATTCCTGTGTGGTGCCTGTGAGGTAGGTAATTTCACCTAAACTTCAATATGACTAACTTAGTTATGTAAATGTTTATTTGCTAAAGAACAGTTGTTATCACATAACTTAACCAGTTAAAGTGTAAACTTCGGGGGTGAATATTGAACTCAGCCGCCCTTTATCATGTGAAGAACATTGGCTAGCATAAACGTGGCCACCAAAACTGAAATGTAACCTTGCTAGTCAACACTGCCTCACTGCTGTTAGCTTAACTGCTAATTTGCTTCATACGCCAGTAGGCTATTTCCGCGCCGTCCTTCCAACAACTTGTTTTAAATCTTAAGCAAAATTACAACATACCTTTTTCTACAGTTGGTCGCCAAATTCTTGAGAGCACATGACTGCTTTATCTTTTGAAAGTCGCTGTACAGTTAAGCCTACACCCTTTCATGGTAATGTTAGTCATTTTGACTTGTCATTGCAGGAAAAGAGCACAGGTGTAGGGTAATTACTAACATTAATGACGGCTGTGCCTGTGTATTCAATTTAGGTGTCTCAGTAATACCAGTGAGCCAGCATTCACAGCACGAAGGCCCTGGAACTAACTAGCATAAATTAAATGCAGCCATTATAAATGTTATTAATTAGATACACCTGTGGTTTTCCTGCCCTGCATTGTCAACAAGGCCTATTGCAACTATGCAATTTAGATGAACAGTACAGTTCTTCTCTGGATGACCCTGTAAAATTGAAATTGCACAAATCTGTAATGTGAAAACACTGATGTGTAAATTGTTACACATTATTATTATAATGTGTAAATTATTGTGGATAAATAGTGCTTATTTGCTTAAAGACTTCAGCTTCCCATGTCTGCAATACCTTTTTATGAAACTCAATGGCATTGCCAGAAACCTTGTATAATGCCACACAAACCACGATGAAGATTTGTACTAAATACCGGTGTATATTTGGGGGACTGTGATTAGGTGTTTTGACTGTAAGGAAGATTTAATTGTGAAAAATTAATTTCTGGGTTAATTAGGCCTAGGCCTAGCCTAATCCTTACTGATGAAGGTGTCTTCATGTTTTGGCTTTGTGAGACAGTTGTACATGTTCACAAATATTATTTAACCTGTACCAAATCTTTGAAATAACTAGAAATTATTGCATCAGCCTTCAAATGGTTTAGTATTCCCCTTTAAGATTAGAAGGCTTAGACTGGACATGCAGAAATAGCTAATCATCTTTCATATTGTTCAGAGGCAAATTTGTCCCCTGAAACCAGTTCCGACATCGAGCAGTTGCATCTTTACACACCGACTGAGAGAGGTCCTTCTGTGTTTTGACCAATGTGGTAGTTTGCTAATGACTTCCCAGCTGTGTTCTGGAAGAAGGTGGTGCCAAAATGGGCAGGAGGATGAAGAAAGCTCAGCCTATTGCACTGGCACTGCCACGGCAGCTTCCCTTGGCAGTCATGAATACCTAGACAATTGCTGGCCTAGGTTAATGTGCACCCCTATTAGAGACAGTTACCTAACACCTTTGGAAGGGCTCACCACAGGACCGTGCCAAGCAGCACTGGGGTTCCAGTATGGCTCCCAGTGCCCCATTATTCTTCTCTGCGGAAGGTATGTCTTCTGTCTGCTCCACAGAGCTGCTCATGCACAGTGGAGGCGCTGCTGTGCTCTTTTCAGGTCACTGCTATGGATAGGATGAAGGGTTATTGGTGAAAGACAATGAAAGTATTTGTGAGGGCAAGAGATGATACAGAGCATGAAAAAACAGCAGGAAAGAATGGAGGGATGGCTTGTGTGTTGACAGACAGAGAAGTCTCCTGTGTTATTCTTCAATCACACCCCAAGTTGGCGCATGGGAATCAAATTCATGATGAAAAAGGGAAGAAAGGCAGACTGTGTTCAATGAGTATTATCATGGTTTGGATATTGATTTAATTGATTTCAGAATAATATGAGCTTTTGACATATCACAGTAGGAAAAGCACAGGTTTAAATAATTAAATGAATGCCAGCTGAATACCATTTAGCTGGATCAGTTTCAGGGTCCTGCTATTGTGCATTCTGGCTCACTGTTATGGCTTACTGGGACACTCCATTATTGTTATTGTCATTGATGTTATTGGCAACACCAGTGCTTTTCTAGTTTTCAATGTTTTCTCACCTAATGTTAAAATGGTTGTGAAATGTTTGCATCGTCACTGTCTGAGAAAAAAAACAACAACAGAGAAAGAGAGAGAGGGTTGGGGGGGGGGCTGCCTCTGGGTTTCACAGGCAGTGCCTGGGCAGACTGGGCTGCACAGTTGGATGGAGCTGGAAAACGTATTGTCTCAAAGACAGCTTCAGCAATGAACCATGAGGATGACCCTTGCAAACCACCCTGATACACAATGACACAATGGAAGCATGTCATGTGGCATGACTGAGGCTGGGGAGACTGGGATTTACAAAGTTCTACTAAACTTTATACTCTTAAGATCTCTTAAGATCATGTCACCATATCACTGACTCTAAAGCCCTTCACAGGTCCAGAAAGTCATATTCTCACAAATATAGTGTATTTTACTGTATATTATTAATTAATTAGGTTAAAATGTGTGTACAGCATTTAGATATTGGACAAGGATTTAACCAAAGGCAAATAAAACCAAAGCACTCTTTAATATGCAAAATTCAAAAGCCTTCTTTGCTTTGACAACCTCACGTATGAGCAAAGCTGCCTTAATGATGAAACGTACCTCAGACACTCTTACCCCTGATTCTTATGAGCCACTTTTTGGCAATAAATTGTGAAAACAAAAAAAAATAGAAATTAAATGATCCAAAGATTTGTTGCATTTTAGTTTTAATTGCACTTGTACTGTCTGATGTCATGCATCCTTTAAAGCAATTCATATTTTTAAGTTTCTATAATATGATAATTGATGAGGCTTGTATGAACATATAGGACATAAATCACTTTAAGAAGCATGAAGGGCAGTGACACGATGCTGTTTGTAATGGCTGCATCTTTGCAAAGGTCCCTGAAAAAGGTCCTACACCATGCGGACACATGTTAGCTTACTTTATCTTCTTGTTAAATTCACACTTGTTTCATTAGTTAGCCCATAGCATATGCTGCGTGTATGACTTAATACACAGATCCATTGAGATAACTATCTAGCAAGTCCCAGTGCAGAAATTGTCAGGCATGACTGCATACAGATACATTCTCAGAACCTAAAGGAGCAATTAGGCTCTGGGGACTGGCTGAAGGTAATAACAGTGTCGTCAGTGACCTTTACCTAAGAGTTGTACAATATCACTGAACTGAGATAGGATTTAGTACACATGTTGCTCAGTTAATTAGAGAATCATATCATTTTTCATCTCCCCCCAACACATTTTGCAGTGAATAACCAAAAGTGAGAACAGGAGAGAATGGCCCAGTTGTACCACTTGTAATCACTTATTTCTCAAAGCACTTCACTGTAGTGTTCTTAATTTATTCCCCTCTCTTTCCTATCCCCCAAATCATTTTTTTCTCCCTGGTATTTTTCTCTCTTGGCTCTTAGAAATACCACAATCTCTTCTCGTTAATGGGGATTTAGATTTTTCCCCCTGATATAGGGAAAAGACAGAAAAAACAAGACAAGAAAATCTCATAAACCAAGACAGGTTTAGGACTGGAGACTGGGATTCGTATCATGAGTCCTGTGTGGATAGGTGTAGCCAACAAAAGCACTGATTAAGGTTAGGGAAAGATGGTGGTGGTTTCGGTTAAAAGTTAATAAAGTAAACATGTTGTGTTTAGTGCTTTAAGTCACTTTTGGCATTTTCGATATTTAACCAAGACCAAGATTCCCTAACCTTACCCAAGCTGTGAGTGCCTAAACTGAACCTGCTACAAGCAGATATTGTATTGCAGAGCTGATATTGTCAGAAAACAAATGAAATATGTTGTGAGTGAACATTTTACTGATATGTTGCAAGTTGATGAGGGTTCATTTCTGCAGATTCTTCCTTCAGTCTGATCTTCTTTCTCTCTCTGAGAGTTCTTCTCTGAACACCAAATTTAATTGTCTTCTGATCTGATGCAGCGCAGAAAGTTCGGGTAGTTCTGCTGGTTCAGAAGCAGGTTTGGTAACAGAGAAGTTGTGGATTCAAATCCTTTCTCCCCTTGGAATTAAAAAAGGAAGAGGAATTTCACTATCTTCTCTCAAACCTGGATTTGAATCCAGACCACCTGGGTGGAAAACAGGAGTCCTGACCACTAGTAAGCAGCTCAAGACAGCTCATCAACAAAATGATTATAAACTCAAAAGCAGAAAGTCCATTTGTCCAAAGTTTTGTCTCCAGATTGATGGAGGTGAATTTTCTGCGTATTCCTCCCTCAGTCTGATCTTTTTTGTCTCTCTGGTTGTTTGTGTTCTTGGTCCAGTTGGGAAGGACACTGTTAAGCGACCTGGAGACGTGGGTTCAAACTCATTCTTTTTTATTTATACCAAACAAAGTACATAAGAAAGAAATGGTGAATGCACACACACTCACACACATTGGAATAGCATTAATTTCTGTCTCCACTACATATCTAGACTGGACAGATAGCCAGTCATAGTTTAGCAATAATGGGATGTCACCTGAGGCCAATCAGATTTCAGGGTTGGCACCCCAGGCCACTCCCTGAACACGCCCCTGATCAGCTGAGTAAGAGTGAAAAGTGTCAGGTTATGGCCACGCTGTACGCATGCTTATGATTGGACATTACTGGTCAGCTGGTAGCCAAGCAACTGGTGAATGAGCCCATGGTGAAGCATAAAGCAGCTAATACCATCATCAATACTATCATTTTGATTTGTTTTAAAAGTTTGTAATTTGGTGCATTTCATGTGGTGCATTTGACACATTTGAAAAAAGCAACATATACAAGACATAATATAGTTGTGACAAGTCCCATAGAGAGTAGCAGCTGGGTGAAATGGCCATGGAGTCGTGGAGAACAGACGTGGAATCACCAGCAAATAAGAGGCTGTGTACTCAACAACAAACTACAGCCCTGGGTAAATCAATACATTTTCTTACTCAACAAGAAAGTACATCTCAGGGGTAAATCAATATATCTTCTCTTGCCCTTGTTTAAAGAAAGAATTTTGGATCCACTCTAAAATCCCAATGATTTCTTGCTTTAGGTGTTTAAGAGATTGATCAATGACACAATTCTCATTCCAAGCAATTCTTGGCTTATCTGTTAAGCTGCAGTATCTGATAGAATTATAAGCAGAGAAGATAGAGTAGCTCACAGTCACGCTCTGTATGTGTGCATACAGTATGCATGCTGTGTATAAATGTAGTCTGTAAATAACTGCATGGAACACTGTGAAAATATATACATTATAGTTGCACATGCTGTGAGAGCATGCACACACATATGGCTCTCTGAAAGGTAGAGTCATATCACCTCTGATTCATTTTCTCTCTTTCCCTCTAAGACCAGCAATTTATCCACCCAGAAGCAAAGCCTTCTCTGCAATAGCTATCTAAGAACTTACATTAAAATAAGGCAGATGGATGACACTGTGACAGAGTTACAAATCAAAGAAAACCACAGTAGACCAGACAAAAAGAGCTGCATGAATATTCCTATTCTTGTCGCAGTTTAATATTTCATCACTCTGTGTGTCATTTTCAAAGGCAGAACTAATTGCTGACATTAATTACTAATTCCACTGATGGCATTAGCACTGATAAGTGTGATGATTATCGGATTAGTCAAGCTGTATTATGCTTAAAGACCCAGAGCAAGATCGTGAGTATACAAAAATAAGGGACAGTGATAAGAAAGAAACTTTTCACTAAATTCCCTCTTTTCCACAATTACAACATCCAACCTCTACTGAATATACAGGTTCAATACAAACTTACCACCACAAACATTTACACCTTCAGCACCATTCACTTATATTTAGATGTTTTCAAATATATCTAACCTAAATGAAGACAGTAATACGAATGTCTTATTTCAGAGTGGGCTTAGACATTCTATCTCCTGAAAAATGATGAACTATTATACATTTTATATGTATTACTGACCACACACGCTTTGACAAATGTGGGAACAACTGTTGACCTGGTATTCAGACTAAATGTCGATGCAGTCTCAGCAACACTGATCCATGGCCAAGTTCTAGGAAAAACTAGCACTCCATAAGAACAAAATTCAGTTGAAAGATTTTTAAAATGACTTTCCTTGTTTCCTTGGTGACTCACTATAGCTGAGCTATAGCTAAGACTGAAGCTGCGCGCGTGGTGAGGTACCAGAAGGGGGAAGTGAGAAAGGTGTCTCTTTGTGTGATTTTGGTGACCTGACCCTTTGTGCTGAAATCCACAAACCTCTGCATGTTGTCTCCCTCTCCAGCCGCTAGAGGTAATTGATAAGGTTTGCAGTAGAGATGGTACAGTTGTTGTGGAAGCCTGCTGTTTTGTTTTTATCAAGCAATGCAAAACCTTTGTAAAGTGTGATATTAACAGACTTGTGCTGTTGATCTTAATGTATTAAACAACATGGGATATACATCATCAGCTAGCGTTTGAACAGACTTGGTTTTGTTCACCAGGACAGATACAAACTGTTCAATACTACTTAATAAAATCAAATAAAGTGTTGATAGTGTATGGTAAATGAATACAGTGTTTTACTTAAAAAAATGATTTTCTGAAGTAATTGAAAAGATTAAGCTTTTGTCATGTCACAATTCTATATACAGCCTTTTTAAAATGTCAACATCATCTTTGTATCACCACATTTTGACACATGAAAGTTTAACACATAAAAGAAGTCCATGATGATGATGTACAAAAGAAACAAGACATATTCCCGTATCCGTAAAAGACCTCTTTTGCGTCTTGGACCCAGACACAAATCTGGCCATGGCTTGCTTCACAATTTATGATAGTGCTGTTTGAATTTTGACAGCCGACATTTTAATCTCAACACGGTCTGGTCCACTGAAGCCGTTTCTCATCTTAAACCACTTTGTCTTATTACAGGCTATCAAAGTTTTGGTCAAAGAAAAGGGAGGAAAATTAGATTTTAGCAGAACAAGTCACTGCTTTAATTCTTTTTTACAGATGTTGCATGCAAGTAAAGAGTAATATGTGTCAAAATAAACAAAAGAATTTGTAAGCAAGATCAAAACTTGTTTCCAGCCACACTACCTGTGTGTGTTAAATGTAAATAAGTTCAGTTATCGTATGCTATCAATACAATGTCTCTACTATAAACAGCACAGTATCCTGTTGAACTCTTTAATGACATTGTGTCAACCAGGATCCTAAAGCAATAATTCACCTAAAAATTATAATGTTGCCCCTACCAAACTGTTAATAACAACAGTTCAAAGGAAGTAAATGTGGACTCAAGTTGTTGTGGAGGAGTGCAATTCCAATGAAACGGTCTATTGATCTCTCCCTTGTCTTTGCTTTGGGCAGTTAAAAACTTCAACTCACAGGCAGAGATTAAAACAGAGCCTTGTGCCAAAATAAATGGTATTTAACATATACTCTGGCTGAAATTAGCTGCTGCAGCTCTATGTCAGCCTACCTGAAAACAGCTTCAGTGGCTCAGCACTATTCCTTTAGAGCAGTAATTCCCAATCTTCTAAGTTGTGATCCCTTAATATAAAGTAATGTCTACTTTTGACTCCTCGTCACAGAATGCATGATGGTGAGTTGTGAGCGGTTCATCTGAGGAGTGATTTCCCTCACTTACTGTTTCTTTTAAATAGTTTTTAGCAGTGGCGTGTCCAGGCTTTTTTGACTGGGGTGGCCCAAGTCCTCAAAAAGAAATTGTACCTCCAAAAGAAGGCTACATACAAAAAAACTAAAACAATGCACATTCAAAAATACAGTCACAGTATAGAGGACCAACAAAATTCAAATAAATAAGCCTGGGTGGACAAAATATTGTATTGAAAAAATTGTGCAAAACTTCAAATCTACATCACAACAACAAAATACGAACTAAGGTCCCACCTCGGACCGGATAGATATAATGGGGTGGCCAATCAGATTTCAGAGGTGGCCAGTGCCACCCCAGGCCACTCCCTGGACACGCCCCTGGTTTTTAGAGGGCTATAGTTGTTTGTTTGAAGCTGCAGTGTCAGCTGTTCAGCAAAGGTTACATAGTTTTGTTTTAACAGTTTTTCAAATTAGAAAAGAAATGTCAAAGGTGTAGTTGTTTGCTACAATATTTAAATTTAAATTCATAATACATTTATTTAAAATCTGCTTGAACTAGCATTTGCTTGGCTTTAAAACACTTAGATTATGCTGCTTTTTGAAGTAATTTCACGGTCAGTTTTTGCCTCTTTATCTGAAGTTGCAAAGAACACAAAACACCAAGTTCACGAAGGTTAGATAACGACGAAATTGACCAAAAATTCTGGATGACTGATTTCTTTATTGGGGAATGCCACATTGATGCCAACCATTCTGAGTGGCGAAATATGTCTCTCTCCACATTGGGGAGTAGTTGAATCGACTGACACAGCTGTCAATTCTAGCTCAAGAGCTAATTGAAATTTTAAGGGCTAATTATAGGACTCCAAGAATAAAACATAAAACAAACAAAATGGGTTGCTTTCCCCTTCATGGCACCCTTTATTGGGTTCAAAAAGTACTATGACTTTATTTTCCATATTCTAACATGTCACTTTTTTTCAGATACACATCTTATTTAGCCACGGATAGAGCGTTGAGCAAAGGAGTATGTTATCACACAGTAGCATTACACAACAGTATCAAACTTTACACCCCCTTAGGTGGATCCTCAAGTAAAAATGCTGCTCACATACTGATATAACTCTGTATATAAACTGCGAATGAGGGATGTTTTCCAATAAAACCTCACCCAAAGTGTAATGATGAGAGATGTCCAATAAAGCCTAGAACTCGGGGAGCAATGGACCAATCCCTATGTAGCATGATAAGTCACTCTGTCGCAGAGAATATCCTAACCAGTGGACAGTACTTTCACCCATACCCATGGAGGTGATTAGGAGCACTTTGTAACGATGCATTCAACTTTGATTTATTGAAGTACGACCTATTTTAGAGTCTTCCATATGTCTAACCCTGCAGTGTAACCACAACCTCAGGGAATGTGACTCATACACTGCAGAGAAAGAAAAGGAACTCAAGAGGTGGGTCAAGGAAATAGAAATATGAAAATGTTGATTGCAATTAAACAAAACAAAAGAATAGAGATGAAAAGGAAAGATGTGCCTTTTCATATGGCTCTTGCATGTTTGCTTTTCAACAAGAAAGAATAAGTCAGCATGGTATTAACTGCAGAGAGCAAAGTAATGTTTTTTTTTCTGTCCTATAATTGAGTGTTTATGTAGTCCTGTGCTGATGCTCGTAAAGGTCTTGAAAGCCTCCCTGACCGGAGTGAATCATCTGAATCATGAGTACTGTGATGCTGCGAGGTAAAACCATGTTGATAGCTTGTAATAAACATGCCACACTCTCTAAAAGCTGAAAAGTCTGATGGCTGCCTGAAAGCTTTGAAGTTAGAGCTCACCTCCTAACCCTCCACCATTTCACGTCTCCTCTTGTTTTGTTTTGTTCTTATTAGGGAGCTGGCAAAGACTTCAGGCACATCACCTAGAAATCTACTGTATGAAACAAAGGAATAGTTTAAAACCTCCACTGTGTACCTGAATGTGTGCGTGTGTGTTTGTGAGTGTGCATGTATGCATTCATTTATCTTAGTCATACGTAGCTAACAGGATGCCTTGTTAAGCAGCGAGAATGCACAATTTCTAAATTGCATGTGCAGAGTCAGTTTCCAGCTTGTCAAGCCTGTGACCTAGAAAGGCAGCAGAAAAGTTTTTGGGTCAGGGGCTTTTTCCACGATGGCCTCTCCCTCCCTCTCTCACACATTCATATACACATAGAGGCACATATTGGACTGGCAGGTAATGCATGGAAAGCCAGTTTTAGACGGCATCAAATATTCATGTGTGTCTATGAAGTGCTGGCCAGGTTTCCTGGCCCGCAGGTATGCTGCTGCCCATGCTCCTTCATCACTGTCTGGCATAGACCCTGGGGTACTAGATTCTTCATAGAGGTATGATTGGACAGTATGAGGAAGAGCCAACAGAGAGCAGGACTCCCCTGAACTGGCCTTCTTTTGGCACAGTAATGTAATATCATATGTCAGGCTGAGAGTTGAGCCTAATGCCTTCCACCAGCCATCCCTCCACTGTGACAATGTTCTGGTCATGAACACCTCACCAGACTGTGCCACAGGAGTGGTTGTCTACTTTGTTTATGACACATTTACTGAGAGTGCTTCATGAGGAGACGTTTGTTGAGGAGCAATGTCTGTTGGCTTCAGACTTGACAAGAAGACATTCATTTCATCTCAGCATTGCATTACTGAACTTATTCATCTAATTCTACTAAATTAAAGCCAAAGGATGAGAGAGTGGGAGAGAGAGAGAGAGAGAGAGAGAGAGAGAGAGAGGCCCACTGACTCGACACACACTCGGCAACGCTCAGAGTCTCTCTCTTTACTTTGCTCTCTCTACCATCACTTTCCCGCTCAGCACCAACCCACACCTCTAATGTTTTCCCGTATTTGCCGATGTCTTATGCTCCCAAAACTCCAACCCAGTTAAAGTAATTGATGGAGTGGAGGAAAGAGACTTTCAGTCGATAGAGGAGCAGCTGTCAGCAACAGAGTTGCAATAAAGAAAATCGCCCGAGGGGACTGAAACAGACGGAGATCAGATCAGCGGAGACAGGCTGAGGCGAGGAAACGGGAAGACTGCTTCAGGTGACCGAGTCGCGATGGAGGCGCACGGCATGTGCGATTAGGGAGCACCGCTTCTGGAAGCGCTCGCTTTGTTAAGGTGGATTACAAAGTGAGCAACCTTCAGAACTGACCGGGACCGCCTTTGTCTATTTCACTTGACGGATTACCTCGGAACCATGAACGTGTCGCCCCCAGACCGCAGGAAAAACATGCGAGAACTGGCTTTGGAGATTGGCATCCGAGTTCTGCTTTTCGGAGTTTTTGTGTAAGTAAAGCCTCAACCAGCTGAGTTTTCTGTTCTAGTCTTTTCTAGTCTAGTCTGGCATTATGTGCCCTGGCGATGACATTCAGTTTCATGACTGACGTTATCGATGTGCCTTTACATGCTTATGGCACTGAACTGCTGGATTCAGGTTCATTTGCCGCGGTGTGGTGCTGGACGAACAGGTCCCTCTGTTGAGCCGCAGTTCGTGGACACATCACTGCTAAATGACTAGGACAGCAGACAGAGGCTGCGTTAACAGGTTGCAAAAAACAAGTTGTAAAATCCGGCAGCATTTTACTTTCTGTCATGAATCAGTGTGTCACCATTCTTTGATGACACATGGGGAATACATATCATAGTGGTATTTCTTCTGATTAGAGGCGGTTAGAGAGAGACAGAGGCAGCTTCTTTGACCACTTCACTCCATAAGAAATAGACAGGGATACAAGGGGAGCTCAACACAGTGATATCTATGACACTTTGCAAGAAGGTTGTCCCTCACAGGCGCAGCCATCAAAACTAACATAAATATGAATTATTAAGTGTCTGTCTAGCCTGTAGGTATTAAGCCTTGTTTGCATCATGATTGTGTCATTTATTGATTTTTCTGCTTGAAAAAAAGCCCCAGGTCCTGTTATCTGAAATGACTTTGCTGCAGCTTTCATTCCATCTCTGGAGTCAAAAATCAGCTCCCCTGATTTGGAGTGTGTGTAGCTACACTGTCTGCATAGCCTCTGTACATTATCATTAATATCTGTCCTTGGGCTAAGTGGTCTGGCTGTATGTGTGCTGTCACCCTAAAAGGATTACACAGCCAAGAAGAGCCTGATGCTGCACGTTCACGGTGTTTGACATGGAAAAACTCAACTGGAGGGGTAGGACCAAAGAGGAGGCATTTGTACTATTTCGCTGAAGCCTCCTGATGTAGCCCTTTGTGTGTGTGTGAGTCTGTCAGATTCACATTTGTGGCTGATTTGTTTTTGTGT
The DNA here is from genome assembly GCA_008360985.2 of Macquaria ambigua. Taxonomy (NCBI): domain Eukaryota; kingdom Metazoa; phylum Chordata; class Actinopteri; order Centrarchiformes; family Percichthyidae; genus Macquaria; species Macquaria ambigua. The sequence continues at coordinate 1,004,520 of VMKM01000019.1, read as the reverse complement.
ATCAAGGCCACATAAAAAGCAATTTCACACAATATCATCATCTTCATCATCATCAGCTAACTGCTGTATTCTGCCACAGAAGCCCCAGTCTCAAAGTCCTTGATCACTGTAATGAATCGAGTTTTACTCCCCATATTCCCTCTTCACTACACAGAAATCAAGCTAAGGCAAATAAACTGTGTTTGTAATGGGGCCCCATCAGTAAACTTGATCTGCTCTGTACTTACAGCAGTGCTCCTGAACTGAGTACAGAACATTCAATTAATTTGGTTTCACAGCCAGGTTTCCTTTTCTACGTGACCATTGCACAAGCACAGACATGCAACATCAAATGCAATTGTCCATGTGCTTAAACACACGTGTCATCATCATGCCTGCACTGTATGACTACATGGGCTGTATTAGTAATTGTAATTTTGTTGAATTAAAGTCATAAAGATAGCAGACATAAAGAGTATACTATTGGGCTCTATGCTTAAGATTGAGAGCCTTTATTTTTGATAGCAAAAGAACACAAAGATGTTTCAATCATATATTTTAACAGAGGGAGCATTTGGTCTAACACGTTTCTTTGGGAATGGCATTAATTGTTGTATTGAACTAGCTTTTTGCTGGCAGATCAGAGGGAGCAGCCCTTTGGACCTGTAGAGCAGCAGTTCCCTGTTCTTGTTTCACCTCGAAGCCCGAGATGAAGGCAGGATAATTGGGGTCAACTAGAATCTGTTGTTTTCTTTACTGGAGTTGTAAAGGACAGTTTTTAGCTGCTGCCTTTTGTGTCTGCTGTTCAGTGTAGGTGTAGTATAGTTTTATCTTGGGAAGAAAATGGTAGCCTTATTCGTGCATGTTCACCAATAAAATTCAGCAGTCATGTATTTCCTTGCTTTACCGCTTAGTTAAAATCTTGTGTCTCCCATTAGAATTTAATTTTATTGCAGCTCAGTATTGAATTTGACTAACTGGAAGAAAAAAAAACTGAAAAACTAATTTTCTCATTTGCTCATTGTTCATATTCTTTCATAATTGTGAACATGTACCAAGGGATGCTGAAAACGAATGAATTAATCCTTCAGTTTGTGCTCATGAGCAGATATTAGTGCATCAGAGAGGTGTCTTTAATCAGAGATCACACGTGCAAGTTCTGTCATTCTTTTTGTCTTTGATTCTGATTAAATAATACTGACTGTAACACATCCACACAAACTGTTTTTGTTTTTCTCCACCACACAGTAAACCACATCTCCATACTCTCTGAGGGCTGTTTCTGTATGGGGGAACATTTTTAAATCTAAGAGCCCTGAATTCCCTGCATTATTCACATCCAAATTTTGTCAAATATGACCTTCCTTTAAGGGAATATTACTTTTTATTTGCCCTTGCTTGCCAAGCTGCCTGTCTGTTCCAGGCCTCAGGAGGTGCACTGACCTTAGCGACGGGCCGAGTGTGTGACGTTAGGTTGACCCTGTGCTATCAAACTGCTAATGCCGTGCAGCCATCATAGCTTGGTGGGCAACCCAGGAGTCACACATCTCCTGAGAGTAAAGCAAAAAGTTCAATCTAAATGGAAATGGATCTTTGACATTTTACAAAGTGGAAAAAACAAAAGCTGAAAACTGAATCAGAAAAAGATAAAGTTCCCCTTTTTGTCTGCGGTTTGCTACTCAACATAGAAAGAGAGGATAATGAGATTGGTGCTATTTCACTTTCCTTGTAATCCAGAGCAAAACAAGCAAGAGCTTAGACAAATACCAAGAAGTCATTTCTTCCTTGAGCAGTTGTGTGGCAAAGCTCATGTCCTCAATCAATCAAGACAAGCTCAGAGTTAAAGTTTCTATGTTTGTTCCTCAGCTCATAGTTGGACACTTAAATAAGCAGATAAATTCCAGTAAATATCCAAATACTGGCTCAAAGGAGAACAGTAGACAAAGCAAGAAGGACGCAGAGACAAAAAGATAGAGACAGAGGTGGAAGATAAGATGGAGGACATGGAGTTAGGAAGATCTAGATTGTTTTGAGATTTTTCAGATTAAGACCTGAGGCACAGCAAATAGAGGGGCACAAAAACCACTTTGAAAACTCCTATCAGTGCAATCTAAAAGCTTCTTGATGGAGCGATTGGCCAGAGAAGAGGGCCGATGCACACAACAAAATAGAATAGATTTGTTTGTGCCATGGGAAACAATTTGGACTTAAGTTGAATTGATTCTTTTATTGCAGGGAATTATGGTGATTGAGGAGGAATTTTGTTTATTACATGTATTTGCCAGAATGTCCAATACAAGACGAGCTAAATACCCTCTGACATTCATATGATCTTGGATTTTTAAGGATAATAATATAGTTGTTGTCAAATGAGGTTAACAGCATGTGCTCTAAAACAACACCAGTCATCCCTCAAAACAGTGTTTGGCATTGCATATCAGCCTCTCCTCTCAGAGGATGGCTTAGGAGGAGCCCTGGGATACAGACCAGAGCCTTGGCAAGTCTCAGAAAGCCTTGTGAGATGTTGGGGAAGAGTAGAATGTCAGGCTTTAGACTGTTAAAGAATAAGCGGATTGTTGAGCTTGCATGTTAAGGATGGGGGCTCTTATGCTCTGGTTTTGAGGAGAAAATCTCTTTGTAGAGGACTGGTTGTAGTGTCATCAGGGCACATTGTCTCTGTAGCTGATATGAACAAAAAAGTATTTATAATCTAGGAAAATGTTACGGTTATTTCTGGTATGGTTATTGGAGTAATGATAAAAAACTTAAAGTTGTAATCCTCAAGATTTCAGTCCCGTGGTTACCGTGGTAACAGCAAGTGCAGTTTAATAGTACAACAAACAATCATTGGGCTGCTACTTATGTCAGAAATACAACAGAAGAGCAACTGGTGTATCTGTTTATAGTGCAGCCAAACAAACTCATGTTGTTTTAATAAAGATGTCAGCCAAAAACAAATGCAAGTGCCATTTGAATTCATGCTGCACGTAGTTTTCCACACAAAGGGGGCGTGGTGGACTTGGTTACCTTCTTCATCTAAACGTTCACTGTGGCTGCTCCTTCTTCCATTAGCCACACTCATGCAAAAAATTAAAAATGACCTTCTGATGAAAAAATGCCCAAATGTATGTCTTGTTTATTAGATTAGTTGAAAACGGATGACGGTCAACGCTAACCACAGTGACAAATACATTGTTTTTTCTGTGACTGCATCACAATAAAAGCTTGTGTTTTGCCAGTTGAATGCTTTTAATGTGAAGCAGCAGCAGGATGTTGTGTTTGCATTAGCAGTAACTTAAGACAGCTCTGTCAGGTTGTAGAGAGCAAACAGTAAACAGTGAGGCTGTTATCAATGAGATAAAATTGTGCTGGATTACATGCATGCAAAGGTTTTCTGTACAAATAAATCAGTAGTGCTTAGGTAGGCAATCTGAATCCAGTGCCGGAATGGCAGACTCGCCACTATCAATAATATATATATATATACACACACACATGTATATATATATACATATATATGTATATATATGTGTGTATATATATACATATATATATATATATTGAGCATTTATTACAGATTGTGAATACAGTGAATTGACTATTGCAGAAGAAAATGCTGACCATAAATATAATGTATGTTTAGTTTCATTAAAATAATAAGGATTAGAACTTTAAAAGGACATTTTTTAACATTAAAATATTTGTGAAGGAATTTTTCTTCTTTAGGCTTAAGATAATAGGACACAGGGGTTCCCCAGGTCACATTTGGGTCATTTGTAAACCTAAAAGTATTAGGTCATATACTGTCTCTTTCAGAGCAATAGTTCAGTTCTCTGTCAGGGCACAGCTGTACTGATAAGGCTGGCTTTGTATCCGAGGAGACCAAGGTCATTGGCGATAGACAGTACTATGCCCCAGACCCCACATTTATATACTGTCTCCTCTTTGTCTCTGAGATATGCACTAAATATGACAAAGAGTAACATACAACGTGACTTTCGTTAACTTAGGTAAGCATAGTTTATTGTTTAGAATCCAATACCCAAAGGAATCTGCACATATCTCTAGCTGCACAGAGTTAAACACTCCTCGCTAGGAAGTAACCTTCAGAATTGGGTGGCAATACACAGTGTTCACTTGTACTGCTGTTCTCTATTCTCCTTGATCGAGCTTCAATAAATGCTTTTGCGTAAGACATCCAGGTCTCCTGAAACTTCTTCACTCACGAGTCAAACAGCTTCCTGATTTCCATCAAATATTCTTATACATGATCCAAAACTCCACTCAGAAATTTTCAAAATAGTCCAGTAATTTTAGTATAAGATGTAAGTAAGATTTCCTGATAGAAAATGTTCAGCCAGAGGCCACATGTGAGTGCCACTTTAAAGCTCTATTAAAAGGTGTTTAATATTAATCCCTAGGCTGTAATCTGAAAGGGTTGCTAATACTGCTGATCCCGATCCCCCAAAATAGGCACTCCACTCTGCAGCTCTGAAGCTTTTAGCTCTTTGTTTTATTTCACTGTCTATATGGTTTAGTCCAAGCGGCTCATCCCATGGGCAAAATCTCCAAGCAAACAAGCTCACTCAAGCTGATTTTATGATACCTGCGCAGTGGGTAAGGACAGAGAGCTGAAGTAAAAGAGTTGCTGATGAAGACAGTCCAACATCTAGCATTTAGAACCAGGCTTTTGTTCTCAGAAACTGGCTGACCAAAAAGGCAAAAAAGGCATTATATTATATTATATTATATATCAGGTGGTGAGAAAAAAGGACTCCAGTGGGATAGCTGTGTTGCTCTGTTTCTGACAAAACACTGAGGACATTGTTTGCCCATATACACACCTTTGTCGCTTTTGAGTTTGTTTTGGAATCTTTCTGTTCTATTGTGGTCAGAAATCACTTTTCAAGAATGTGACACATCTCTAGCTAGAGTAATCTGCTGTTCGTTTACTGGCCTGTATGATTATTACACTGTATTCTCTTGCTGCGTTTCTTAATTTTGGCAGCCAACATCTGAGGCACTGAATCATAGGTCATCCAATCTGTAACCCTCATTATCTTGGAGATGAAGGAAAAAATTGAGATTGCAGGCATGACAACCCACTGTGGCTGGAGGGACATGGAAACACTTTCCGACAGGATGCTGTTGACACAAATTGACCAGAGACAGAGGGAAAACAATGACCGCAAAGAGTGTGACCTCCAGGAATGTTCATTTATTGATCTTTGTCTGAAACTGCACAGAGAGAACACCCATTGTTGTACTTGATTATGTAAAATCAACCTGATTAATTACTTAGCTCTTAAAAGAGTAGCTTTTGAAAAGTGGCAGTCTATTCAGGGACATCCAATTAAACCAACAAAAGAAAGATAATTCGACAAGTACAGGTGAAAGCATAAGTGAAAGTACAAAGATGGGAAACAGTGCCAGAGGTATAAGGTTTTAAAAAAGATTTATGTGTTGTATGCCAAATTTGATTAGCGACCATGGTGCATTCAGAATCTGAGAAGTCTGTGAAAAAAGGTGGGATAATGGAGGATAGATGGATGGAAAAATGGTTAAACAGACAAGGCCTAGGCAGACAGAAGATTTATGTAAAGACAGGATGGACAGAATGGAGCTGTTTGTGTTTAGCAGAAGGAGAGAGGAGGGGAGACAGAAAAGGGAGAAAAGTGTGGATCAGCAAACTCTGCAGGTGCTGTGGGCAGAAATAACTGTGATTCCAATGAGAGCAGAGGCAGCTGACTATCACACCAAGACCTGGGATTCCCTGACAGCTCAGTCTGTCACCGCTCTAAGCTACTCTGGCATTTCATTCTCCACAATCGTTTGATCAGCTCATTATGCTCGCTGTCCCTGCTGTCATCTATCCAACCCCATCTCTTTATCCCTCCATGGGCATCAGATCCCTCAGTTACTCTCCATGTGTCCTTTTCACCATTTCTTCTTAAAGGAATACACCAAGTTTTTTGCGGAGATTGCCCTGTGGGTCAACTTATCCGTTAGATGATGAAAATTTACTGTAGGCACAAAAATGATCGGAATGGAGAAGCAAAAAATGAAATCCCTCAACAACTATTGGATGGATTGCTATGAAATTTTGTACAGACATTCATGCGTCCCAGACAATGAATCCTACCTACGTTGGTGATTTACTGACTTTTCCTCTAGCTCCACCATGAGGTTGACATTTGTGTTCTTCAGTGAAATGTCTCAACAAGTCTTGGATGGACTGCACTGGACATTCAGACATGTCCCTCTGGTGATCTCTTAATTTTTCATCTAGCCCCATCATCAGGTCAGACTTCTAATCTGTCCACTACTTTGGTTTATGAGTAAATACCTGTAAAACTAGTGACATTCCCATCTGCCTCAGCTGTACTTAGTGTTTTTATTGCTATTTAGCAAATGTTAGCATGCTATCATGCTAAACTCAGATGGTGAACATGGTAAACATTATTTTTGCTAAACATCAGCATGTTAGCATTGTCATTGTGAGCATGTTAGCATGCAGACGTTAGCATTTAGCTCAAAGCACTTCTGTGAGTACAGCCGCACAGTAGACTTTTAGTCTAGTTGCATCTAAGTGCAGAAAATAACACGTTTGGTCAGTAGACAGCTGTTCTCTTGTTTCTGTTTGTTTGAAGACAGATTCAGGTCAACATGAAATGAATCAAAGCAGACATTTTTGCATAATTTTGTGGCTAATTCATTTCATCTTATGTGAAGAAGATTTAAGTGTTTTCTCTTCTGTCACATCCAGCCTGCACTTGTATCGCAAAGAGCTTTGGGAGAGAAATCATAACCAATTTTCTCAACTTAATGGCATAATCATTAGTTGACATGTATTTAAAAACATGTATAATTAGTAATTTCTCATATGTTCTAGTCGCAGTATTCATCCCAAATCTGACTTAATTCCCAGCCCACCCCTATTACTCTCATTATAAGTGAAATTAAGAACATTAATCAGACGGCACCATGTTTACAGGGGGCATTTAATCAAAAATCCAGTCATTAGTCACAGTAAGGATTGTGCTTTTGCTGGTGGGCATTTCATAAATGGCATTTTAAGCTGGAAATGTATACGCTGGAATTAAACTGCTATAATACAATTAAACTTGACATTATTTTACCCACTAAACAAATAAGTAAAAATTCTTGATGTTGAAAATGAATATCATGTCAAATGTTTCGGGCTGTGCAGTCCACTATTTGATAACTAGCAGTGCATAAACTAAATGATACTTTAACCTTGATTGTTTGTTTTAGGTTTGTTTTAGACAAGCTTAAAATTATACAGTAAGGAGCTATTCAAAGATGATGAGATTTGTCATTTTAACTTGCAAAACTGGAAAGAAATCTATAGTCAAAGCTCAGTTAATTTGAAAGAAACAAGCACACACAAGTATGAAATAAATTTCAACGGTTAAGAATACGTAGATAACACTTAAACAACTCCAAGCCGAGGAGATGTGAATGATGGCAATAATATAATAGAAATATACTGTATGATATTATGGTATGTGCTGTAGTCATTCCATTGCAGAAATGTTTTGTAAAAATGACAGTTTCCCCATTAGTCTAGGAGATGATGAAATATTTGAACCATGACTGGCGCTCAGTATGTGGAGGCTGAGCTGAGGAGGAATGCTGTAGACCTCGGAGGTGTGGACGGAGTGTGAAAGTGACAGTTCCTGTCGAGGCAGAGAGAAAGGTCCCTGTACTGCTTTATACGTCCTCCCATCATGATATTTCTATTCTTATTCCTTCTCTGTCTCTCTCACCTTCTTCCTCTGTTACTTCCTCCCTCCATCGCCTTCAGGTATTTTCTTAGATCTGCTCCATTACTGTCATTTCCAGCTTCATACTCTTATCTGTACAAAGACAGGTGAGGGGCTGAGGAGATGAAAGAGCCTTCCTCCAACACACACACTCACAGATGCAGCAGTCTCCTGGCCCAAATCTCAAAATATATAACAAGCAAGCCCCTCTCCTTCTGGAGAAGCCTTCATCACGTCTGTGTGTGTGTGTGTGTGTGTGTGTGTGTGTCCGTGTCCCTCAGGCCCCTGGGTTTTGCTGTCAGACCAGACTCTTTCCTTGATGACTCCTCTGTGGTTTCCTTTAGACAATGCACTGCAGAGTGATAGCTCACTTTTTGCCACAGCCAGGTGAATCACATACAGCATATACAGTGTGTCATAGTCAAAGGGAGGAAAGAGGCAGAGACATGTCTCTGACAACTTTCATAACTTTAAGGTAAACAACCATTGTGTTACCAAAGCAAAAAAATATATAGTCAAACTAAGTAGAAAAACTTTTTGTGAACAACATTAAATTTACGTCAGCTTTACAAGTTTGATAAAGCTGGGAGCAGATGTGGGTATGACCCTCCACATGCAACAACTCATTATATTTGCACCCACATACACAGAGTTTTAGTCTTGACAGCAGGAATAAACACATATTGAACAATGGACACCACACAGAATGAAAGCTATACTATGATTAGAGATATGTCATGACGCAAAACCCCAAATTCTCAGGCGTCAGTTCACCAAATCAAAAATAAAAATATATCAAAAACAATTTAGCTTTCTCATTTATGTTGCAAGACTAGTGAACACACAAATTAAACAGCCAAATTTGGATGACTGTAAAATACTCAGAGAACATTGCTGCATAAAGTTTATAACAGGGAAGTGAGCTCCTGCTGAGCTTTGGCTGAAAATCTGATGAACTGGATTATAAAATAATACTTTCTCACTCAGGACACACAATGCTATTTTTTCCAATTGGCTCACCGTGATCAGACAGTCTCTCTTATTATTGTTTCATCAACTTACACCTATGGTGTCAACGGTCCAAATTTCAGTTGTAAAGATTAAACAAACAATACTTGTAATGGGACTGACTGATAGCGACTGGATCAGAAGGTTTACAATTAGAGTCATTAAACACCACATACTTTTTGATTTTGACACTGGCCCGGACTGAAGTGGACTCGGTGTAGCTTAATTCTTGTATTCTGCAAATACAAATATGGTTTAAAACCCAACACACTTTAATGCTACACTTACGCATGTGTTTTCACATAAATTAATTAGGCTGATTAGACCTCATGTGGTTAAAGACTGCTGGATTGAATTGTCCTTGACTCCGGTTAGTTGTATGTAAAGGTGAGACAACTTAGTTCTTTCTGATTCTTTATTTAGTTTGGTAACCTCAGTGTCTCCAGTGCCCTGGAATTTAAAATCTAAACCTAAATGAAACAGACCCATCATTTAAGCTATTACTGTAATACATCTGTACTTCAAACAAATACCTCTAATGTGACAATATGTCGGGGATGACCAGTCATGCTGAAGATTTTCATTCACAAGGCATTTTGAGAAATTATCGTTAATAAAATATATATGATGACCGAACATGTAGAGCCATTCATAGTTCATTTAAGTTTAAGTTTCACTTTACTGTAATGCAGCCGACCAAGCAAGACAACAGTTAAAAGCCCTGCACACCCACACGCCCACACGCCCACACAACCAGCACCTTTAAAAGTATGTCGAATAAGCTATTAGCAGTTCCTGTTTGCAATGTACCCATGGATGTATAGATAACTATGACTGGATTACTTGATACTGAATACTGATACTGAACTTAAAAACCTGATGATTGTAAAGCAAGTTCTGGGGTTATAAGGAGTGTCCTTTTTTCTGATTTATGGTACGTTTATTCATGGTGATGACATCCTTGGAAAGTTTGAGTCAAGCTGGATCTTAAAATATGTGTATCATGTCAGCGTGATTTCAGATATGACTCCGGGAAGGGGTAAACGTTTTTATTCAAATTGGGCAAATCAGGCTGTATGGGTTTTAAAGTGCCTTCATGAGCTGTGTGTCACATCCTCTGCTGCAGGTCCAACTGCTGACCGTGTTGATTAATGGGCCAAATCAGTGGGCTACACTACAATTAAACTGATTTCCACCGGGGCACCTGAACTGGCAGCATGGCTCCACCCAGCTTTTCCATAAAAGAGGTTAATCAGCCAGAATAAAAGAAAACACCTGTTTGAGTGTGCAGGGCTTTAAACCCATGTTAGTTGCATGTGTAGTGGGAACATTTGTATTCTTCCTGCTATCTACAGATGTATTGTAAGTGATTATAGATCCATATAGCATCACTGTGTGTGTTTGTGTATTTGGTCATGTTCAAAAAGCATGAGTATTTGTGTATCGAAATCTCTGTGTATTTTTTGTGTGTACATGTGCCATTTGAATCTGTGTCAATTGTGTGTGTGTGTGTGTTTGCACATGGTTAAGTGTGTATATGTCTGTGGGTATCTATTAGTGCACCTTGGCTTCTGATGCTGCTAATGACCAGCTTTAACACTCCGTGGGTGTTGTTGAGGGGTGTGTATGTTCACCCTTCCTTCGAATGAACAAAGAGCGCAGGGTTGGAATCTCTCTCCTGTTGCTCCTGCGACTTTGACATTTGTTCGGATGAACAGTGAGCATGACAACACTGATAAATGTCAGCCTTGTGTCCCAGTCCCATATCTGTGTCCAACATCACAGCCGGTGTGAGTGATCAGGGTATCTCTGTCGAATGATTTCCACTTCCCTCCCTTCCTCTGTCTTTTTCTCTGGCACTCCAAGCATGCTTACCCACATGCCTAACATAACAAACTCTGCACCAGGGCCGTGTCCATTATGCTAAACTATGATTGGCTATCTGTCCAGTCCACATTGGACTTACCTGTTCATTGTTCCCTTGTTGCATTCGGACGATGGCGGAAATTCACGACGGGAAAGTTGTTTCGGTTTTTTGTTGATTTTAGAGTTTTGTTTTTGTTTTGAAGTATTTTTGCTTTTTCAAACATAGACACACACACACACACACACACACACACACACACACACACACACACACACACACATTTGTCACGTACCTCAGGTGGTTTGAGCCGGTGTCATTCCCAATTGGACCATCTTCAGCGCTGAAAAACACCATCAATCTGGAGAGAAAACTTTGGACAGATGGACTTTCTGGCTTTTGAGTTTATAATCATTTTGTTGTTGAGCTGTCTTGAGTTCAAATAAAACCAAAAAAACCCAAATGGTCTAGTGGTCAGGACTCCTGTTATCCACTTAGGTGGGCTGGGTTCAAATCCAGGTTTGGGAGAAGATGGTATAACTAGCTAAAAGCTTAATTTTTCCATGTGGATCCTGGGTGGGAGCTGTCAGTGATGTGCAGGTTCATGCAGGAATTAACAGATGGACTTTCTGGATGTTGAGTTATATCAATTCCAGATTCACATGATATCTATGCACTGTTGTCTCAAGTGGTCAGGATTCCTGGTTTATACCCAGGTAGTCTGGTCATGTAGTCAATTCCTGGTGTGGGAACTGTTTGTACAAAAAAAGATTTTCTGGACTTGGATGAACTGTCTTGCAAATTTCTTCTTAATTTAGAAGTCAAACACACACGTTATCCCTGTGTTCTCTATGGACAAGTGGTTAGGATTCCTCGTTTATACCCATGTAGTCTTGTCATGTAGTCAATTCCAGGTGTGGGAATTGTTTTTACATAAAATGTCATTTTTTTGCCCCATAAATACGTGACATTTGTGGGGGGGGTTTGTGTTTTTTTTTATCACTTCTGGACTTTTGAGTGGTGTGAATTCAATGAACTGTCTTGCAAATTTCTTCTTAATTTAGAAGTCACACACACATTAGCCCTGTGTTCTCTAGTGGTTAGGATTCCTGGTTTCCACCTAAATGACCCAGGTTCACTTCCTGCTGTAGGAAAAGATGGTTTAATTTTATGTTCATAATTATGATGTGATGATATGCACAATTTTGTCAATACAATATCTTGTCCACACAGGCTTATTTACTTTTATTGACTGTATTTTTGAATATGCATTGTTTTGTTTTTTTGTTTTTTGTGTTTTTTGTTTTTTGTATGTAGTCTTCTTTTGAGGACTTAAAGAATAAAGTATGAAAGGATGTTACTCTTTCACAAAAAGGATCCATCTCTGTATGGATCCTTTCCATAATGTTGTCAGACACAACAAGCACTTTTAGTGGATGTACTTTGACGGTGCAGTTGCCCATAAGGATTACGTTTCGTGGCTGTTGGCTGAGATGATCCACTGGACCAATTCCAAAACTTTTTGTACCTATTAGTCATTGAGACCCCAAAATATGTAAAAAAAAAACAGGTTTAAAAATACTGGAATTAGCCTTTGAGAAGAACGGAGCCATCGTAATGGCATTAGTAACACGGGAGCTTTTCCTACTATGACAAGTCAAAATGTCTGCTGTGAAAAAGGCTTATAAGACAACTTTGGAATTACTGGGAAATACATTTCTCGTTACCAGAAGTTGCATTTATCCTCTTTTCACCTCCTGCTCCGGTGTGAAGCTAACATATCCCAGACCAGTCTGTCCATTGAATGCAGAGAGACCAAACTGATATCTCCATTAAACTCCTGGTAAGATAGTAAACAAGTTGATTACCAAATTGTTGAAGAAAGCGAGGATTTCTGTGATTAGTAACTGTAATTTCATTATTAAATTTCACATTGTAATCCCTTACACTAGTCATTAGTGAAAAAGTAATCACATTACTGTAACCAAGTAAAGCCTTGCCTAATACTGGAGGTGATTAGCCTAGCTTAGCAAGACTGTAATTAGGGGGGAAACAGCTGGCCTGGTTAAGAAATATGCAACACTTCTAAAGCCTAATTAGAGATGCTGGTAGGCACATTGTATCTTGTTTGTTTAATCTGTACACTCAGAAATGTAAAAACGACTATTTCTGGCTGCAGCCAGTTGTGTGCTGTTAATATTCCTTGGAGGAGTCGCTGCGCCCAGCTGTTGGGGTCCTCGGAGTCTTGTCTGTACAGTGAGGTTGCCAGTCAACCAGCACTATAACCGGAGACGTGCTGCACAGATGTAGGTCTACAGTGTGGGTGGATAAACTGTTGTTCGTCAAAAAATAGCCCAGTTGCAGCACAAAACTCCCCTGAACCACAAGTGTTTTTACATTTCTGTTTGAGTTTGTTTGACTTAAATAGATATACAATGTGTTGATTAGTGAGGTTTAGAGGTGTTAGTAGGTGTAATTTTGAACTTTGGAGAGAGCTAGCCCAGCTGTTTTCCCCTGTTCCCAGCCTTTATGCTAAGCCGAGTTAACTGCCTCCCAGCTCCAGCTCTGTACTGTACTTTCACAGACATGAGAATGGTGTCGATCTTCTCATCTAACTTTTTGAAAGAAAGCAAATAAGCATATTTCCCAAAGTGTTTAACTCTTTCTTTAAATACAGTAACTGTTGTTTAATGTTGTAATGTCAAAAGTCACAGTTGAAAAATGATGTAGATGATAAGAAAAGTCGGGTACACCAAAAAAGTGAACTAAAACACTTCATTATAGAAAAACTTCTATGCACTACAGTACTATATAGGAGCATTCGAGGGTGAAAGTTTCATCTATACAGTGCAAAAGAGAGAGAGAAACCTCAACAAATCTGATGAGCCGACTCCAATGGGCCAGTAAAGTCGATGCATTTACTCAGCAAGCTCAATGAATATAAGCCTTGGACCTGTGGAGCATTTGCAAAGCCTGCTGGCAAATCATCTGCTTGTGGCAGCCTGGCTCCTTTCTTTCCTGCTGTGGCTTGGAAACATATCTCGCCATGGACCCCCACCATGCTTTCTTGATTCCCCAATCCCTCTGTGTCCCTTTGGCCATGTCCTGCCAGCTTCAGACCACTGCGTTTCCTAATGCCGTCTCAAATACGGGCCTCTGACCTTTCTCAAAGTGTCCCCGGGGGTTTTAATTGTGAACAGACACCGGTAGTCTGACCAAGCCGGCCCTCGTTTTTACTTCTCATTATATTGTGGCTTCTTGAATTAGCCAGTTTTAATGGGTAATTAAAATTAAAAGAATGACCCTGCATTTTCCACTGTATCCCCCACCAGGGTGTTGCGTGACAAGCAAAGGATAGTGTTTTCTTTTTTTCTCTCCCCTTTAGCCAACTTGAGAAGGGATATCTCCAGGGAAGCCAGAGCTAGCTGAGTGTCACTCAGCATCTATCCCGCTCCCCACCTCTCTCCCCTGCCTGTGACAGGACCGGTGCTATGCATTCCTGACACGTTCGGTCAAGGCCCTGACTGTAACAACTAACTCAAACAGAAACAGAGAGAGGGGATGTGACATTTATGGCACTCGCAGAATACTGACTTGCATAGCAGAGTTTAATATAAGAAGCCTCTAGGAAAATGTATAATGTCTGTTTTGAACACATCCCAGTAATTATGTTGATTAAATATGATTATATTAGCTATTCAGTTTGCTGTATGCGGAATTCAGATGAGGATATTAATATTATGAGTTTAGTTTTCCCCGGAGCAGGTGTATGGCTTCATTTGTTGGCTAACAATATAATTTACCCATCTGTTTCCATTGTTTTAAACTGTGACTATGATGTTGGAAAAGGGTAAATAATTGATATGCTTCTCTTCAGCCCAAAGAAGCCCCAATTCCCAGGCCTCAGTTCTGTATCCAAACTTCAGCCTTTAAACCCATTGCCATAACCAGCCACAGGACCTCACCTCCAGGCTGTTTCCACAAATTCCCCTGCAGTCTGGTCCCTTTTCAGCCAAAAACTGCATCCTCAAATGTCATGATTTTAGGTTTCTGGAAGCCATTGGGAATTTTTATTAGCCTGATTAAAACTTCCGTTCCTAAAAAAACACCACACACAAGCACACATTAGTTGTCAAGGCAGCAGTGCTGTGCTCTGGTCTATGGGTCCAATAATGAATGAAATAAAACGACATGATTAAATCAAGAATGTATCCTCAGTCTGACAGTCGGCTCCCCTCTTTCTCCACTGTGACCCATCCCTAATCGAATTGCAGCAGCAGCGCTTTATTAAATCACAGATACCCAGTTGTCTTTATTTTAATCCAGCTGTGCCAGATTTGATTTTGCTGGAATAGCAAACACAGGATTTTTTTTTTCCTGTGTGGAGTAAGAAATGGAAACTTAAGCAAAACCTGCGCTGTACTTTTTCCTTCCAGCAGTGTTCAGTGTGTAAGTTGTGGATTTGTGATAAACCGGGGCTCACCTGCTGTGACTTATCCACCAATCATTACAAATTTCTCTGTTGTTGGTTAAAGCATTGCAACAGCACATTTCACAGATGCACAACTCTAGAAAAGCTGATGTGAGCTGATGTGCACTGTGAAAATATATTCATTTAGTGTATGCCTAATAGACTTGGGTAAAAAATGTGTCTGACCCACTTTACCAGGTTATTGGGTACACTTGTACATTGTAAAAGAACCTAATTCAGTAATCTAGCAATTAATATTGTCTTTGTGACGCTTATAACGATCAATTTTTGTTGTTTTCTCTGTGAGATTTGCCAAATAACACACATACGCCAGAAAGTGCTACTCCCTTTCAGTACAGTAAATATGAAGCTATGCAGCTAGCAGCTGGTTAGCTTAGCTTATCACGCATGTGGATTATTGTTGTAGGTTAAACAAACTAGATATAACGTGTTAATTAGTGAGCTTGAGAGGTGCTGGTAGGCACATTTGGTTACCTTTGGACAGAGCCAGGCTAGCTGTTTCCCCCTGTTTCCAGTCTCTATGCCAAACTAACCAGCTGCTGGCTGTAGCTTCATATTGAACAGACAGATATCAGATATGAGAGTGGTATCGATTTCTGTCATCCAGCTTTTGGCAAGAAAGCAAACAAGCGTATTTCCCAGAATCTCAAACTACTCCTTTAATTAATACCTTTTACTAATATTCAACTGCAATGCTGTTCCACTTTTAACATGATGCCAACTTACAGTATCGTAGTCCTTCTCCTAATGTACATCCTGCCTCTTTGGTTCTTCATGCAAATTAAACATTAATATATGCACTGTGTGTGACGTGAAGTCATCAGCTTTATAATATCGCACCTTTAACACCTTTAACACCAAGCAATTGTCACAGTGCTCTTCACCAATTCAAAAATAGAAGATGACAGAAACCAAACTTAACAGACTGAGACCAAACACTTTGATAAAGCACATTAATTACTGAGAGGCTTGAAAGAAAAAGTGCATTTTAAACATATCCTCACAATGTCCTACATTTTTTGGAGAGCTTATTCTGCAGACTGAGCATGAAGCTTTTAATTTGAAACTGGTCAGTGTAACAACCAAAGGCCTTGCCTCAGACAATCTAGAGAGCTTAGAGGTGTTGAGTGGCCGTCCAAGCAGTATGTTGCTGATTTGTCCACTTCAGAACAGCCTGTCTGTATGCCAGCCTCCACTGGGACAAAACACTGGGCCAGGAACCAGAGAGCCAGCAAATAGTCTGCTCCACCATTCTCTCGCTTCATATCTCTTAGTATTTCTCCTTGAATCTGTCCTCCTGCACTGTCACTTCTACCAAGACATATTTTAGGATATAAAACATAGTGAGAGAAGCTCTCAACATTCACCACTGACCATTTAGTTTCATTGAAGAGCCCAATTCTCTAGTTGGATTTGATGGCGTGTAAGAGGAGAAGTGGGAATTTACCAGTGGTAAATGGACCAGAAGATGCACTGAACAGAGAAGGATGGGAATTTCCCACAGGGCTCCACAAAACCTCTGATCCTAATATTTTTGTAAATCTCATGTCACTTTTCAATAGCTCCTTACTATATGATTAAATGACTGGAGTAATAAGTAGGGGGTGACATGTGGGTGTCATCAGACTGAGAGAAAGGCAGTGATGATTGCCCAGCTGCGATCTTGTGGGAAAAGTCATTTCAAATTCTGCCCCAGATCTAGCAGATGGTCAGCTCCAGTTTTTTTTCGGTCCCTTCACTACAAACATACAGCTCGCTCGTAGTAGCTCAGCTGATTGCCAAATGTGCACCTTGTGAGAGCGCAAATGCAATCAAATGTGAGCAGACAGAACTGGGTTGCATCGGGCACTGTAGCAGTCATACCTGTGAACAGCGCTGGTGCAGAGTGCGACAAAGTGAGGAAAACAGCTTAACCCTCACTTTAGAAGGACAAGACTTGCCCTGAGCTAACACTAAGACATCCGAACAGACCTCCTGCTCTGTCCGTGGACATTGTAAAGCTCCCTGATATTTTCCATTTCTCTTGAGAGGTGAAGGTCACACACTCTGTCTGCTAAGTGAGCAATGCTGTGTTAGAGCTGCTCTGAGGGCCTCTGCACCTGTAGATAAATGCTGTGTGACTGCAGTTTAATAATCGCTCTCAGCGGTTGGCTCGGCCAGCCCTTGCTAGCAGATATAATGCGATCAATATTGATGAAAACGCTCAGCTCCTGTTTGGATATATCTGTGATGGGCTAATTCACAAAAACACTCACACAGACAGACATCAAGACACACACACACACACACACACACACACACACTCAGCCAAAAGATTACTTCCAAACTTAGTTATGTGAAAATGGGAGCTTGCCTGAAGTTAATCCAACTAAGCTATTCCACTCTTCTGTGCGCCTCATTGCTTCACAGCGTATCTAACTAATTAAGGAAGAATTTCTTGACTTTTTTAAAAAACTTTTTGTCACGGTGGCACAGCAGAGTATATGTATTCCCGAGGCCATAGCCGCAGATTCTGCCCACAGTGCATTGTAAATCAAGAGCTTTCAAATTAGCTGCTCGTATTGTTCCTGATGCTGTTGTGTGCTAAATCTCCAAGGTGCTTCAGCAGAGAAGGAAGAGAGAGAAGAATTCCTTGAGAAATAATTCAGTTTTATTTCCTTGGCTGTGGCTGTGCTTGTCAGATTTAGAATATGCATCTAGCAGAGATGGATAGGAATTGGTGATGATAAATTGGCCCAATTGCAGAGCTTTAATGAAGAGGAACAGGGAAGAGGCAAAAAGCTAAAAGGTTCCTGAGTTAGAAAAGGTCAGATGTAAAGATTTAAAGCCAAGACGATAGGGTAGTTATGGTCTGCTCTTTCTGGAAATTAATGTGAATGTATGTGGCATACCTTGTGCCCACTAACTATAAATGACCCCTACAATTAAAGTATTTGCAGAAAAATGAAGCTTCCCACCACTATAAATCTCTAAAGTTTTTCAAATGTTTGATGCCAACATTGATTATCTAAAGAACTTATTCACCTTGCCAGTTAATCTATAATGTTTAGGCCCCTATAGAAGCCATTATGCTTCTGTCCAATAATGTCTCTAGACAGAGCAAACAGAAGCTGATAAAACAGAATGAGGTGCTCCCCAGGCAGCCAGCAGGCGGTGCTGAGTTCAGGGCCTTTTGTGTGCCTTGTGTAGCTCCTACTCTCATGGTCTTTTTACATGAGAGCAACCTTCTCACAGGTCTTTAAGCTTAGAAATGAGCAGAAGAAAGAGGAGCAAATGTAACAGAAAATTAGGCACAAACAAAAGCATAACAAAACAATGTAAAAAAGAACTCTTTTGGCTGTTAACCAGACATCTTAATATGTCAATTCTGAGTTTGTTTCTACTATAATGCAGCCCATCACCTTCCACCCTCCCTGTCTCTCTTTGAATCACTGTGATTACAATTATTTCCCAGCAGGATAAATTGAAGGTGCATGCTGTGTATGTCATTACCTCTCCAAGCTCTGACATTAGCTCTACTAATGTGACTGTAATCCACATTGCCCTTCCTTCCTCACACAGGCAAATGCATCCTCTGTCACCAGCCTGTAAATGATGCACTTCCTACTGCTTTCACCTCGGCCTGTAAATTACAATAAAAGCTAAATTAATTTCCACAAAGGCCAAGCTCCTCTGTCCACGGAATCAAGGATGAAGCCTTTATTAATTCCAACTGTGTTTGACGTTTGGAGCCTGGAGCCCTTAAAGTGCGCCCAAACCATATTGGAGTCTTTCTTTTAATAAAGTTTACCGTTGGAGAAGAGAAGATGAGGTAAAAAAAAAAAAAACTCAATCTGAATCTTGAGCCGAGGGAAATCCTTTGAGGGCGGTATTGATTTGTTGGAGGAGATTGGATACAAATTCTCCAAAAGAAGGAGGAGTATTATTACATGTCCAAAAGCTTATGAAAGTGATCATCCCCAGCAAACAAGGTGACGGTGAAAATATCTGACAATACAGTGCCATAGTGAAATTTGAGGTATTCATTGCCATCCATAGCTGCATCATTTTATAAATTCTTTCATGTCAGCCCAAAAAAATGTTCCTATGCTGTTTTTAAATACATTTTTGTCATGACTAACAGTTATAAATTATTTATATAAAACATTTGTGGTGAGTGCATTTTGAACATTAAAGCTGTGAATCCCTTATGCTTAAGTAGGAAATATAAGGGCCTGGCGCACTCCACCATTACCAATTAATACTACTATATAGAGAGGTAATTACACTTGTATATATACAGTATATGTACATACATTAATTGACTTTTGTATAATAAAAGAGACTGTAAATAGTATAAAAATGGGGTTTGATTTCATGAAAATCTTAAGGATTTTAACTGTTAGAATTGCCTATTTTTGATAATAATCAACGTTTCTTTTCCCTCTGCAGTAGGTTTGTGCATGCTATGTACATTCTAATGTGAACCCATGAAAGCAAACATTGTGAAGATGAATTCTATCTATGTAGTTATCTTGGGGGAGTGTGTGCCTCAAATTCATTAAGACGTTAGAGGTTGGATGCAAGATAAGCCTTGCAGAGTGACAGGTAGACTGCTGCAGTATTTAATGACCTGAGAGCTCTGTGTGTGTGTGTTCATGAGAGAGGAGGTGGGGAAAGCGTCTGTGTGTGTGGGGTTGGTCTTTCTTGACTGACTCTATCTGTCTATGTTCTATCTCTTTGCTTTTAATCCCTGGGGGCTAAAATACCATTCCCTGTCACTGACGTCTGAACAAGAGAGCTGAAAAGAGGACAAGCTGGGAAAATGGGAGTAATTCATGAAGCATATTGTGTGTCATTAGCATGGTGTAATTTATTGTGCGCCACACACCGTAAATGTAATGCGGCTGAAGTGAATCATGCACACGGGCTCAGCAAGGTGTAAAATGAGCTACTACTGATTAGGCTGCTCTCTTGCGAAAACATCATTACACATAGTTATCAGCAGACCAACACATTTTTGACTTTTCACAGTGTGTAATACGCCGCATGTCTTTTGGAGAGATTAAAAACATATAATTGATTTTCCTGTAGCTTGAAGAGAGGGAAAATAAGACATTTTGTTGCACATGAATCCATTTTTATCTAGGAAAGGTTTGCAGAAGATGCATGTGCCTTTTAGCCAACATTTCCACAGTTAGATTCACAGTGAGGAGCTGTACAGGATCCAGGATATCCTCACACTTCTGCCGCTGGCCAGTGAGCAGCTCCACTGGAGCAGATGCGTGATGAATGCCTTGCTGAAGGGCATGTAGTTGTTTGGGAGCTCTATCACTATTTCCTCCTACTTAAGTAGTTCATCTGGAGAATTATCTGTTAGACCCAAGAATCCTTCCACAATAATAACCGTTATTATTTATTTAGTTGTTTTAAAAAAATGATTTTTATGATTGTAAGATAAGACGTTTAAAAAATATATTTATTTTTTGGCTTAAGCAGTACTTTTATGTATGTATGAATGTCAGGCTGCTAACCTCAACTAGCAAGCCAGGTAGCCTAATAATCCTGCATTTATAGAATATATAAGCTACTCATAAGCTTCCCTAATGTACACCAACAGCCCTATCAGATGAGCTCCACACTTTATCGACACCACATATCATGGTCCAAATATGTTCTTTTGAATTGATTTTTAACTGGATGTAATTGACCACTATTAGCCATATAAAAGTGGATATTGTTACAGTATTTTTTCATACAATAGAATTGTCTATTTTTAGGTTTGTTTGGTCAAGTTTGCATTAGTACTACATCCACTTGGAGTGGCAGAGCTGGAAGTCTCAACCATTTGTCCATTACTTTTAGCTAACTATTTAAACTGTCCCATTACTCTTAATGAATGGAATCACTGATCTCGACAGTTTTAAATAAAATGATTTGGCCTACATGTTGTCATAATGAATGCGTCGTTGGGTGTTGAATGGCGGGAAAAAGTCAGGATGATTCAGGGGAACCAGAGCTACAGTCCACACAGGCTCTGGAACATGGCAGGGATTGCTGATATTTACTATTTTGGAGCCTTAAGTTGTAAGTAAGTTGTTTTCAGGGGTCCCAGAATTTTTAGTGAAACCCCTGAGCGTCCAGCTGTACATTTGATTTATTTTTAAACTTACATGGGCCAGTTCTTCCTCATTCCCCGAGGGTAATACCGAATTTCCTTCAAAGACACAATTACTGTAATGTTATTTACATTTTGTTGCTAGAAGACAATGTCACAGCAACACTGTAGTTTAGTGCTTTAAATATTTGGAGCTCTCTATGGCCCTCGGAGGTACAGTATCTCACAAACCGACTGTGGAGCAGAGCAGCCTATTGAATTGTTTTAGAGTGCAGTGACAAAAAGACTTTGTTGAGATGACAGAGAACAAGGTCGTGTCTGACAGATCACTGGGAGGCCAGGGAGGGCTGGAGGAAGCAGGAGCATGCTAATTTGTTCCCACTCAGTTCCCACTCAGAGTGTGAAACAGCAGAGCTCTTCACTGTAGGTGATCTCGGGTGAAGTCGCCCTGCTTACATGGCCTCCGTTATGTTTACCCTTGTGGAAGAACCAACGGGTCCTCTTTTCCTCCTTTCTTTTCTTGAAATCTATGCATAATCAGACTGTGCGCACACTAAAAAGTCATGTGATATCCCATATGATACATGGTATGCTTCTTTGTGTACAAGCATCTGCTAAATGCGTAGCTAAATCAGTAACTGATCAGTGTACGTTTGTTCTTTGCCACAGATTTACAGAGTTTCTGGAGCCCTTTGAGAGAGTGATTCAACCAGAGGAGCTTTGGCTCTACAGGAATCCTCTAGTTGAGTCAGACCACATTCCCAAGAGGGTCATGTTCGTAAGTACCTGCTGTCTAATTATGCATTCCTCTTATTACAGACTTGATTGCCACTAAGTACTTGGTCATTATTGCGGTCTGCATGAACTGCTTCCTCTGCTTAATTCTTAGTAATCTTTGTGGTGCAGAAATCCTTCATTTAAGAAGATCAATACTGTAAAGCCTCTTCTTTCCATATTGAGGTGCAGCCTGAATTGTCTTGATAGATATGAGAAGGGCTTTACGGAACTGTGGTGATTAGTGCCTCCAATGTAAATATCATCTCCTCTTGGACAGAAGTGGGCGGTGCAGGGTTAAGATGAAGTTCTAACCAATACAGCATGGATTGAAAGTATTTTTTCCCCTGGCTCATGCTGTAACCACTGAGAAAATAACCTAAAGAATCTCCTCACAAACACTTCCATCCAGCACATATTGTACATCTATGCTGATTTTGTTCTCAGTGCAGTTCTCAGAGACAATCACTGGCTTCAATACACTTAAAATACAGCATACTGGGCATTACAGGGCTCATTCCAATGTTGTGATTATGGTAAAATATGACAACACCGAGGAAGCCAACATAAACAAGCTGTTGTTAAATCTGAGAATACTGTATACCACCAGCATAGACCATCTAATGACATGAAATGTTTGGGAGACTATTTTAATAAAATAATTTATGAGCTTGTAAAGAAATAGTTCAACATTTTGGGAAATATGCTCATTTGCTTTCTTTCCATGAGTTTGATGAAAAGATTCAAACCACCCTCATGTCTGTGCAACAAGTAGTAAGCTAAAGCCAGGAGGCGATTAGCTTAGCTTAGCAGGGGGAGTAGCTGCAGTAGTCTGGCTCTGTCCAAAGTGGAAAAATACACCTACCAGCACGTCTAAATCTGACTAATTATCACACTCTATCTCCTTTGTTTAACAGAAATGTAAGAAGTTGTGGTTTTTACGGGGAGTTATGTGCTGTAACTATTTCTGAGCAAACAGCAGCCAGATGCTGCAACTTTCTGCTGTCTTGTCGTTGACGTGAGGCTGCCATGCAACCAGCAGAGAACTCACAGCACCTGGCCAAAACAAATTTATAGTAACAGTAGTAACGGTTTTGTAACTTTAAGCAGAAATTGTGACCATCTAAACCTGAACATCCAGGCACTCTCAGCAGAATGAGCTTTATATGAAGCAGAACTGCTTTTTAAAGTTGCTATAATATGAATACTTTCTAAATGTGTTTTCCATACTGGTGCTCAAGGGCAGAAATTGAGTCCTGGTGATGATTGCATTATGTGCCCTATTCACTCATATAATACACTCTTTTTCCATCACATCAAACAGTGATGAAGCCATCTTTCACAGGTTTAATATGGGGATTATCACACCCGCTGCCCTGGTGTAGCAGGGTTTGCATGGGGTTGCACTGTTTTGTCGCAGCAATGGCAGTTTTTGTGACAAATGTAGCTTCATAATTGCATTATAAAAACCTACAGACCATTACAAACTAATTTATTGAGATTATTCAAGAAAGTGAATTAGCTGGATAGTCCACAGTTTCAGTAAATCATTTCTCTGACAGGCTGAAATGTTTAATTGTGTGCAGCTGGACATCTCTTGTCTGCATGCTAACGTGTCTAGTAGGTACTCTGCATTTGATCAAAATATCAAGCCAACTTAACAGACTTGCCTGCCCATTGCTTGTTTAGCTCACCTCTATGCAAACTGACAGCGTTTGACTGACAGGAGCTCCACTCCGTCCTATGCTCCTCCACACACATCAATCATCTCATTATGTGCAGAAACAGCTGCAGAGTAGGTGGTGAGTGCTAACTGTCAGTCATTTCAAGCTAGAAATAATGGCAGCTTCCGTAAACTTTAGTGTATGTACTACTTTTTCCCCCTATCTAAAAAAATGGCTGAATAAATGTAATATAGTATATAGTAGATACTGTATGTTGAGGATTAGCTTGGCTCCACTTAATGATGTTTAGAAGCCTTTGTGGCAGACCGATTTAACCAGTTAATATAAAGGGGTTAACACATTAACATAAGTGGTTTTGCTCATAAATAAAAAACTGAGCTTTAAATAGCTCATCAACAAATCATTTGTTGGGTATTTGTTATAAGCACTTAAAAGTGTATTAGTCATTGAAAGCCTCCACCTCCACCTCCTCCTCCGCCACTCGTCTGTGGTGCTGAACGTCCAGCAAAAAGCAATAGATAAATGCTTGAGCTTATCTACAGCTTATCTGCACTATATTATTTCTATTTCCTTTTTCAACATCCTTTATAAAAAATGTTGACAGTTTATATTAACTTCAATGTCCATGAATCTTTGCTTATGGCAGCCCACTAAATAATGCCCCCCCCCTCCCCAAATGCCTCTTAGGGAAAATACTGTGCTGCCACCCAACAGTCCGGCTTCTTCAATGTCATTGCTCTGACAGTGGCCCTGAAGGTGTGGAGAATTTATCTGGTCATTAAAAATAGTCCATGGAGGGGATTTACATGAAGCTACATTATGACTCACTGCGACCTTCATTAAGATATATACTGTATTAGCCAGCCTCAAGAGTCACTCTTGGATTCACTCACTCTGGGAGGGGGCAGGAAGGTTCTCGGTGCTTGTTATTTATTGTTGGACCCAATGATC
Organism: Macquaria ambigua; assembly: GCA_008360985.2. Taxonomy (NCBI): domain Eukaryota; kingdom Metazoa; phylum Chordata; class Actinopteri; order Centrarchiformes; family Percichthyidae; genus Macquaria; species Macquaria ambigua. Next base: position 979,883 of record VMKM01000019.1, on the reverse strand, counting down.
TTAGAGTACAAACGTCCTGATCATTAGAGCCAAATTTCTGTCCGTAGAATGTGCAGGCTAATACTGCAGCACGCAGCCCTCAAATCAGTGCCTGACGACCTAATCTCATCTTCAAGGAAATCTTTTTTCTGCAAAGTTCATGTAATAAACAAGTAAAACAAATAATGAGCATTTTCAGATGAGATATGCAGAACCCAACTAAGTATTAAAATAAGTGAAAATTGATTAACAATTATTTGTACTAATTATACAGTATTGACTCTCTAGGCAGGCGCTTGGTGAAAGGTACAGATCAATTGTTTAATGACATAAGTAAAGATGTCTACTTAGTTTTTTCACACATGTGAAAGAGACAGTTTCGTTATTCACATACCAAGAGGCATATGACCTTTGAAAGAAAGTGTTTCCAGTAACGCTTACATATTTAGAACAAGGATTCCACAGTTAAACACATGTAGCCCGAGGGGGTGTGTCAAGTGAACATGCTAGAGCATCTAGAAATATTAAAAAGATTATAATGAATCTTAATTAAAGCCAAAATGCATCTCTTCTTTTATGAGAAGACGTGAAAGGTATTTTATAAATATCTTTAAATGGCCAAGAAAATATTATGAGACAAGATCATTTAGACTGTCAAACCTATAAGATGTTTATTGCATACTTTAATGTGTTTCCATGGTAACTCAAAACCCCATTAGTACTGCTATCCTCTTCTACATATGACTCTTCACATATTTGACAACTGTATAAGACTCCCAGGATTGCCAAAGTATAACTTTAGATTATGAAGAGCTACTGTGAGTAACATACTCTCAGGAGTTGTAAATGAAAATGTCCAGTTAAGCCACCAGGTGCCAAACCAACCACCAAAGTCTGGCCACCTTTGGTACTGGTGTTATTCAGTATAGTTTTTTCACCCTACATAAATTATGAGGAGATGTGAAAGTCGCCGCCTGACAGAGAAAGAGATGTTTTTTCCACCGTGTTCCCTCACAACCTCAGTGATAAAGTGATGGGAGCTGCTGTGTCTGAAAGGGCGCTGATTCTCAGGGTGCGTTTTTGGCAAACATGATGGATGCCGCTAGTGCTGAGCTGCCACAGCTTTGTTGCTTTAATCCATTTTTTTGGTTGTTTCTTGTGAACACTGTCCATGTATTTAGCAAGCGTGGCCTACTGCATATAAGCCATTCATTCTACTCACTATGCAGTATACAGTAAATGCCTCACTGGAGCAAGCCACTCTTAAATATGTTTCCATCTGCAGGTGCAGCCACACTGTATCCCATAGACATTAAAAATAATAATACTGTCCACGATACAATATGTCTTGCATTGCTGTTTTGCACTGACTGTAAGGCCCAGTTTTAGTACTATGTTGTAGCTACACTATGAGCAGTGGGACGTCTGCACTGTAAGCTGTAAAGTAAAGACATTTTGACTCTACCTACGTCGGTGCCCATGTCACGATGACATAAATAAACTGATTTCATTTCTCAGGCAATTCAGGCAGTAACTGTCAGTGCTCTTATGAGTGTGAATCCAAATGTGATTACAAGTTTGAATCCAGCTACTTCACAGGGGATAGTGAGGTACACAATTAGTTTATAATTGGCAGAGTAACACAGATCTACACGCAGTTGAACTGACAACAGCACTCAGGGGAAATACAATATGTGTTATAATAATGGAACTGAATCTCATCCTTTGTTTTTGCTACCTCTGTTGCTTAAGGCAAAGAAAATATATTGAAAGTAGTGAATACATTCTGAGGCATGAATAATTACCTAGGTGCTGAGGAGGCCCAAATCTCTTATCAGGTGAGGGGCAAAATATTCTCTGCGCAGGAAAGAAACACCAATGAACAATAAAGACGCTTGTTTGGCCCCTCAGTTTGCCTTGTTAAGATTAACTCTGAATAATGGATAGGTTTGTGTCATTCCCTGAGGCAAAAGTAATTTTACGATTAACCTGCACAACAGACCCCGTGGAGTGCTGCAGCATCTCTAATGTCAAAATAACTGTACATTTTTTGTCTTTCTTTCCTCACAGGCAATTTCATTCCTTACCCCACTGGCGGTGATATTTGTGGTGAAGATAATTCAGAGGACGGACAAGACAGAGATCAAAGAGGCATGTTTAGGTACGTGGAGCCAATTACTTGAAATGCTGTTAGTCACAAACTAGCCTATGAGAGGTCTTTAAATGACAGCATATACTGTAAAATATAGTTGCTGCACCTTCTGCATTTGTTGGGGTTTTTTTAATAACTATAAAAAAAAGCCTCCTTCCCTTGTTCTACCTGGAAGCATGGGCTAATTGGTCACCTAGAAGTACTTTATTGTGCTTAATGGTGCAGATCTTTTGACTCTGTGGCCTAGTGTTTCAGTCAGTATGGTACCACACAAGTTAATCTTACACCCATTTAAAATGTTATGCTATTTGTTTAATTCTCAAATGGCATCTGGGAATTTTTGTCACACTGATTTTTTCCCGTTTGCCATTCCCCCCCTGGGTCGAGTGGCCTGCAGAGCCTTTGGCACATCAGAGAGCATTAAGAAAGTTGAACACAAATCCAATTAAAGAGACACACAGAGATGAATGGGGTGGAGAGAGGGTGGCTCAGTGCATCAGTGTACAGATTACAATGCTGTGTTGAACTTAACAGGCCCATTACTGCCTGCAGAGAAGCACTTCTACAAGGCTTTATAGCTGTGTAGAGGAAAACATCATTCAGAAGAACAAAGAAGAAAATGGAGCCCATTATTCTGACAAGTTTCTACATGATCATAGTCTTGAACATGGCTTTGAACCAATACTACCTCTAGACCTAATGAGAAAGAAAGATCATAAAAGCATTTTTTCGGCTGGGTGTGCAGTCTAAAAGTAGCTTATTTTTAACTACCTACAGACCTATTTAGTTTTCATCCCAAGCTAAATCACAGAAAAGCAGCTGTCCCTATATTCCCACTAATTTATTAAGTTCAAAGTTGTCCCTGAGGGTCCACTAACTTTGAATTCATGAATCAAAATTTGAAATAGATATAATTGAGCTGGCATAAATTAAGGGTTTGAGTTAGGTTTTCACCCTTGAAATACCAATGGGACTTGGTTTTGCAAATAGTGTGCATTTATATTATGTTTGATACAGTGCATTCTGCTATCACATCGCCTCTTTATTTTTCTTTGGAGTAAAAAGAACACAATGTTCCCTTTGTAGAGTTGTCTAATAGCCCTTTATCATTCCCATACTCCTGCAGCTTAATTGGGTGATTATCTATCAGTCAAGCCATTTTGGAAGTTTGATTGTATTTTCCAAAAGACTACACTCTGAGAATGACACAGAGATGATTCTGCAGTGATTATTTTAATTTTGGTTGCACAGCATGAAGAATACGATTCATCATCTGAATGTGAGATCTCATAGCATGCAGAGGCATTATTGTTTGGTGTGTGTAGAGGGAGTAATCTTCCAGTTAGCGAGACAATCAGAGGGTTTTCAATAATAGGAGTTTGTGTGGTGCCAACATATTTGGTCTAATGAGTAAAAGCTTTAGCCATCCTGGTATGTTCAGTACTACACTACTGGGCCTTCCTGCTTTGTTAATGAATACCAATATCAGGAAACTATTGAAAAGATTTAGACAGTGGCAGGTTCATCAGGATGTCACTTGCTATTCTTTTGACATACAGAGACTTTGTTCAAATCTGCCTCAACAACAAATCAGATTGGTTGTCTATAGGAGCTGAATGACAGGGACTTTGGTAAAGTGATGGCAGCAACACTCATTTCCTGAAACTGTGCCCCAGTGCAATTACTAGTGCTGGGGGAAAGCGAATGTGAATGTGACCAATTTTGGTGACCAGAGGCACAAGCACAGTCACAGCACAGATCAAGCACAACCAAAGAGATGTATGCATGTTGAATACACTATTAGGAGGAGGAATGCAGTATCAGCAGGTGCAAGCTTCGAGAAAGGCCAATCCCATCAGCTCCTCTCATACCCTTTGAAAGTAGCAGATGAGAGGCAAGTCCAGGCTAACCTGGAGGCAAAGTTGCAAGGCACGAATATGCAGTATGCCACATTACTATATTGCACCCCAAATATACTACAAGGTCAGAGGATGTCTCCTTTATGAGTTTGATCAGCTATGCTACTCCAGCTAACTCGGCAGAAACTGGCTCATGTGGTGCCAGGAGTTTAACAAACAGGCGCAATTGCAAAAAAATGGACTGCCAAAACTGTGTCAGTGCTACTCTCAGCTTTGGCCCAGCAAAGAATTAATTAATACTTTAATGACCATCAGCAAACTTCCCAAGGCTAGATGAGAGAATGCAGCTGGAGCAATAGCTTTATACAGTAAGTGCTAGACCTCCTCATACTGAGAGGGATCTGACAAAGAGAATACATTGCAATTTAATGTCCCATTTTTCATCTGGTCAAACGGAACATGTCTCATTTTGGGCTTTCATCTGATCTGCACAGAGTTTGCCCAAATGAACAAGCTGTTAAATAACACTGACACTGTGCTCCTCTCAGCAGTTCAGGAAGATAATACATTTGAGCTCTGGCGACGTGGGGTGAATTCAATTGACCTGCAGACTACTGGGATTAACCCTTGTGGGCAGGAACTTGGGCTAATGATGAGCCCCAGTGGTTTACTTCATAGCTAATCAAATGAATGTACAGTAGCAATGCAATGCCTACCTGTCAACTAAAAGCAGCCCTCCTGTTTCTCATTACCAAAGATGAACTGAAGTAGTAATTGCTTCACAGTCAGATAGACTCTAAGTAAGTGCAATCATTTTGCCACCACTACTGTAGGGATACTTTTTTCTCCCAATTGAATACCTGATAGATACTTGCTGGCATTAAACTATACAGTGTGTACAGCTTTTCTTAAATTTTGGTGACTATTTTTTTTTGCTAGCATGGCTCTGAGGATGGGAATGTCAGTATGTCTATTGGTCTGTTGGTGCACCACCAGAATGAAATATCTCAACAACTATTGCATGAATTGCCGTGACATTTTGTGCAGACATTCATGGTGCCCAGAGGGTAACGCTAACAACTTTGTTAATACCCTGACTTTTCCACTATTGCTATCATGAGGCTCACATTTGTGGCTTTGAAGGAAATGTCTCAACAACTATCGGATGGATTGCCATGAAATTAGATACAGACATTCTTGTCTCCCTCAGGGTGAATTGTAATAACTTTGGTGATCCCCTGACTTTTCCTCTAAGCCACGCAGATCAGAATTTCAATTTGTTCATTACTTTGGTTAATGACCAAATAACTGCAAAACTGCATTCCCATTCCCATCAGCTTTTATTTGTTTAGTGTTAATTAGCAAATGTTAGCATGCTAACACACTAAACTCAGAAAGTGAACATGGCAAAAATATACTCGCTAAACATCAGCATTTTTAATTGTGAGTATGTTAGCTGGCTGACGTTAGCATTTAGCTCAAAGCACCGCTGTGCCTCACAGAGCTGCTAGCGTGGCTGTAGACTATTAGTTAATATGTACTATTAGTATTTTTAGCCTTGTTGAATCATCATTCACAATGAATAGAGTTGCAAATGTGCACCACAGGAGCAGTAATGCAAAATCAAAGTGAAAACTTCCCATGCATTAATATAACTGTTTGTCCATTTCTCTCTCTCTCTCTCTCTCTCTCTCTGTGTGTGTGTGTGTTTGTGTGTGAAGCTGTGTTTAAAACCTGCTTGCTACTGTTGCTGCTTAGAAATTATGAGAGAGGCTTTGCGCATAAATCCTGACAACCATCTGTCCAGCTGCTAGGGAAAATCCCATGAACCTAATTGGCTGTTTTATTTGTACATTATGCCAGAACCTGTATTGCACTGATAGTAAAATTAATAATTTTTCTATAAAATCACTGTTTCTATGAATGTTACCTACACTGTTTCAACAAAAAAACCTCTGTAAGATGCTTCTTTGACTGTGTGTCAATCTTCCTTCTCCAGCTGTGTCCCTGGCTCTCGCCCTGAATGGAGTCTTCACTAATACTATCAAGTTGATAGTTGGCAGGTACGCTGAACAAACTGAAGCATTTTACAGTCTCTGTCAGCAATTCTAAATGTTGAGCTGTAGGCTCTGAAGATCACATTTTTCAGCTTTCACTTACTAGATTTATGGCCGATGAATAGTTTGAAAGTAAATGGAATTCTCTCTACCGAAGACACAGAAACCATTTTTTGGGTTGTGTTTGATTTTCAGACCCAGGCCCGATTATTTCCAGCGTTGTTTCCCAGATGGACAAGTAAATGCAAAGATGCTGTGCACTGGGGAGCCAGATCTAGTCTCCGAAGGACGCAAAAGTTTCCCCAGTAGCCATTCCTCCTGTGAGTACCAGTCTTCAGTCCAAGACACAATGCCAAAAGATATCAGAACTCACAAACTGACTCATTAAAACTGCATATAACTGTAGCTATTCACGCAGCTTCAACTTGAGGCTCCGACCAACATTTCACCAAGTAGAAAATCTCCATGTCTGCTGACTGGGTGTGTGCAAGGTTTTTACTTCACATTTCAACGTGACGATCTTGTTGCTGCCTCTCTTCAAAGGTAATTACAACATGTAGCAATGAGTTATCATTCAATTTACACATCCCGAGGCAGCTTTGCGAGATGCTCGTGGGTTTGTTTGATTGAGTCGAGCATATTCAATCTTGTTCACTTGGTGTGTGAATTACTGTTGAATGCACGCCTACCGTGCTCAGCTTTGTCTGACTTCCTGCTGTGTTCAGCTGTGCAGACCAATATGGGACACTGGACATCTTTCCGACCATACTGCTTCCCAAGCTGTTTTCACTTCAGCAGCGTGTTAAATAATTCACATGTTTTTCTGTTGTCCAGCAGATGAATTATAAGTGGTATGCATGGGGTGTTCGCTGTGGGCCACACAGATGTTGAATAAAACCTCAGCATTATCTGGTGTATCAGGCATGTAAAGATGGCATTTAAGAAGATACATCTTTGAAAACACCACTTAATTGCCTTGACGCATTGAGCATAAAACATACTTGTGTTACGTGGCTTCGAAGTTTCTTTACTCTCTTGCTCTAGTGGCTGTGTGCCTCATATAAGTCCACCAACAGTAAAATGCTTACACTGGAATTACACTGAACCTCCTGCTATCTATTATTAATATGTCTTTATATCCTCCAGTGAGCTGTGCCCCGACTGTGGCATGTTTGAAATTTATATTGTTTGCTTTTGTTCAAAATTCTTATTACATTTCCACTCCAGATGCACATTCACACTTAACAAGGTAATTATGCAGAATTCATAGTGCATTCATTCAAGTACTGCAGGAATGTGTAAATAAGCATCCAACTGAAGCATTTAATTGTCACAGGTTGAAAAGAAGGGAAAATTCTTGGCCCAATGAACATTTTGAATTCATATTTTTTTTTATTTCAAATTCTAATAAACTGAAAATGTTACATGTGAATAATAACAGGGCAAGATACCATAATGGTTAAGATTGCATAGATAGTGAAAAAAATGTTTTGACGTTAAGAACGGCTGTAATTTCACGGTCCAGTCTGATTTCAAACTGATGTTTTAGCATAAAATTGTGCATGTTATGTTGCATACTTACAGCTTCCCAGACATCTGCTTTAAGAAAGAAATGCTTTGAAGTGCTGGCTGTGTCCCATTAGAAATGGCAGAGAGGGACATTGCTCTGTAATTCACTGCAGCACTGTGTATGGATTACATTCATCTGCGCGACAGCTCTAATAGCCTTATGTTGTTGCGCTTTGAGTGAGAAAGTGATTGAGAGTACCGTGCAGCAGGGACACAGGGAGCACCCATATGCCAGCACATCTAGAGAAGAGCAAAAGAAATCCAATTTCCTGTCTGTGTCCCTTTCCACCAGGACAACGCTTGTTGGACCACACGTAAGTTACAGAGCTTTTACCCAGACGAATCTGGCAATGAACAGGCAGTAGGGGGGCAAGAGGGAATGTAGCCATATTCAAAGTGGTACCTGGACGTAACGCAACATTACTTCTGGCTGGTATGAAGTCTGAGACACGGACTATAGGTAAAAGAAACTGTTTTGCATTCAGAAACTCTTACCTCTCCCAGAAGGATGCTAGATAAACTGCATGGTAAAAATAAAACCCAAACTAATCCATCAGAATCAGCCAGAACAAAAATATAAATTTACACTAAGCTTCAGTGTTTGATGACAGCTATGTTTTAAAGCACACAAACTATTATTGCATTTCAAAGTTTTTAAAGACGCTCAGGTTCTCTGTGACTTGATTTGTTTGCTTCACCTCAAAGCAAAGTAACAGAGTAACGGAAATTGGAGGAGACAGGTCCCAGAAAGAGAAAAACAAACAGATAAATACTAACTCCCCTGAACCCACTGCACCAATATACACAGCGGTAAAGCAAGCAGGCCCTAAAGCATTAGTTGTAAATTGTCTCCTTCTTATTCATATTCATCTCACCATCTCCTCTTGTGCTTTTAAGCCATTAGATTTGATCAATTACTACGCATTTAAAAAAAAAAAAAAATCCTGTGAGACGGACCTAATCACATCTTTTAATCTCCACATTGCTTCTTTCACTTACACACAACTATCTATTTTAAATTAACCATAGCTTGGGATGTCCATCATATCAGTTCAGTGTCTAGAGAGAATTGCACTTCTGCAAAGTGTCTTCTCATATATTTACTATAACTCACTCAGGCACACTTCAGTCTGTCTGGGGTGTCCAAAGAGGTTGAGGAACAGCTTGTGTAGGAGTGCAGCAGCAATTATACAGCACTAATAATGAGTTCCTGTTGGGCTTTTCTATGTTAATGGATGAAACAGATTCAGTGCCTAAGCGGCTGGTTAATATGCATCACTTCTGACGAGAGGCACAGGGTTGTCACAGTGGTCCCTGCAGGGGTCAAAGGTCAAAACAGAAATGAAAGAGAAGGGAGATGGCTGGGAGATAGAAAACAGAACCGCTACTGTCCGTGATTGGTTAGACAGTTTGTGTGTGTGTGTGCTCAGGTAGTTCAATGACATGATATTTCAACAGAAATAAAGGGGAGAAAGGTAAAGAGACTGATGTTACCAAAATGATTAGACTTTGCAGAGGCTTTGACCAGAGCTTGACTCCACTCTCTGAATCCACAGCCAAACCCTGTAGTTTGAAGGAACACCTAGCTACTTTAAAATGCGTCCTCCATGGGTTCACTTGTCAAATACCTTACCAGGTTCAACAGAACAGCTCAATTAAGCTTAATTTACTGTGGCTTCCTATTTTTAACATACAGTCTGCAGTACTTCTCCTCTTACCACCCATTCCCTCATGTTTCATACCACATCTCATTTAGAAGTCTTTGTATTAGGTCTGCCCAGTTGTTGCCCAGCCAACCTCCTTCATCACTGACCCCTGCCACCCCCACCATACTCACACATGAAATTAAATCATACAGTGCTCACATATGTACTTTAACAGTGGAACAATTACTAAAAGAAGTGTGCTTAGAATGCCTACATGCGTTGTACAATTTCTCTATTCTTAAGTATGGTGTTGATACAAGCGATTGTCCATCAAAGTAATGCACAGTGATAATTATGTAGCTACCAACAACTTGAAAACAGTAAAAAAAAAAAATTATAAAATGGCTCAGAAAAAACAAGGCTAAGAGTCTACAGGCACGACAGCTGCTCTGTGAGGCTGCATAGGCACAGAGGTGCTTTGAGCTAAATGCTAACATCAACATGCAAACATAGTCATGGTGACAATGCTAGCACACAGATCGTGTTGTATGTTTACTCTCTTAGTTAAATGTTTTAGCATGCAAACATTTGCTAATTTGCAGTAAGCACAAAGTAGCTGAGGCTGATGGGAATGTCATTAGTTTTGCGAGGATTTCTTCATAAACCAAAGTATTGGGCAATTAAAATTTTCACCTGATGATGGCGCTAGAGTTATTAGTTACTAATGTCATTGTAATTTATCCTGAGGGGAACACAAATTTCTCTACCAAATGGATTGTTGAGATATTTCACAAAACCCAAACTGAATTCGGGTGCAGGAATGTTAGTTGTGTATAAGAATGAATTGTGCAAAACTTTCAAGTATGTAAGACTCCTGATGACTGCTCTACCACCTCCTTTAGCCACGGCATGCATCTCCCAGGAGCTGGCAACCAGTTAGAGGAAAATATTACGGGAAAAAAAAACTAATAAAAAATGTATCAAGATTGATGAAGGTTGGATTAAACAGACACGTGGTGACAAGATATGGTAACAAGTTTTCACAGTGGATGAAAAATATCAAAATGTTCATTGAAACTTTATATGTTCCAAACAATCATTGTTTTCCCAAAATACAAATAAAAACTCCAAGGAAGTAGTGTATCTTGCTCCCTCTAAGCTAGTTATGCTGTGACATTTATGATACTCAGTATGCCAGTTAATACAGTTACAGTGCCTCCACTGTCAGATAGAGGATTGTTATTTTTTTCATACTCACCCAGTGAGAGGTTTGATATGCCTTTATAATATACCTACATACACATGGAATTACTGTGTTGATATTGTTCTGAAAGTAAAATTGACATCCATCTTGCTTTTTTTTCTTTGTCACTAGTATGCCTCAATTATGCCATGTTTACAGAAATCAACCCCCATCTACTTCTAAAAAGTGCATTCAGACTTGGTTCTTCTTCACTTGCAACCTCTGAACAAACCTTGTGCTTGTTTGAAGATGAAAAAAGCAATCACACTGCACTCATCACTCTCATTAGGCATCTTTGTTTTGTCCCAGGGGAATTACTCTTCAAGGCTTTTTGAATGCATTAAGCGAATTCATTACCAAGATGTTTTTCCCTTTGTTGGCCTCCTCTCTGTCCTCTGGCCTTTCGGGGACTCCTGCTGCCTCTTGGGGGGCATCCTTCAGTGGTTATTAAGTACACCTAGTATTCATTCTATCACCCTACCGCCACACATATATTGACTTAGTTAATTATGCTAATTTTACATGTAGAAATGTGTTTGTGCATCTCAGTGTGCGTGTGAGGGACACATACGTGCTACCCCCACTCATGTATTATGCATTTTTATTACTGTAATCTTCAAGATGTTGACTCACTGTGTCTGCAAACATATTGTTTGTATGCAGTATGGAAATAAAGCTTGCACGTTTACTGCTACAATGAACCACTTTTTCTTTTGATACCTTCAATAATTCAAATTTAATTTTGCTTGCTTTAATTGGCAGATCTCTTTATATCTGTGTTGCAATTCTAAAACAGGTCAACAGACCAACAGAGGAGCCAACAGAATATTGTGTACAGTGTCCATTTACAGTTACTTCACATTTTTCTGTGTTGATTACCACCTTTATTGCCATAAAAGCCCCACACTCAGTTTTTTACTGAAGCAGCAGATACAGTTGCTGGTATTTGGGAGATATACATACACTTTTTTAAAGCTTTAGTTTTTACTGCTTCTGTGGTTTCCTAAAGTCCAAAGACAGACAAATTAGGGGGACTGTACTGTAGATTTTAAATGGTCTACCTTGAAACTGTGACTGGGTGAATAAATGTGTTTACCCCCTGAGGGTTTTGGCGACCTGTCCAGGATGTTTCCCAGCCTTCCTCTTAATGCATGCTTGAATAAGCTCCAGCCCTCATCACTCTGAATGAATTATGATAACAAGCAATAGCGATAAACTGGGTCCCTGCTGGATCCCAAGCTTTGTTTTATGTATTGTCTTCACAAAGAAATTGAATTTGGGAAGTGAATTTGATTAACAATACAGAACAATAGAAGAAACAAAGTAAGAAACCACAATAAGTAAGATTTTCTCATTTAAAACTGCTGTGAGTTTTCTAAAGTTAAAATGTTCAGTCACCAGACTGAGTCACTGGTTCATGGATAATTTAGTTCTGTCTATCCAAATGAGTAATGTAATCGTCTATTAAAATGAATGGTGTGAGCTGCTGTGCTATTGGAAATGTGGAGAGGTTGCCCAGAAGTGAGATGGATGGGCATTGAGGGATGCTGAGGCTGAGGAACTCAGATGGCATGTTCATGACCTCCGAACAGAATAAATGGACTGATGAACTGAGCCAGAAGGTATGAAAGTAATGTGTTGTTGTCTGTTAAACCCATGTGGTACACTTTGTGGGTGGTGATGATGACTATGTGCAGGATTTTATATACCAGAGGGTGTCAATACATTTTTTAGCATATTTCATATTTCTCCTGCTCTCCATATGGATGGATTTAACTGGCTGAATTTATAGACTTGATTAATCTAGCCCTTGGTGAATTCAGTTTCCGAAAGGCTATCAACTACTGGTCCACTTTAAAGCTTAAGCTATTAAAAGGGGCCCATTGGCCAAATTTAATCTCACCACCTAAACAGCCATATGGTTTCTAGTAGGTAAGGTTATTTAGGCCACCCAAGGAGCCCATACAGTCAGCAATATGAGCTTGCCATATGGTTTCCATTTGATTAACGTCAGATGTAGCCTCTTCTAGGCCATGTTAACTGTACGAGTGTCGTTCAGAGACACTGGCGTACTGTTTTAGCCACTGTTACTGTTTTGGCTCAATGGATGGAACCACCACTTTGGTCTAGAATACAACATACAACTATTGGATGGATTGTCATGAAGCTTTGTGCAGACATTCATGGTCACCAGAGGATGATCCCTACTGAATTTGGTACCATCATGTTGATATTTTTGGTTTTGAGTGAAATATCTTAACAACTATTGGATGGATTTCCTTGGAATTTGCTACAGATATTCAAGGTCCCTAGAGGATAAACCTTTTCATCTAGCACCATCATCAGGTCAAAATTTCAATTTGCTCAAAACTTTTGTTTATGACTAAATACCTGCATAACTAATGAAATTGTCATCAACCTCAGTTGCACTTTGGTTGTAGTGCTAATTACCAAATGTTAGCATGCTAACATGCTTAACTAAGATGGTGAAGATTATATCTGCTAAATATCAGCATCTTAGCATTGTCATTGTGAGCATGTTAGCATACTGACTGGATTTAGCTCAAAGCACCACTATGCCTAAGTATAGCTTTACAGAGCTGCTAGCATGGCTATAGACTATAGGCTATAGACTTCTTGTTATCTTTTAACACTTTTACACTGTGCGTTTTTTTAATCTTGTACATTGTACTACTCCTGTTATTCGGCCTCTCTGCATGGCCAGAACCTGCAACTTTTATGCTCACACTGTACAGATCAATTAACTGGCAACGGCGTGACTGGTCACACTGAACATAAAGCACAGAAACCCCAGGATGGTTTTGTCCGGTCATTTTTTCCAATAAAGTTTATTCAAAAAACACAACCCAATTCTAAAATGAGTCGGGGGCGACCAATTCAGGGCTAAAATCAGGCTTAATCTATCGAGAGTCTGCTCAGGTTTAAACCTTTGTTGTTTTTCTTTTTGGATTTTGGGCCATCTGATGACAGTGTGTCCAGTTCAGTTCTAGTGTTTCCTTTTGAGTCCACCAGTCAGCTTGTTGGAGGTACAGTGCTGTACAACGTGTTGCTGAGATTTTGGAGGTGTGCACTTCGGTTCCTCTGCGAACCTCTACAACCTACCGTATAGTAACCTGAAACACCATTCTCTACACAGAAACATTTACAACCATAATTCCTGCTTTTATGGGGCCCACAGAGTTTTCCACAGCTTACTTTTCAAGCCTGTACCCCCTTGTTGCCCATGTCGCCCACATTTAACCCACATGGGCTTACATGGATATGTTGTCTGGGTAGCAACAACAAGAAAACATATAGTACACCATGCATACCTTTGTGGAATCCAACCAAAATCCCTCATTAGATTCAGTCCTGCTAAATTGTTCAATATAGGAGTCCATTTTAAAGTAGAAATGCAATCAAGCGAACTACATTATATCCATAAATTCCGAGGTGTGTGACACTGTATAACCATTTTTTAATAAAAACCCAATATCAGCCTAGACCAGCCATCCAATATACTGGTCTAAATTGCCTAATGGAAATTCTGACAGCAGGACAGCTACTGAGACAGCCGGACTTTCTGTCTCTGGCCTTTCTTCCCATCATCCTTCCTCTCTCTCTACAGGCTACACACGTGTCCTGGCATCCTTAGTATTCTTGGCCAGTTTGTGGGTTGAGTGACAAATGGGGTGCTGATGGGTGCTGTTTGGCCCGCTGCAGCAGTAAACTAATGACCCTGTCTCAGCATCACCTTTTTACGGCTCCATCGCACAACCTTTAATTCATACAATTACTGTTTCTCTTTCACTAACCACCAGCCAGGAGCTCAGTCACATGTGTTTCTTATACAGGCTTTTAGCTTTCACTGTGACCTCTACTATGTATTAATGTATCAGCTCTATACTAATCTTGAGATGTGGTGTAATTTGGGACTGACATAGTCTCGTCTCTTATCTTAGTTAGGCAGATTTTGCATAGAAACCAGTCATTAGGGATGCACACTGATGCCACATACACACTCCAGTTTGCAAGAGTATGCACATCACTAAATAAGTCTCCTTCACTGTGTGGGTTGTGCTTAGTATAGCTGTGTAGATGTGGTGGTCTGTTTGTCTTCACCTGCTCTCAGGCACCTGTCGCACACCGTGATTTAGTGGGGAGGTATTTGCCTAACAGACTGAAGATTCATCCCTCAGTGAGCTTGCCTGCGAGTGGGTGGCAGTGGACAAGTTACAAATCTCCCATCTGCTTTTGTCATTACATTTTTCTGTCTAAAATGCTTTGTTATCACACTATAGTTGTCCATTTCATTGTTGATTTTGCAGTTTTGCACCTATTGTCGCCTGTTGGACACTTGTCCATCATGCAGTGTAATTGACTTTTACAAGACAGTCTCTTGAGACATGGTCACAGTGTATATCTTTGCTGATATACTGACAGCCACAGAGACGATGAGAGTTTATAATCTGAATGCTGCATATAATGTTCAATTTGACCCCCTTCTCTTCTTTCTCTTTGTCTGCCCACTTCCCTGCCTGCTAGTTGCATTCTCCGGCCTTGGCTTCACCTCCTTCTACCTGGCGGGGAAGCTGCAGTGTTTTACGGATCAGGGTCGGGGGCGTAGCTGGCGTCTCTGTGCCATGGTGCTGCCTCTCTACAGTGCTATGATGATTGCGCTGTCCCGGACCTGCGACTACAAACACCACTGGCAAGGTCCACCTAACAGCTCAGACTCAGGACACATGAATAGGAATTTCCTGCATTCATGAAAAATTACTGTCAAATAAATGCTGTGTCTTCTTAACTTACATAGTGTTAAATCTGCTTGTGTCAGCTTGAGAAAGATTGCTGTGAAGAAGTCTGTTTCAATCACACCTGGCTCAAGGCACTTTTATAATTATTATACAGATAATTTCGAAGGCAAACTCCGTGTGAGGCTCATTTCAATCAGCTACTGCTGTGAACACATTTTTACTTCAAAAGGCTAAAAAACATAAGAATGTACAGTAAATCAGGCTGGGCAGCTTGCTTATTTGCCCAACAGACTGAAAATTGTGTCTTACAAGGCTGTTTTCTGTCAGCTATAGCATAATGCCTCAGTGAGGTAGCATTTAATTCAGCAGCCTGGGAAGAAAATTATAATTACAAGCTTCAGTTTCTCATATCTGTTCTGAAAGAACTAGATGGAGACTTGGAGGGACGGGGGGACGGGAATGTATATGTGGGTGGCGTGTGGGAGAGAATATGTGGTAATATGATGACAGCTCTGTCATATGGTGTTAATTAGTTTTAGAGAGCCATATGTTCCCGGGGAGAAGGGCAGCTATAAAACAGACAACTCTTTTAACAACAAGGATTTATTTACATAAAAAAAACACATACAGTAGTTACAGGCAAGCCGACCACTTTCGGAGGCCTCTTATTGTTTCTTAGCTCTACACATTTTTCTCCTCCCTCTCCCCAGCAGACTGTAAGTAAGCAGCAATGGTGCAGCCCATTAAACTTGAGGGGCCCCAATCTGCACTCAGTGTAAACACAAGCTGGGAGTCCCCATTAGCCTGGCTGCTGAGCCATGCTCGATGGATACTAATATTCTCACCATCCCTTTGCACTTTGGAGGTGCGCTTTGTCCTCGAGGGAGGAAAGGCTGGGCTTCCAATCACTGTCTCAATGAGGCCACAAAACTAATACATTGCATCAAGTCACAGTCTATTAAATTCAGTTGACAGGAGTTGATGAAACATTCACAGAGCAAGCTGCATGAATTGTACAGCTTCTGAATGGTGGAAATCAATGTTACATTATATTTCATTTCACCCAGAAGGGGAAAATAAAGGGAGTTTGGTGAGACCTATGGAGAAGTATCATTTTCATTCAGCTGGCCATGTCATTTTTATCTATACCCAGCAATATAGGCTTAATATTCAACATGGCAGTGTGATATTATATGATGTGTTATAGCTTAAAGGGGGCCAGGTATAATACGAAACTCTTCAGCATAGATGACAAAGTGACAGAGACAGCCTGTCCAGAGGCAAGTGAGCCCAGTGCTCAGTAGAACAGATTCATCGCTTTGCCTTTCAGTTTACTTTCATCACCCACTAAACTAGCAGGCATGAAGAATGCTCACTGGAACACCATAGCACATACAGCAATGCCTAACTGATTGTGCTCATTTTAACAGCAGGTGTTATTTTTCTTCCTCCACATAGGCTAAAATTAACCGTAGATGCAGTGCATACCTTAAAATATATGTGTTTTTGTGACTTTGCAGACGCCTTTGTTGGAGGAGTGATTGGGTTGCTGTTTGCGTACATCTGCTATCGCCAGCACTACCCACCCTTTCTGCACATGGATTGCCACCTGCCTTATGCCAGTCTGGCTGCTGCCGCCCACACGCCCTCGCATCCCCAGGACGACCCGCAGCCCACTGACAATGCCACCACCCTTCCCCTGGAGGGCTTGACTGAAGGGCCAGTATGACTAGTGGCCACCACCGAGACTCCCCCCAACACCCTTACCAAGCCATCGAGCCCACCTCCCCTTTCCTAGTGACTGACTGGCACTTGTATACATTCCAGCGGACAGTAATACACCCCACCCATCTCCATACTGTTACACCCGGTCTCGGTGACACCTACATTGTTTTGTGTTTATATTTTTATATCTGGTTCTTGCTCAGCAGCCATGAAAGTCTATATTTAGACGTGATGTGTGAGAGGAACCTACGAATATGGGACATCACCACTGAGAGGGAAGAGGGAAAAACATGTTGAAAACCTGAGGAAACAAGTCTCACTAATGGCTGTGAAGGAAGATGAAAATATTGCCAGTTTTTGCTGGAATCTTTTGCTTAATGAGAAATGTGTTCGGCAGGTTGTTTTATGCTGGAGTGCATTTAATGTTTGGCTTTTAAAGGATTGGGACAGCAAGAAATCCCATGGAATGTCACAGCAATCAAACCAGTTAAAGTGTTTAAATATTGTACGTTATATTTCAAGCTTAAAAACAAATTATGGGATTTGATAGCAACTAGTGCCAGAAATCCCATCTGTGTATTTCAGTTAGACTTTTAGATGCAGGCTGCATTTTCAGAGGGTACCAATATGTAGGTTTAAAACTCAAGGACTTGGGGTACTTCTCTAGATTCATACCTCTTCTGCTTTTAATACTTTTTGGTTGTCCATAGCAGCATAATGATACATATAGAACCAATTCACTCTTGGAGAAAAGCACTGGTCCATGTCAAGGACTATATATTCAATGTTCCCCAACCTTACTCTTCTACATTCACCCATTTTTTATTATTACATTTCTCCCCATTCTCTTGGGCTTGTATAATTTTCCAGTTCAACTGCATATCACCCCTTCCCCATTCCTCTTCCTCTCCTTGTCACCATCCAACTTTATTTTTCACAAGCCCTGCAGTTAGCACATGTTCCCAGAGGTTGCACAGAGACATGGACCCAAATTGTAGCTCAGTGAGTGCAATCAATAACAGGCAGGTGGGAATGGCGTGGTGGAAGTGTGTCTGGAGAGGCACAAACTCCAATCTGATTCTGCATTAATCCTCATTAAGGGAGGTCAGCCGCTGCTGCTGCTCATGAGCACATTAGGACTACGTGAGGAGCCCCACGGACTGCGCAAGCATTCCAAATGGCTTTCAGCCCACTGTAGCCACACAAATAGACAATCTAGTATTCAAGAGATGACAGGCCTGAACCCGGGACGATTTTGATGTATTATTCATCCATTAATGTTCTATTATTTATTAATATTTCCAGCCTTAATTTAGGGACAGCACGTTGTAACAAAGAAGACACCAAAGATTTGTAGTTTTTTCTCTGCTTGGGTTGCATGCACCCTGTGACACTTTATTAACAGAGATGATACATCACCCTATCATCAACAAAGCAATTTGTAACCTCTTACAAGTTTTGTTAGAAATGATGGATAATTTTGTTGCCTTGGTTACTGTCTTTTTTTTTTTTTTGCCATTGCTGTGACATTAATGGGACGGTGCAATCTCAGTTTACCTCGAACCCAACCAAGCTACATAGAAAGGCAAAGATTATATATTTGCACGTAACATCCAAGGGAGAAAAACAGGAGATAGCACATCAAAAGAGAATGATATGAAATGAGCAGCAAGCCAAATGTATGAGGTTATTTTGTCATTTTATTATCTTGTCAGTGTGTCAGTCAAGCTATTTGTACATTTGTCGGTCTCCACCCTCAAAAGACCACACGTTTCTTTGTAGAAAGCATCAGTTGAAACAGTCGCACCTTCAGCTGCTGTTTGCTTAATTATGGACACAATTTGGCTTGTTACACAGGAATAGACAAGAAAAGCGTCTCTCTATAATTTACTCAAATCAGCCACAATTAAGCCTCTATCCCTAATGCAACCCATTGGCAGCTTCTTAAAACTGTGTGTGTGTGTGCGTGCAGGTTTTGACAAGGCCTGTCCCACACTGATGCAATACAAAATGAAACTTTACAAAAAACGAGCCTTTCACCAGAGCTGAAAAGGTGGCTCGACTCCGCACATCAGACTCTGTGACGGGACTTGACGAGACTCTGAGAGTCAACTGGAGAGGAACTTGTAACTAGTTCCTCTCCAGTCTTTCAGCGTGGACCTGACGATCTTCGACAGTGAGATTTCGACATCTTGAGGCAGATAAAATGATTGTGACACAGATTCATTATGTTCTATAGACCTGCATTCGCCTGACTTGGCAGCCTGATGTTTGTACTTTGTCATTTAGTTTTCTCCTATTAGATGGTACAGTGTATATTGGAAAAAAAAATGTTGTCTGTAAGAGTATTTTCGCTTTATCAACAAAGGATTTACATTTCCCACTTTCCTTCAAATCATTCCATGATTTGTCTTAATTTGGTGCTATAGATAGTTTTGTAGCAGTAGGTGTCACTTTTGTCAAACAGTGGATGTGTCATTTTGAAATGAAAATTCAATAATTTTCTACAGCAAAAGAAAAAAATGATTTCTCTTTTTCAAATCAGATGCACAAGGGCAACCAGTGCTTAATACTTGCTTAATTTTTTTTTTTAATCATTTCACCATGCCCAAGGACTGATGGGATAAAAGTATAGAAAAACATATTAAAGAATAATGAAAGTATTATCAATTATAATGAATAGATGTGAAGAAAAAAAGAGTGTAAGACTTAAGAATCTTTGTTCATGGCATGCCAGTTCCATTTGTGAGAAAAGACTGTTTTCTATGAATAAGCATGTCTGGCCTTGAGAACTCTTTGAGCTGTGTTTTGCTGTTTATATACTTTATGTACAATAAAGGACTGCAGCTGTGTGAAATTTGTCCGTGAAGAAAACAAAGGAGCTTAATGTACCTTGTCAAAGTGTGATCGTTGGAGCCTGCGTTTGTTGCTGTGATGGGAACTGTGATTTGCTTCACTTGGATTCAACACATCATTGGACACAAATCAAGGTTTGAAGATGTTTATATGAAAAATGTCCTCCCTGTAATCAGAACATAGGTATTACCGCATTAATCCTTATTATATGCAAATGAACAATCTTATATTATAGGGTGGCATACGTTTGAATGAGCTATAACCCAAGTTCAGTTCAATGAATTTATGCTTCAATGGACCTGCTGTCAGATTGCACAGTGCTACTGAGGCAGTTGAATGTGCGTGTGTGTGTGTGTGTGAATGTAACTCTGTTCTAAGTGTGTGTTGTGCTTTTCTGCATCAGTTGTGTTGCGCTCTTGTGTAGGGAGTTTCCAATAAACGTGTGTATGCTTAAGATTGCCTGTTGCTTTTCATGCAAGTAGGATTTAATCAGGCTGCTGTCAAAAGGCAACTCCTGAGGGCTGAGGACGTTTTCTTTTCCAAGAAATGTGTTCCTATTAATATTACTACTTTTTAGTTGTCATTGTGTGCTTTAAAATTTTGAGAAGAAACTTTTTAGAGTGGTGTTTTTTAGCCATGCTAGCGATGGTAATGCTGGTATGTCGGTCAGTCAGTCCACCACTTTGGTACAGACTGAAATATCTTAACTATGGGATGGGTTGCCATTCATTCGTGGTCCTCAGATGCTGATCCTAATGACTTTGGTGATCCCCTGACTTTTCATCTAACACCAAAACTTTCTGTCAAAATTTAAATTTAAATTAAAAATTAAATTTAAGACTTTGGTTCATGACCAAACACGTGCAAAACTAATGGCACTCCCTTCAGCCTCAGCTGTTTTGAGCTAATTGGCAAATGTTAGCATGCTTAAACACAAAACTAAGATGGTCAACATGGTGAACATTATACCTGCTAAACATCAGCATGTTAGCTCAAGACATCGCTGTGCCTATGTAGAGCGTCTTGTTAGCATGTTGTGTGTCAGTATATACTTTCAGAACTTTTAGAAACTTTTTAGAGTAGTAGGTTAACAACTTCAACAAAGTGCCATAGGAAAAGGTGCATCTTTAACATATGTTCATACATTTGGTTAACCAGTTAAAGGTAAATGACTGTATGCCAATTACGTATAATGACTTGATTTTGAATCATAAGGAATTGTAAGCATGATCAAGAAATAACTCAAAATATAAAATAAAGGAACCTATATTTGGGTGTTACAGCAAGTTGCTCCATCAAGCTTGAAATTGTGATTTGATTTTAAATTGTCAGTTGACAACATGTTTTCTGCCACTGAATTTTAACTAAAAATGAATTGCTAGAACATACCAGTTACCATTAATTACTAGTTGACAAAAAATGAGAATACTCCCAGTGCATATCTTTCAAAACTGCAAACAATATAGTTTGACATAAATTCAGTAATTCAGTTATTTTGAAGGGCTGAACATTGAATCCCTGAATGTTTTCATGCAGGCTTCTAACCCTCGTGGCCTTGTTACTCATGAAAATGATTCCTGCTGAATAACAAGATAAAGACACTACAGATCAATAAGGTTGTTGCTCCCAGGCTGCTTCTGCTGATAGAAAACGTTTGAGTGATGTGGGATGTGTGGTAACAACCCGTCCCATCAGACCCAGGAGTGATGCGGCAGCCACTTCTGTAACAAGTGGAGAAAGTTGCCCTGCTGAGAGAGCCTTGTACAACCTCGAAGATCCTGGTTTCACCTCACACTTGAGATTACATGGCTCCAAATATCTGATCCATTCAGTAGAGCTGAAAGTATATGATCTCATTTTGACAATTTTTAGAATTGATGTCTTTCAATTTGGTCGGTGTTTCCAAATAATTGCCCCAAAGTTTTCCTGCACATGGCAAATATCACTTATGCTTTATTTGGAGCTGACAGTGAATTGTTAAAATGGCATAATATTTCCTAAGAGTCTGTGCTCCTGCTAGGTATTATATAGTATAGATATTGTAGTTTGTTAGTTGTAGGCACACTGAGCACTCACACAGTAAAACACCCACGTAGCAGCAATTACACAGACAGCCATTGTTGCTCCTGAGCAACTCTCACATTGAAACCTTACAAGAAATCACATGCTGTGAGATTATGTGTGCTATTGAGGTAAATTATGCACAAAATACAGTTCTTGTTTAGCATCGCAGGAGACTAACATTTGATACAGCAGCAAGGAGCTGCCTGTCAGTTACGCATTTGTTTGCCTTGGAAATAGAAGAGATGCTTTCCTTTCAGTGTGTGAATGATTACAGTGCTCAATGAAAGGCAAGTGTGTCATCCCTCAAAACATCCATATTGTTTTCCTGTCAAGGGCAGATCCCCGCTTTTGGATCAGCAGTGCCGTTATGGCAGTCAAATCATCCTGGATCTAATGCATCAACAGTCAGCTGGCATCTAATATCACTTAACATTGCAATACCCTTCAGGATGCTGCACATAACACTCCATCACACTCAGTGATTTCAATAGGGTATTATTATAGAGATTGTATGAACCTGTTACATTAGTTCACACTGTGAGGAAACAGGGATCGTTAACATGGTAATTAGATATTGTAGGTGCTGACAAAATACTGAACGGTGGTGGACATCAGACCTCATATCAGAGAAACATTTCATGACACACCTTCTGTCTTATATACATTTTTCAAAAGGATATGCAAGTTACACTAGCTAAATTGTATAAAGAAATGTTATTCAATAAAAATGAATTATAATTCAGATAGTGTGTGTCAGAATCTCATCAACACTGATAGTGATGTTTATCAGATATCTGCTGAGTCCAGAGCTGGTGAGAGAACCCACTGGCCAGTTAATCATTCAAAACTCGATTCAGATTCAAGAGGCAGCATGAAACTAATTTAATAATAGGACAGGAACAAACATGTGCAAGGAAGCAAACTGTCTCTCTGCAGCGGCTCGGTAAACCAAAAGCACAACTCACAGATCAGGTGAGCTGGAGTCAGAGCAGAGTCCCACCAGCTGCAACCGGTTCCATAATCAAGACCTCTACTAATACTCTGCTCAGCCACTTCCAGATCGTAGCCACTATGAGTTAGTCTGCGTTTCCAGCCTCTTTTGCTAAACATAATCTGTCCTTTTTGTTCGGCTGTGTCTAACGTTTTTTCCTCTGACCTGCAGTTCCGCCTGCAGCGGCTCCAGCCTCCTGTCTTTTGGCCCTCGTTTTGCCTGTCCCGCTTCCTTGGACTGTTTATTCAGCCACTAGTCCCAGCCTCACCCTGGTTTTCTGCTGCCAGCCCTAGCCCTCAGTGCCGTTTAAAATAAACACCCTTTTAACCACATTCCTGTCTCATCTCTGTGTCTGCTCTTGCGTCCTTCAGCTCAGCATCGTAACACAGGCAAAGGGGCAGAAGTCCAAAAGGCAAGCAGGCAGAAGAAGCAAGCACATTGGACAATCTGACAGGGAGTGAATGGGAATGGGCCGGTATATATACTGCAAGGCTTAATGAGGAAGTGGGAAGAGGAGGGGAAGGACAGGTGATGTGAATGGCGGGAACACGGGGACTACTGCAGGGCAGGAGGGAGTGACAGGATCTGAAATGACAGGAGAGTTTATGTATGGCAAAGGCAGAGAGTGGATACAAAATGTGGCACCAGAATCAGGCTGACGGTGTGACACAGTATTATTCCTTAAGAGCGGACCAGCTTTGTGCACATCAAAAATATTTTGAATCATGCATATTTGTAAGAGCTTTTTGTTGCTCTGTTGCAATGGCTTATCTGTGCTTACAAATGTTTTGTTGGTAAATGTTTTAGTTACAGACGTCTTGCATAGATAAAGGGGTACGCCAGCAATTTAGTATTGTACTTCCATAAAGGCGGGGGACTCGCAAGAGGTGATGACGCAAAATGGTGATGATTCATGAGTGTCTGAAATCTCAGTTTACTGCTCACTATAGTAAACTGCTGAGTGTCTGTTATTAAGAGAGTAGTGAATTAGTGAAATAGGGTTCTTCTACAACTGAGTTGTTCTCCCCATGACGAGTAAACTGATCTTGATGTGTAAAATGTGTGCATCTTTAAGTTTTGCATAAAAGCTTTTGATTTATTTTCCCAAAGCTGTCACAATGCTAACAGAGCAGCTCTCAGTAGAAAGTACAGGAAGTCTTGTTCGCTCTCTCTCTGTGTCTATGAGTTGTGTCTGTGTTTATTTCTGTAATGGCTGATCCATATTTAAGTTTTTCTGCAAAATGCTTTCATTACAGCTAGACTGAGTTAACAAAATCATGCTTTAAATAACATTTATGGGATCAATAAAGTTTGTCACAACCAATCGTAGACTCAGTAGCAGTTAGGGGTTACAGAAGAGAGAAAGGGATTTTCTTCCAAAGTTCCCTACTGCAGTAAGTGATGATGTAGCCACTGTAAGGACTTGTTTCCTTTAAATAATGGATACATTTTTCTCCCCTACTCTTCTAATTTAGTATCGTTTCTTTTTTTTTGAACGAAATACGACTTTTCTGAATAATGAATGAATCTGGACTCTGGAGCAAGTGGCAAATAAAGGAGTCATCAGATTGGCTCGTAATTAATGGATCAGCCAAAGAATGTGAGTCTCATCTGTTAGAAGTCTCTACTGTGGAGTTGTAACTGAAAACTGAAAAAATATGTTTCCGCTGAGCTCTCTGGGTCTCTCCAGAAGTCAAAAGTCACAATTAAAATTTCTTGTAAAGTGGATATGTCATTCACATTTTTAGATTACTAGGGGCACATTAAAGCTGCAGGAGGCAAAACCCGTGCAAACCTATGCAAACCCTTCCGCCTCTCTCTCTCTCTGCTGCCCACCAAACCCACAAGTTCGAACGGGAGCAGGACTTGGATGCCCTGCAAAACCTCATGCCTCGTAGGACCCGACCTCTATGGCCCTACGAGACTCAAAGATGCCCCTCCAGCGCTTCAGAGCAGAGCGCCCCAAGCTTCAGAGGCAGCTGCGACTTGATGAGAGGCTAGTACACCTCACATGCACACCACTGTCCCCCTTCAAAAGTTATTCCCCACTGTTTGTCATCATGCCTTTTGCCACTCGTCGTTACGAGCGTCATGGCATCGAACATAATGAGCAATGTAGGCAAAGGAGGTGTTGGAAATTTATCACAATTTGCAGTATTTTCGGCAGGATTTTCTGCCATTGAATCAGGCTTTCACCATCTGAAGGGATGTGCATGCACATCTGCCTTTGTAGCTCAGCCAATAGGAACGCTCTCTCTCTGAAATGACCTGTGATTGGCCAAAGTCTCCCGTCATAGGCTAGATTTTCTAAAGCCTGAAAACAGAGCCAAGAGGAGGGGCTGAAGTCCAGTTCTCTCAGACTACTTGAATTTCAATATGCTAAGAGATTATTATGGAATTGTTGCCCAGTGATGCCAAAACAAATACTGCCTACCCCACCTTTAATGATTCTTTCTGAATTGTGTTTTTGTGTTCATGAATCTATGAATTGGTCTGTGTTACTTACAGGTCAGATTCTGCAATAAATCATCAGATTCAGATCTTCTTCAAACGTGCTGTAGATATATATTTCCATTAGGAGGTTTTGAACAGGTCTGCAGGTTTAAGAAACCAATGTTTATTGTATTAGATATTATTTGGGTTGAAAAAGCTCCTCCTGTATAATATTTTATATTATCACTTTTATATTAAAACTGTATATATGTAAGGGAGCATGCACAACAAACCTCCAACTCAGCATGAATCAGAACCGAGGTGGAAACTGACATTCATAATAGATCAATAGCAATGAGCAGACAGCTGTAGATGTACCTTTTATGCTCCTGTAAATTCCTCAGGGTACTGTGCTATATCGCAGAACTCCGTGATTTGTGTCATGTCTGCCTCATTAATACACAAACCACAATTCTGTCAAAGTGCAACATTCAGTATAAACCCTCAAGGAAGGGTCTGGGGAATTGTTGGCAAAGTGAGTAGCAGGCTTGCTCTCTTGTTTCTTAAACACTAAGTGCTGATTGCACTCTGGTTTGGCTCGCTCAGAGGGAGAAATTGATCCAGATCGTTCAAACACATGGCACAGTCAGAAGTTAGCAAAGGACAAACATACTTGACTGGAAGAATGGAGGCTTCTTCACGAGGGAATCCTGTCAAATAAATACGAGAAGGGGTTTGAGAAACTTTATGAACTACTCTCTTTTGGTGCACAGTCAACTTTAACTCACTCAAATCAATACTGAGGAGGAGCTTTCTCATACTCTACTCTGTTTGAATCGATTCCTTAACATGTGGTCGATACGTCATCTGAGAAATATCAACTCAAATCTTGTAAAGGTCAGTCAAGATCAATCTTTATGCCTAGAAGGTCAAAGTTGCTGTTATTTTGCTTCGTACTGAAGGCTGGTCAGTGAGCAAATCCACTAAAGCAAAACAAAAAAAACGTGAACTAAAAACACTGTTAAAATGCTGTTTTGTTACATCCAATATCATGGATGAATGACTGGACTGGTGTAAGTTGGAGAGATGTTTTGCCACTCTGGTAGGTGGTGTTTGTTTTACGCTACCTAACAAAAAGCCAAGGTAAGATCTGAATAAAAGCTTGTACAACTCCTACTTAAAATTGTAATCCTTTCATCTCTGCTTCCCCCTTTCACATTATATTATTTGTTACCTAATCTGCCTAAGCTATTATCAGAAGAAACACTTTTATTCTCTCATCCTATTTAATCAGTTTCACATTGCTTCCTCCCTGTCTGTTTTACAGCCACTGTATTCTGCTGTTGACTTTACTTCCACACATTTCCTTCAGAGGGAACACAGACCTGTATCTGTGTGTTAATGCGAAAACAGCGGATGTTGAAATACATTTCCATGTAAAATTAATACTACTTTATGAGGCGCATGTTGTGTTTTCCTCAGACTGTAATACAAGACGAGTTACATAATTTGTTTTGTAGTCTTATGGTGAAATATTTGAAATCACAATGTAAACAGTGCTGCTGAAGTTCAGAAGTTTAAACCTCAGCTCTAGCAGTTCTACACAAAGCCGGTATTCCCTGTTGAATCGGCAGGCTTAGGCTCACTCTGGAGGACATTGTTATATCCTCTTCTCTGCTGTTTCATGCATGTCATTGATGGCTGAGGTGTGAGGAGAGCTATGTGACACACCGAGAGAACAAACCCAGCCTGCACTGTCAGCACAGCTGAACTTTTCTAGCCAATTCTAGCCTTTCACAAAACTTTCCAAAGTGTAAAACTTACAGTTTCCAACAGCTTCAACAAGGTTTCACAGACTGGTGTCATTAAGGGTGTTTTTATCATGTAGTAAATGCTTTAATGTGGTTGGTAACCAGTGATATAATGGAAAGATAACTTATCTAAACTTGCTGTAAATAATCTTTATCATAAGCTGCTGTTAAATCAGTTTTAACACAGCGTAAGACAGCTCAAACAAAAGACAGGAAAACACAGGTCCCTATACAAAAATGTCAGTGTGCAGGGGGCTGTTCCAGAAGAGGAGACAGTCATTAAAAATAGTGAAAATCAATAAACATACCATCTGAAGCAACACTGCGCTGCACTGCTGCAGTGACCCAACATCGTCAACGCCGCAGACAGTGTTCTCTCCCACAGCTGAGGCAACTGGGAACTTTCCTGAAGGAGAGCTAAAGGATTACCCAAATTATCTGCTCTGCACCAGGTACCGCAGCCACAGGTGAGCTGCATTATGCTAACAGCTACTGACCTAGTTGTGAGCACTTTTAAGAAGTGGAAGACCAGAAGTGGCTGAGCCTGCTGGGACTCATGTATGTTGTGAAAATACAGTCAAGTTAGAGCATGGGGGAAGTGTGTTATTAGCTTTGTTTTAATGAAGTTTATCCAAATTAAACATGTAGCATGACTCTTCACCAATATACCATGCCTTATTTTATTATATTTTATTTATATTTTTATTATACATTTTGGGCTATTTTGGATAAGGATATGTAGAAAAAAAAAAACATACTGGAACTTAGAATAGCAGAACATACAGTACTACACTATAGAACTTGATGGAAATTAATTGTCCGGTCTCCTTTTAAATACATAGAAAGTGAGAAGCTATCTTTATTAGAGAGGGAGATTTAGAGAAGGTGCTCTTAAAAAGGGAGGCATTAAAGGCATTTAACCCTCTTGGGTTTAAATTGTCCAGGAGATTTGAGTATACTGCGTTTTGGAAAACAATGCTTGAGTACAGAATTTGCTATTTTGCATCCGTTTACTCATTTATTGGTTAACAAATTAAAACAAATATATTAATAGTTGGTTATAATGTTGTATATCTTGTTTTTATGAGATTTATGTTTTCCTTGTAAACCCTTTTTGTCTATTAAGGCTATTAAGGGTCAATATGTCACGGTGAGCCATTTCAGGCAGCAGGGAGAGGACCCAATAGCAGACAGGCGAGGAGGCAGGGAGACTGAAGTAAGTCCGATTTATTAACCAATAAAACAAAACTCACACAAACTCAGGAACAGACACGCAGCGAATCACCAGGAGCATGACACGAGGAGAACGTCCAAACACATCAAACCCAGGAACATCCAACACGGGGAACCACAAAGAAACATAAGAATAACACTGAGTCCAGGAATCACAGGGAAACGCACGAACAAGACATGGAGAAATGCAGGGACACAGGTGAACCACAACAATGAAACAACAAGGAACAAAGGAAAGGGACCGGTATATATAGAGAGGGAGCTGATTGGCAATGGGACACAGGTGACTGGGGGAAATTGGCGGGAAAAAGAACAAAGACAGGAAGTAAAAATGCACACAAGAACACCAAGACCATTTCAAAATAAAACAGGAAACAAGACAAAACACAAAACAAGAGTCCTTCGCGGACCATGACACAATATTGTCTTCTGTTAAACTATTTTGAAAAGATGATCGTAGTGTTGTTCTGAAAACCTTATACTGATGGTGACTGATAAGTCACATGTATAATTGATGGAATATACTGTATATAAAAATATAAAAAATAGCTGAAAAGCATGTTATATTGAGAAAACTGTGTGTAACGTGTTTCATTTTGATGGCTTTGCACTAAAAGTCACACTGACCTGCACCTCAGTTTGCTCATTCTCCATTCACCATGTTCACTTTTGGAACCTATAATACCACCAACATGCCACCATATTGGTCAGATGCTTATTAGTTATACTGTATATGAACATGAGAGGTGATTCATGATCTACAGCATCCTAATAGAGTACAATCTTCTGTCATATTCAGATCCTGAAGTTGTAATTTATTCAGTAGCAGTAATACAGTAATGCAGCTGACAAATGTAGAGATTTTTAGAGATTTGTTGCATGAAAGGTCAAAATGTTTGTTGAGTGTTAGAAGCAAACACATTTTCATATTTCCTCAAAACCCACACAGCATGTTTTGAGTTGTACATTTTTCTGCGCTGTTCCTGCTCCTCATACAGGAAGTCAAACAACATTTAGCCGAGAAAATAATCTACATTTTTATAACTGTTCATTCTGCCAACACTGATGATTTATTTTAAGCGCTGCATTTCAAAATGACATATCTGCCAATGTGATACCAACTCAGCCGACAGCACAAAATTGTAAATTATGAGTCTAGGAGGAGAAAATGATAGCAGGTAATTTCTATCTGCAGTTGACAGATGGATGGCACCTTTACAGGCTGGATCATCTGGTGTATATTTTTGAGATATGAGTGATAGACATCCGCTAACTTATTTTAACAATAGATGTAAGATGAGTCATTTTTATGGACATGATCTCTCCCAGATCAATTTCTTTAAATCTGTGTCGAGGGTAAAAGTTAAATTGACACCAGTGAAATATTGACTTATCTGCTATCTGCAGACCTGTGGGAGGAAGGTGCCACAGAGAGGAGGAGGAGGAGGGGGGTTTACCTCAGCTCCACCAACCTCCCCATCTAAATACCATGACTGATGACACTTGGCAGGAATCCTCTTTCTGATGACTCTGTTTGTGGTGTGTGTGTGTGTGTGTGTGTGTGTGTGTGTGTGCCTCGTGCTTTCATGTAAATATGAAACCCTACAGTAGATTTTCACGATGATGTGATGCAGCAGGTCAACAGAATACATGTGTGTTCATACATCTGTGTGCATTAGAGAATATAAAGAGCTGGAGTGAGCAGGAGAAAAACCCAGTGTGGTATGTTACATTCAAATTCAAATCGTCATGGAAGCACAAGATAGCAGAATTGGTTGTCAGATGTATCTCTTTTATATTCAGTACACCAGCTGAGACAACATCTGCAGTCATCCATATTTGCTACATGCACTGTGGGCAAATTGGAACAAAAGTTACCTTTCCAATATCAGCTCAAAATGAAAGGATTGGATTTTTCTATGCGTCACAATGTTGTAATTTGTTTGTGATTAGTTGGGTTGTTGTTAAAGGGTAAGTTCACATTTTTTAAAGTCTGTCTTAAGACAATATACTCACATTCTCATGGAGAGACATGGAGAGTTATTGGTTGCTGTACTGTTCCTCCTGCTCATACTGGCCATAAAAAGATCCCTTCCTAACATGAAGCGAAATCCAAAGTCATTCTGTGCAAAAATGCTTTCTAAAGTTCAGCTGAAGTTAATGTGAGGCTTCAGCAGTCTGAGTTAGACAAACCAAGTGGGTATCTTCTAAAGTTACAGTCTCGTAGTATGAAATTCCCTCTCTGTGTTACCATCCCTCCACTGCAGCTTGGTAAGGAAAAACGGTTCAGGACAACTCAAAAAGGAAATTTCATACTGAACACACACAGTAACTTTGGAAGGTAATTAGTTGATTTTTCTAACTCAGACTGCTGAAGCCTCACATTGCCTTTGGCTGATCTAAAGGTGTGTTCAGACAGAAAGCGGAGCAAATTTTTGCTTTGTGCCATGCATGTGAATTTGACCAATGGACTGTTTGTGCAGTCCAAGTTGATTTATTCCAAAAGACCAATGTGCTTACTGTACAAAGGTTAGCTGTATGCTAGCTGGAAATGTACGTACCAGCCGTGTGCCTGGGAACTCTCGCAAGTTTAAACATTTTCAACTTGCACGGACACGTCTTTCTCCTCAGTTTGTGCCGCAGAGGGAAAATTCACATTTATTTGTACCCACTGGCGTCTTTCCATTGACTTTGTGCTGCCTCTATCGCCTTGTGTTCTGTCTGAACACACACACACACAACCTTTCCTTTAAACTTGGTGAACATTGCTACCAGCATTTCACCATCTGAATATTCCTGAGCTTACCCAGTACGGTATTAGCTGTTATCATCAACTTCTATATTCATGGAACATTTACAACCCATCTGAGGTTTTCATCTATTAATCTATGACAATCACAGTGCAAAGTAAAATTACAGATCCCCTCAAATGTACAGGAGCCCATCTGTGGGAAACTGTGTCAAAAGCCCTAAAATTCAATCTGTTCCAGCTGACTGACTCAAGGAACATTAGAAACCACAGGATTACCTGTCAACCTATTTACGGACACACTGACTCTGGGGATACAGCATGCACGTCTCACGCGTATGCATATACTCGGGTGAGTGTGCACTCATGCGTATCTGTGTGTCTTTTGGTCCACCCAGTGAGCAGGAGAGGGACCTAAAAAGAAAATGAAGCTGTAAAAGCTGTAAAACAAAAAAACTAGTTTGTCATGAGTAGCACCACCTGCCTCTTAAAAGCAGAGAAACATCAATAATTCAACAGGTACAATAGCTCATCGCGGGTTACAAACCTGCGTGTCTGGTTATATCTCTGCTTTACAACACAACACCCTGCTTCTGTGTCTTCCACTGTCACACTGAGCGTGCAGTCGTACAAACATCCAGCGATGAGATCAGACAAACAGGATACTTTTACCAAATACCTGTGCAGATCTTTTCCTGTGTCACAACCTTAATCACAGCTTATTAGATGGATGCTGTCACCTCCTACTGCCTGTTGCTACACAACATAATGACTGGGTGTTGGATTTACACTGAAAGTTAACCTGAAAACTAGCAGCCACGTAGCAAGATGGCTGCCTCACTGTTGGTTTACAGGGTTTATTATGAAGACCACCGTTACACTTTGGTGCCATGACCATCTGCTACTGTAGCTTTCTCTTGCCAACTCTCGGCAAGAAAACAAATAAGCGTATTTTACCAAATGATCAAACTATTACTTTAAATAAATTTTCCTAAAGATTTGCAGGTTTGATATGTCACATGTTCATACAATATGTGCAGTGAAATGCAGGGTGGCATACTCTTGAACAGTACACCTATCTGACTCCTACACCTGTCACATGGGAGTTGAGGTGGAATAAGTAATGACAGTATAATGATCAACAGGTGAAATAACCTCCATGTCAGACTCCATCAGTGTGCTGATGATAAGTTTGAAATGACATGGCAAGACTTTGGCCCTGTAGAAAGACTTTACATTTTTTTCAGGTCACTGAATTCGATAAGTCGTGCACTGGTTTGTACCATACTGCTTTGATAGGTAAAATGGCTGTGTCTAAAGCTGCTTAACTCCCACAGCCAGTGAGGCAGCAGAAACAAATATAACTTTAAGAACTGATTTGTGCAAGCTCGAAGCGACAAGTCCTATCACATCCTTGAAATTAGGATGATTGCTGCAACTTCTTACACCAAAGTCATTCTCAAGTAACTATTTCTTCAAGGATAAGAAACTGCTGGAGAAGACGGTCATAACTTCACTCAATCTAGGAAACAGTTGAGCTGAGAGGTTTAAAAAAGATGAAACACCATGATGGAGAATCTACTCTGTAATCTACGAAGCATGACATAGAAAGAGCCTAAAAAGAGATTTCTTTTGATTTGTGCTGTATTTTAATAAACCAACAATCTTAAGCTTACTACAAAGCCTCATCTTGCCTGAGGCACAAAAATTGTCTCAAAAATATCTGTCCCTAAAAGAAAAATGCCTCGTCTCAACCTGGCGGCTCCACTGCCCCGGGGCACCCCGAAGCTCTCTCTCTCTCAGGACTTCACAGGTGAGCCTATACATTTCATAAAGTATTCTGGATAAATGGTGTTTGTTTTTTTCCAGTTGCTGTACTGGTGATGTGTACCTTTCAAAACAAAGCAGCAAAAGAGAAAAGCAAAAAAAAAAAAGTAAGATCGTTGATGAAAGCTACACATCAGTTCTAAACAGAGACGTGTTGAGCAAAGGGACTCAACAGACAGGATAAATATTTAAACTGTCTCTCTTTCCTTATTTATTCATTTTATCTATTTAATTGGCTTTCACTCCCTTTGCCTGGTTCCAGTTGATGAATCGCTGCCTGTTTTTTTTATTTCCCATGAAGAGCTTGTGAAGGTAAGTTTGTCAAAGAATTTACAGTATTTTTATTCCACTAAGGAGGTCATGGTTTCTCCAATTGTTTGTGAGTACTTTCAAAAACGTTTGAAAAGATTGCAGAGACTGTAGGTTATTTCCGTCATTAAATAAATGTATTCTTTAACAATAACTGTACAAACTTAATTCACAATCTTAAAAGTGTGTGATAGAAATGCTTGGATATTTCTTCAGAACTGGCAGAGGTGTCATCTGGCTCTGTGTAATTTGTATGTTTTGTGTACTGACTGAGATAAACAGGAAGTGGATGTTCATGGACCAGCAACAGTATGAGCATGAGTCCACAGATCAAACTGCCTTCTAACCTCAAAAAAAGATAACTGCATCTCCTCTGCATTATTCAGGGGGGCAGAATTGTATAAGGTTTGTTTGTGTCGGGTCTTTTTCCACACAAAAAGGATATCATGAAATCTTTAATTGCTTCGGTTAGTTAATTTTATGCGCACAGATACTCGCACACACAGACATACAAGCAGTCGGCCAGCCCTCTGAAGTGGAGATGATGTGTGAATCTGGGGCATGCAGTGACTGATGTTCAGCACTGATGGGCATTGGCACTGCCACTCTGCCAAACCCACGAGGCGCCCGGCAGAGGAGAGGGGCTACAGCTGGCCTGGATAAGATTCGCCATCAAGACCGACAGCAACCTGGCTTCAGTGGGAGAAGGAACACATGGGCCATCTCCCACTTCGAGGATGCTGAAGCTGCTGTTGTCTTCTGCTTTGTGAAATACTTGGGAGAAAAATGACAGTAACACTACTACCGGGGAATAGGGTAAGGACATAGTGAAGGAAGGCCGGCTGTAGGTTAAGTAAGAATAAGACAAAATAAAATAAGATGCAACTTTTGAATCATCATAAAGATCAGAGATTTGGTCTGGACCTGGTCAGCAAGGATTATCTGGTTATTGCACAGAGATTCAAACCAGTACACTTGCAGACATCTGAGCCAATCTAATGCTGTCTGATATTGATTCAACATCTGAGAACAACTCAAGTGGAGTGTGGGGATCACAGATGTATGCCAAGAATGGAAGAAAGCCAATGAGAGAAGAGTTCACAGTGAGGTGAATCTGGCTGTTTGTATCAGAACCCAACAGGATTTTCTTTATTATATCATAAAAAGTTGTTGCCCACTCTTTTTGTGTGAACACATGTACATGTCTGAGAGACAATTTTGTGAACTGTTGTTGTGCGTGATGTGGTTCTTGTTCAAGCTCAGTTTGAATTTTGAATGTCCTATCATCTGCCCCGGCATTCAGGATGTTGTATTTGGAATGGGTACTCTTTGTACTGCCTGTATCCCCTCTGTTAAAGCAATATGCTGGCCACCACAATTGGATTAATCTGTTGCGAGTCTCTTCTTTTCTCTCCTGTTCAGTGCTGTCATTCCTGTCCTGTTTGTTGCTGATGTACACGCACTTGCAGAACTGTTGCTTTTCCAGAACCTCCCCTGGATGGTAATACATTAAGGCTCTGGGACAATGCAAGTCCCCTACATAGGCAACCCCCTTTTCAGATTCCATCACTTACCTGGCTACCAGGTTGTCAGGAGGATGCAGGTTTTCATCTTAAACCTTCACAGATTTTTTTCGTCAATTTGGGAGCAGCTCTGTTCTGCTCTCCACAAACTCCTCAGGGAAATATCTGGCTCTTTAGCTGCTAAATGCTCCAATATGTTCATCAGTGAGTCGCTAACTTCCTGGTGCTGCTGGAAACAACGCTGATGAGAGCAGTGGGAGTGAACCAAAACAGTGAAGTTGAACAATGAGGTGAAAGACCCTAAAAGCTGCGAGGAACTGCAGAGTTGGGCAATAATTATCTGTGATGTGTTGCAACAGATTGTCCTGACTGGTTCCTCTCTGCCTGAAATCGTGTTAACCAGGGAAATGATCTCCTTGGCTGTTTGGATATGAAAATGTTTATAACCCAGAGGTTAAAAACGAAAGCCTGTGACCCCTGTGTACATTTGGGGAATGGAAACACGTGGATTGCAAAGTCAGTAAGTGTCTCCCCTAATTCGTCACCTATATTCAAAGCGCCACTAAGTGAAGGACTGTGCTCATACTGGGCAGCATTCAAGTATGAACGTGTGAAAATGTGAGAGTGAAGTAACTTTGCTGGAATAAAACTGGCAGGCCGTGTTCGCTATGTTTTCCTGGAAAGGTTAGAAAGTTAGAAAACAATTCTTTCCATCCATTGGACTGACTTGACCCGACTCCATGTCCCCCGGGGAATAAAACATATTACTGTTGATTTACAAAGTTAGAGGACTTCAGCTGCTACAATCATCCAGTAAGTCAAAATAAAGATCTTAACAAGCTATGCCTCCCATGCAGCAAGGTCAATTGCCATGAAGCCTGGTGCTCATAACAAGCTATACTGGCTCCACAAATATAGATCAGCACTGTACACAAGGCTGGATCAATTCCTTTTTAGAATTTTAACCAAAGAATCTTCCCATCTTTTTCAGTTTTTACACTATAGTTTATAGACATACAGTACACATACACGAAATATGGAGAAAATTGTTAGTGTTACTAATTAATTGTGTAGTAATTGTGGGGGACAGCATGTCTACTTGTTGCCTTGGTTACTATGGTATCAGTGGTAATGAGATGCAGTTCCACTCCATCAGCCTCCCTGTTGTTGCTCTGCCATAATGGTATTTCTTACAATAGTGTTCATTTCCACTGTGCTTAACCTTTAAGAAGGTTACTGTAGAGTAATAGGCTATAGACATCAAACCTGTTCTGAATTAATTTCTCTCAATTTGCTTGCCTCAGCCCATTTCCTAATGGAGAGGGCTTTGTTAGCTGTAGAAGAATCCAGAAGGATGCACACAGGAAGAGATAGGTTTGTTTATCATTTCCATTTAGGCCGGCATGTCTCTCATCCATCTGGGGGGCTTTGTTAAGAACGAGTGAAAGATGATGCCTTCAGGCTAGTCGATGGGCGTGCTGGCTGCTGAGAGCACCTATGTTCATTATCATATAAAGCATGCAGACATATTGGTTCTACACTCAGGCACAGGGTTTTTACGGCTTATGAGGCTTCATTAAATATGCATGAATCATTACAGTGATTTACAGATGATTTCCTGTCTGTGAATCTTTAATGTTTTCTATGTCATCTGGCAAGTGATACAACTCCTCTGCTAATCCATATGAAAAACACGTTACTTTTCACTGTCTTCCTTGTAACATCTCACACACAAATGCATCCTCAAAGGTGCCTGTTTAAGAATGTTTATTTTTGCAAACTCTGATGTCAAATTAACATTTGCCTTGTCTTGTTTTGTCTTCCAGTCATCATTCTTACTTTGAGATGATGTATGAATACTACATCTGCATTTACTTTGTAATTAAATATGCGCTAAAGTTGCTCCAACTCCCCACTTTCATTATCACTAATTGAAGCCAATTACATTCCAAGCTGTATGGATATAAACACATCTTTGACGCATCCAAGCACCAGTGAACAGCGTGGCCTATGGCAAACATGGCTAATACAGTCTTACAACAATCAAGATGCAGCTGCAAAGATACCATAACACGCATTTGCCTGAAGCACATTCAGCATAACAGTAGCAAACAATGACAAAAAGCTATCCAATAAAAGAACTTTGTGGAAAGAGGAACAACAAAAGGAAGTATTTTATTGATGCATGTTTTTCAAATACACCTTTATAACATGCTAAAACATGCCAAGGTGAATAAGGAGTTAGGAAATTAGTAAAGTCTCCTTTCCATCCTGCAATATTAAGTCCCTGATTTGGATGCCAGTGCAGAACCTGTCCAGGTTCGCAGCTAAACTCAGCACAGACTCCTCAGCAATATTTCTTTTGAGTTCACACTCATCAGTGTGTATTGCTAATCTTCTTATTCCACTGCCAGTCGGATTACCTGACTGCTGATATGTTGAATAAACCTTGGTGTGTTTTCCCTCTCCTTCTTCCCTCAAGCTCTCTCGTCTTGTGAGTGAGCGCGCAGAAGATGCAGCCAGTAATCATTTAGTTGCAGCTGGTAGCACAAATTGCGCCATATCCAGGGATTCCATCTTATACCCGCCATGAATACTATCTGAAGACATTCACAGACATGTTGTGCTCTTTCTCTTGTCTGCTGGAGAAGCTTTGTTTGCTTAACTATTGAGTGAAACATTCCTGCAAAAACTGATAATGCATAACAATTATACACATTTAGCAGGGTTAGATAATCTCCTACATCATACAGGGCAGGGTTTATTTGTTCTTTAAATTAAGCATGCATGCATAATTTGGAATAGTCGCATAATTTCTGGTGACTGTAACCTTGTAGTTTTAATTATTGGAAAGCCGTCTCGTGTAGCATAAATGGCCTCTCACAGCTTCTCTGTGGGGCCTGTCTTTGTGTCTGCTTGGTGGGCTGCCAGTAGCTGATTGGAGGACACCAGTCTCATAGTACTGTGACATCCTGGCAGGGACACAATGTCCATGTATCCACTTACACACATGCACAAAAACATGCTGGCCTTGCTCTTTCGTCTCCCTCTGCGTCTAGTGTCAACCCTGAAAATGCAGAAATTTGGCATTCAACCCAGCAACTGTAAAACAACGTTTTTTTTTTTGTTTTTTTTTGTTGTTGTTGTTAATTTTCTCCGTTCTGCTCTAGTTGGTGCAATGGCGAAATTGCTGCTCATTAGAAGAGATTCGGCCACACAGTGTCCTATGTAGGTCCGTCCTGTTCCCGTATTTATGGGAAACAACTCCACTATTAAGAGGAAAAGCACTAAGAGTGGCCATTAGTGAGCGTACAGTGGAGACACATAAAAAGCAAAATAGCATCACCCATTCTGGCAAAGAGAGAGAGAGAGAGAGACAGAGAGTTTCACTATTACATTCTTCTCTCTAGCATCTGGATAATGGAATTAACATTTGTTTTCCACTATGGGACGCCAGATGTATCACAAACAGAAAGTTCTGGCATTGGTACTCAAAAATAAGGACTTCGCCATATGCATAGGTGATGAGAGAAAATTTTGACTTTGTTTTTAGCAGCAATTAGATCAACACTGGAAAAAGGAATGTCATTAAATCTGAGGTGCTTTTCCCATTAAACACTTAAGCTGGCAATGTTTTAATGATTAGTCCCCATAACACTTATAGATTGGACTACTGTAATGGTGTGCATAGATGACAAAAGGAAGTTTGCCAATGGCTAATAAACAAGACAAGTCTACAGCCATGTTAGCGGCACTGTGAGACTCGTCGTTTGAGCTGAATGGCAAAGCTAACATACCAAACACTTGTATATAGATATTGTATGTTGTTTGTCATTGTTGCTTTATATATATATATTTATATATACACCTATTTTCCCACCTACTTGTATGTACATTATAGTCCTACGTTTATGTTTTACCTATGTTTGTTCAGCTTGTCCTTGTTTTTAGCTATATGTCTATTTCTATCTTCCTGTAACTTGTTCTTGGAACTGTGTGCAAGTATATAGAGAGCAACTTAAAACTGGAGTCAAATTCAGGTGTACACACACCTGGCCAACAGAGCTGATTCTTATTCTAATTCTGATTCTGATGTTAAGCAGGTATAATGTTCATACCATGTTCACCATCTTAGTTTAGCGTGTTTGTAACATTTGCTAATTAGCAATAAACACAAAGTACAGCTGAGGCTGATGGGAATGTCATTATTTCTGCAGTGTTATGGTCATAAACCAAAGCACTGGACAACTTGACATGTTAGCCTGATGGTGGCACTAGATGAAAATCAGAGGATCACCAAAGTGATTACAATTCATCCTGAGGGGGGCTTGAATGTGTGAAGCAAATTTAATGACAGCTGTTGAGACATATCAAAAACATAAATGTCAACCTCATGGTGGTGCTGGAGAAAAAGTCAGTGGATCACAAAAGTCAGCAGGCTCTATCCTCTGGGAACCTTGAATGACTGCACCAAAGATAAATCAAGATATTTTAGTAAAAGCCAAAAATGTCAACCTGCTGGTGGCACTACGGGAGAAGTCAAGGGATCATTAAAGTCAGATTAATCCTCTGGGGACCATGAATGCCTGTAAAAACTGACCGCAGACCGACCTTTCCATCTCTAGAGCCTTGCTGCTAGCATGGCTAAAAACACACTATATTGGTTGCAGCATTTTCCCACAAAATGTTTTTTTTTTCACCATATAATCAGTTAATAATGTGTCTTTTTTACCAGCTGAAGTGAGGGGAGATCCATGTCTTGTCTGAACTTTAACGAACTATAACTTCTCCCATCGACACCAGTTAAACGCCAGACTTAGCTGAGGTCACTGCAGAGCCATGCTGCTGTGAAATGTTTTCCTGCTACAACCAGGTTCTAACAAGTTATTAAAGTTCACATTAATAAGCACTCTGCTGAGATGAAAGACAAACATGTTTTTGCTGATGTATACAGTACGGGCAGCATAGGCGAAAATGTTTTCTTTTCTTTGGCTTAAAAGGTTATCATCAGTCCTGGTGAGCGTGCACATTTAAACAGCACTGTTTCACGCCTGTCCATCTAAATGTTCAATTTATTCATCTCGCCGTGGCAGCTATTTAAAATTGCAAACTTTCTTGAATGACAGCGGTTGTGCAATAAATTATTCATATAAAAATGCTATTTTGCCATATTTTAGGGCATCTTAATAGGTACTAACAGCAACACAGCATTCAGGGGAAAAATAGGGCTTGTTTGTGTTAATGTCTACTGACAGTGTCAGCCACACCCTGTCTTAATGTGTTTTCATACAATCACCATCTTTTGGATCCTTTTAGTGTTTTAATACACCACCTATAACAACACAAATTCAGTATATAAGGAACAAACAATCAGATCAAATCAGATTCTTTGAATGACTCATTGTTTATTCCCTTGATATTTTCTTCAGTCAAGTTCCGACAGACCAGACGGTGGTGACCTCTTGAGGTGCTCATGAGACCAAATTTGAATGTGCTTCAGCACCAATATACAGCAAACTGTATAGAAAGTACATCAGCAGCAACACAGCTTAGTTGGGTGTCATGTTTTATTCAACACTCTCCTGAAAAGAAAAGACCTTGGAATAAAAACATTTTGGTCGGGGGAGAGACATGGAAAGCAGGAGGGAGGAGGAGGAGTCAGCAGAAATTTGACTCTTTTTGACAGCACGGAGTTCAAGCTGAAGGTTCTCAAACTGTACTCCTTTGTTGTCCAATATCCTTCTTTAGGGCAGACAATGTGGGTTAAATTGACAGTCCATTTCTTTTCTACAAGACTGTTGCTCTTGGCCCCAAGCTGAGTTATTTCACATTTTGCTTATATCTCTTTCACATCTGAGTTTCTGCTCTGATATTTCACACATTTTCCAGGTTTCAATATATTATAATGGGTCGGGTATGCATCGGAAATGAAAAGTGTTTATAGTTGTTCCAAACAGTCACTATAGAGCTGCCTAGGCACAGACTGTATGCACTATCCATTTTGCCAGCCTTCACACAAACACCTCATTGACTATACATTTAAAGGCTGCTTACAATAAACACATACCCATATTTATGAGTTTGCATTAATTTGTCATTTTAACTCCCACCTGATTGCAAAGTCATCAAGCCCCGGAGTCTGACTGGTGATGAATAGCTACAGGGCACAAATCGCTTCCTGAATGGCTGTAATTGACATAAGCTGTAATCAAACTGTTTGCAAAGCAAAATAAATCCATCACCTGTTCAGAGAATAACACACAGTCCAATTTCCTTCATATCTGATGAAAATGCAGCTTTGTTAAGTAGAAAAAATTGAATGCAGTCCTTCAACATGGTCTGGTGTTTAAATACTGTCAAGTCGCCTGCAACACATTTGGGGATTCATGCAACTCCTTGCACAAGTAGGGAGCCGCTATTATTTATTTTTTATATATATATTAATATTTGAGACACTATTGAGGTTTAAAGTTTGAGGCTGAAGTTTACACCAAAATCTTCTGCACTACTAAGCTCCTCACCCCCTTAGTGTTCCCCGTCTGCGTGGGTCAGGTCTCAGTTCTGTGCCTGGTAGGGACGTGATCAAACTTTGCCTTTGTCTTTTCCACTCTGTTGCACTTTATCTCACTAACCTCCTCTCTCCTGCCACCCTGGTAACTCTTCCCCTCTCCTCCCTTCCCGTCACTGCCATGGGATCACTGCAGTGGAACCCGCTCTCATCTCAGCAGTGAGGATGATTGATTACCCCTCAGCACCCAGATTCATCTACTTTTACCATCACTGCTGCGCTGTTGCTGCTTGTTTTGAAGGGCTAGCATTGGTCAGAGCAGGTCACTAGAGGTTGAGAGGAAACAAGGTTGAGACAGACTTTGATTTCATTCCATTGTTGTAAAAATCCTCAAATGTTGGTCGTTATTCTAACCAATTTCAGCTCTTGGCTCCCCAAGAGTTGAATGACCTTCTCGCTCCAGTTAGAAAGATCAAAGTCACTTTTCATCTTCTATAACAGACTGTTAAGTCATCTTTTAGTCATGACTGCATCACATTGTCTCATGCCATTGAAATTTCTCCTCTGTACTGACTTTTATGACTGTCTTTAAAACTTATTCCATCTTTAGTTTCAGTCTTGGTATTATTAGATCTCAGTGCTGTATTTGACATGCTCGACCACAACAAATTAATACACGTACTGGAAAACTGGGTTGGGCTTTCTGGCACAGTGATGAACTGGTTTAAATCCTGTGTGAAGGACAGGGATTACTTTTTGTCGATTGGTAATTACATGTCAGGGCGTACAAAAATGACATATAGAGTTCCCCAAGGCTCCATTCTCGGGCCTCTTCTGTTAAACATCTACATGCTCCCACTAGCTCAGATTATAGAAAACAACAAAATAACTTACCACAATTATGCAGACAACACACAGATTTATAAAACGATATAACCAGGTGACTATGGTCCCATACAAGTACTGAGTCCGAAGTAATTGTTTTTGGAGCCAAAGCAGAACGATCAAGAGGCAGTGCTCAGCTTCAGTCGCTAATGTTAAAGACCACACACCAAGTCAGAAATCTTTTTGAATTTCAATAGCTACATTAAGGCAATTACAAAACCATTCAACTATCACCTTAAGAATATATTAAGAATTAGATGACTCATGTCTCAGCAGGATTTAGAACTATTATGCTGTCTTTATAGGTCTAAAAAGTTGATAAGACACCTGCAGCTGATTCAGAACGCTGTTGCTAGAGTCCTCACTAAAACCAGGAAAGTGGATCACATCACTCCAGTTCTCAGATCTTTCCACTGGCTTTCTGTGTGTCAGATAATTGACTTTAAAATACCCCTGTTGGTTTTTTAAAGCACTGAATGGTTTAGGGCCAAAATACATTTCTGATCTGCTGCTATGTTATGAGCCGCCGAGACCTCTCAGATGGTCCTGGACGGGTTTGCTTACTTTCCCCAGAATCCAAACTAAACATGGAGAATTAGCATTCAGTTTTTATGCACAACATTTTGGAACAAGCTCCCAAAAAACTGGAGGTCTGCTCCAACTCTCAGTTCTTTTAAATCACGGCTTGAGATTTTTCGGTTTGCCACAGCCTTTTATAAAATACATTTTGGGACTACTTATTCATGTCATTCACTGCACTGTAGCTGGACTGTCATTTTTATTCTCCATTTTTTCCTCCTTCTCCATTTTATTCTATTTTAATTTATGTTCATCTTCTATTTTATTTATTTATTTATTTTTATCCAAATGTGTCTTTTTACATTGTCTTTTCATATTGCATTGTGTTTCTTTTCTTAATGCCTTTTATGTCTTATGTATAACAGGTCTGTGATGAGAGGCATGAAATCTGATATGCTCAACAATGCTGTAACATGCCCATCAACCACCCTGACCTCCAAAACTTTAAGGGCACACTTCACTACTTCCTCTCTTGGCATTGAGAATATGGACCTAATTCCAAGGGATATTGGACCAGTGAGACAGTTAATGCGGATATGGTCTTCCTGTTGTATATGTTGCAGTTTAAGACTGACAACATCAGCTGTTTCAGCAAATATCCAAAACCACAAATGTTTATGTTCAAGTGACAAAGCCCTCTAGCGGTCATAAGAATTATGATTCTTGTCCTTCAGGAGCAAAGGAGGAAATCAGCTGACGTTATTATTGAGTGACAAAGTCTGTGGCTGGAGGACGTTGGGGCGGCTGTTAGTTTCTTGTTAACGTTGGTTTCTTTTAACCATGACTGCAGTCGTTCTTTAACCTTAGATACGTGATTCATATTGCAACCATGATGATGGAGGTCTCCTAGCCTTAACAAAGTGCTTATTTTAACCCAAACTACAATGTTTCTCTAAGTCGTTTTTGTACCTAAACCTAACCAAATGCTGTACAATAGTCCAGAACAGTTAAAAAAAATCTTCCATTTTCTATCTGTCTGTACCATAATGCATTCACTTCTCCTCCAGCTCTTTTAGTTTGGATTTGACCTGGCAAAGACAAAACTTCAACTCTGACGGGAGTGAAGACAGTGGAGTTACAGCAACAGCCCCAAGTGAAGATTTACTTTTACTTTAGGGGCTGTAAACAAACTAATGTTCTTACTGTTTGTTTTTCTCTGTTCCTGTCTGTTTATTTCTGGTGGCCTTTGCCCGTCTTTGCCTCGCATATTGTTCTTTCTCCTCACTCACTCACTCACTCCCTGGCATAGACACACGCTCACACACACAATCACACTAGCACCAAGGCAGTGGTCAATTAATATTGAGCTGTCATGCATCCTTGGTTTTGGAAAGTAGGCTTAATTGAAACTGGGGTAATTAGCACATAACTCGTCCCTGCTCCAAGATGGAGTGCCTCTAATAATAAGCCCATACATGCACCAGTGAACATGTGGGTGCACATTATGTGTGTTCACATATATACACACAATTAAGAGGTGGTGACTTCAGCTGTAATTCTTTATGGTCTATAGGTTGGGTAAATTTACATTAGGAGAGGTAAAGAGTGCAGCAGTGTCTTGCTGTGTAGCTAAGTTGTGATAATGAGCATCTGATCTTAATGTGGATTTCTGGCATCAACCTCGAGCTTCCTTCATTCTCTGTCTGCTTCTCCTCCCTTTCTCCCTTCCATTTCACTTTCACTCCCTCCATCATATTCAATTGATTCAATTTTGCGTCAAATCGAAATTCTTTCAGAGATATATGATCAATACTGCCAAAGTGTCGGAATGCAATGAGATGTCACTGAGATAGAAGAAAAACATTCATTCTCTCTCTTCCTACATGTCTCTCTCTTTCTTTTCGCTCTCTTTGTCTTTCTATGCCACTGTATCTGGCCATGATTTAAGTGTATCCCTGGCAACTGGGTCTTTATCGTTGACTTTACCCACAACTGTATGGTTACCAGGGTGAACTTATCCGCTTTCTCTTAGGTGTATACGAGAAACTAACTCTATAAAATGTCACTACATACTAAGTTCAGACCACAGAGCCAAATAACATTGTTAGGAGGAGTCAGATAAACTCATATTAGTGTATGTATATTAATCAGAATGTGTGTGCACCAAAGCCTGTAACGTAATTAATGTATCACAGCTGTACTATCTGT
Source organism: Macquaria ambigua (assembly GCA_008360985.2). Lineage (NCBI taxonomy): Eukaryota > Metazoa > Chordata > Actinopteri > Centrarchiformes > Percichthyidae > Macquaria > Macquaria ambigua. The sequence continues at coordinate 934,980 of VMKM01000019.1, read as the reverse complement.
CTTAGGAAACCAAGTATATATGGTTTGAGCTAGTGATCAACAAAAATAATTTGCATAACTGTAAGACATCTAAAGCTTATCATGTTGCTGGAGATTTATGGGCTTCATCATCACATTAAGGTAGTGAAATACGTCTATCATGGCCTTTTATACCATCCCCACTCTTTCTTGGTGTAAATTAATAGGCTGTGAAGCCTCATCTGTTCTGCATGTTGGATATAGTATATTGAAACACCACACACCCACGGTTTAATTCTTTTTGTTTGTACTACTCTTGGGAGAGGCTCGTTTTCTTTAACAGCATTTCATGTCTGGCCGTCCGTCACCTTGTCATTTATTAGACGCTAATAAAACATCACGAAGGAGGCCACAGCAGGAATAAGTAATAAGCGCTGACAGCCACATCAGCATGTGTGGTTTGTGTTGATGAGGCATCAAGTGTGGCCAGGAGACAGAAAGCACCACTTATGGTTCTCTCAGGGTCAGGTTTATGTGACACTGTGTTACCACTACATTAAATATTCTTTCCACAGTCCCTGGAAAATGAAGCAGACAAATATTGGTTTAAGGTAAATACAAAGTCATTATTTGTCTGTTTTCGGTGCCTTGGGCAATTTATGTGAATTCATTTTCATCCTACAGTTTCTCATTGCTGTCATTGCTGAGTGCTCACTGGTTTATTGACTCATTCCCTCTAATGTTTAAATGGTTTGAGTCTGTAGATAATGGTTCAGAAAGGGCTTAATGATCAGTATTATGCATAGTTTAACTAAGCTCCATCCCACTCATATCTCAACTATTAGGAAAGAGAATATCTGTGCATACAGAAAATGTCTATTAATGATAATCCTCAATTGCTACATATACAAACACACATGATATAGATACAGATGGGTGAAGAATTAAAAGAAAAACCAACCAATTGCCTATAGTAGGGTTTTGGGCCACCATAAGCCACAAGAACAGCTTTACAGTGATGCACATGGGATACATTTTACAAGTCTCTGGAGGGATGACCACCATTCTTACAAAAGAAAAGATATTCCCTCATTTGGTGTTTTGGTGACGCTGGTAGAGAGCGCTGTCTAACACTCAAAATCTCTCATATGTGAAAATGTAGATGTTCAAATATTAATTTTTTCTACGCACAGACTTACAGACTTCTCCATATTGGTTTCAAAGTTAAAAGTCCTATAAGTGCTTAGAAAGAATTGGAACATCTATCATACATTTCCATGACAACAGGACAGACTGTCATTCATGTGACATGATCAAAAGCTCAACAACAGCTTCTAAATTGAGCTTTAGGTGAGATTGTTTTGTCAACTGCTGCTTTTTAAGGTCTACAATGAACTTTGAAGCTCAACATTCAAACGTGTGATTTTTTTCCTGAGCAAAGAACACAATAATGTTAATCCACTGGCACTATCCTACAAAAGCACTCTCATTTTCACCTCCTACTTTGCACTCAGATGTGGCTCAGATACTTTTATTGCTCTGCAGAGATATTGTACAATTACATGGCCTTCATTTGCACTCAGTTGATAAAAACAACCTTTCTGTATGGGTCATTTTGGACAATTCTGAGGGTGGAAAATATCTATGCATGCGCAATCCAGGGGCAGCATCTTCTATTTGGACTTTAATGAAATGATGCTGCTCAACAATGGAGCTCATTATACAAGTATATTGTCAGCCAAAAGCTATGCTCAAGCCTATTGATCTGTAGTGAGGGTGAAATGGATGTTGAGTATTCACATGCAATCAAATGGCAATTCCCTGAGGTTATCAATTCCTGCCCCTTCTATAGGTACAATGTCATAGTATGTATTATATCCCTTATGGTTTATGTTGTTATGCCATTTATGTCCTCCCTGTCACTCCTGATTCTGCAGTATTTTAAATTTAAATATTTTAAATAAAATGTGTCCATTATGTATAATTTTCCCAGAATGAAGAAATTATGCAGCCTGAGCATAAAATGATGACTCATTTTGCTGTTACAAGCCAGCAATTTAGAATCAATTTTGTGCCAGGAGAAGTAATAGAAACAGTGCTGCCAATTACACAGATGACAATGCCTTTACTATACGACTCATTCAGGCTTTTATTAATATACATATGTCAGATGTTCAATTGCCTGATGATAAAAGTAAATCAGGGATATCTTTTGGGGATTTCTCTTCTCAAAGTGTGACATCATAACTCATTCTGACATCTAGCGCTGTAACCGTCAAGCGAGACTGTTTGAAATATGGAAGAGAGCTGTTAACACAGTCTGGAGACATGATTCAATGGGCTGCTCCATTCATGTGGATCTGACATGCTTCATGAGCAACAGAAGGTTTAATCTGGTGAACTTTGAAAGAAAAACATTTTGGCTTTTTTCAGCTAGCTCAAACTTTTCAAGCAAACTAGGACGTGACGTGGTAAAACATTAACTTGAACCTCCCATATGGACTGCTGTGGTTTTAGAGAATCAATGACAATTTTATGGCCCTGTTGCCTCTGATTCATCTTTCCTATGCCCACTGTGCTCGCAGAGGGAATTCTGCTGACGTGAAGATCAAGAGGATGGCGGGCAGGATGGCAGAAATGAGAGCATACACACTCTGGGGGGGAAGCTTCAGCTTCTCATGAATTCTCAGTTTTCTGAGAAACATCAAAACACACATGATGGGGCTGGATATTGTTATGCGTCAGTTAAAGGTTTGGAGGAAAGATGATGATAAGGGGAGCCACGTGATAAGCCTCTTGGCTTTTTTTGCTCTGACAGCACGTGTATTGTAACTGTATGTCTCTTTCATTGTGTTTTAACCCATTATGATTTTCCTGACTTTATGTTTTGTTTTTCCTTCTATGATATTTGCAAAATATATTATATATTGTGTAGTTTTGAAACTCCCAAATCGCGCAGAAATGTATTACCGTCCAGTGAAAGAACATATATCTCCAAAATATGAATTCAGCAAGATAAACTCGGGCTTGTTTTCAACATGACAGCAATGTATGTTTGAGTTTGTCCATTGGATCACTGGCTAAAATTTCTCAACCCTTAAAGGAAAAAGGAAATGTGTTTTCTGCTAGACAGCAGCAAGTGAGAATGACAGGTAATGGTACTGTAAGTGCTAAAACTTCTTAAACGTCTAACACACACTGGTTACTGAGGTGGTGTATGTATGTAATGTATGTATGTAATTTTGTATAATGTATCCTGTCTTGTTTGTCTAGTTAGCTTGGTGCTGTTCTGTCACTGTGTGTGTATGTTTTAACTGCAGATGAAAATTTGCTTTACACTAACTCAGGTACAATACATCAAATTATAACATGTATGTTTAACTGTGCACATGGTCCCTTACAAATAAAATAAATAAATGAATAAATAGAAGGGACAAACCTTCAAGTCAGTAAACTGACTCAGTTATGAGAGCAATATCTATATATAGTTTGCTAATGTTAGCTAACATTAGCCACCTTAAGCTAGTGTTTATACCAGATCAAGTAGCAGCAAAACCCCTGAGTGTACTGAATGTAAGTTTTGTTACTTATGAATTCTTTTAAATGTTACATAATCACCCTTTAAATTAATATGTCATCTTTAACTGAAGCTAAAGTATGGGAATCCCCATAACTGGCAACATTTACTTCAACATCTTATATTCGTCATGAGCAAATATTTGTATAATACTCCCTGTAAGGCAGATCATAGAGTCAAGTTTGTGTGAATAAATATACAATACATGCAGTACATCAATAAAATATTTCAGCATGCTCATAAACACATCTTAAATAAGGGTGGATATTGAGGCTGGATATACAGATGGGTAGCAGAAATAATGGGGATATTTCACACGGCTGACGGCCAGCAGTCGAGCGCACTCAGAGCACTCAGGCTCTAATTGGGTTTTTACGTGACCCAAAGTGTGATTATCCGTGCTCTCCATTTTCATTACAGAACCTTCATTACACATCGCAAGCCCAGGTCCCTTGGCTTCAACACGGCCACAGAAACCTAAAGGCTGTAGGAAGGAAAACAAGAGAGAGAAATAAAGGACTGATTTATTACCTTTCACTCTGTCAAACAAGGCCTGTCCTGGGAGGGTAACCTGACTAAATGCTGCCTTTCCAGCATGAAACAGGGGAGAGCTGAGGTAAACAAGTGACTGGTGGAGAAAGTTGTGCATCTAGCAAGCTTAAGACCCTGATATTTTTTTCTCAGAGCTAAAAGGACAGTGAATATTATATCTGTCAAGAGGCCAGAAGAGACTGTCCTCCCAAGAAAAACACCTCAGCTGTTTTATCAAATGCCCAAAAAACGTATTGTTTTTACACCCAAGTTTTTGTACAGATTAAATAAACAGGATATAACGTGTTAATTAGTGACCTTTAGAAGTGCTGGTAGGATGATTTTTTTTTTACCTTTGGATAGAGCCAGGCTAGCTGTTTCCCCCTGTTTCCAGTCTTTATGCTAAGCTAAGTTAATTGGCTACCGACTGTAGTCTCATTTTGACTGTTAATGCATGAGAGTGGTGTCAGTGTTTTCATCTATCTCTCAGCTAGAGAGCAAATAAGCGTATGGTGTATTCCCAAAATGTCAAACTATCTCTTTAGCCAAGTAGTTATTTTAACCCAAACCACAATGTTTCCCTAACCCTTTTGTTCCTAAACCTAACCAACCCTTAACCATAGTGGTATCAGAAAACAGTTTTACTTCTGCAACTGTGATTTGCAACTGTTTTTAAAGGCACTGACAAGTAATGTCACTCTGCTGTCAGATCAGAAAACGACTGTATGTGTCGCTCTGGAGGGCAATTACAACCAATGTATTTTGACGTTGAAGCACGACTCTGATGGGATGCTGTTGTTGCTCTGTGTCAACGTATTAGTCTTAACAACTTAATAACATAGTGGTGTGTCAGGCCTGTGTGTTTGTGGGTTTGTTTGGCAGCCTTTCTATCCCCTATTGGTCAAAAATGACCCAATGCAGTGGCAATTTAATATAAAACGCACCCTGCTCGCAATTGTAGAAATAACGACATGTAAATAAATATGAACAGTATATGGGTGTTAAGATGTGACTGCACACCAGGTCAGAATAGCGAGTTAAATTACCATAATCAAGTGGAAATCAGGCTCGTAGCCTGAATGTGGTAGTGTTAGTAAAAACACAGCGGCAAACCTGTTTTCTGCAGTGAACAACAGGTTGCACTGACAACAGCAGATGGATGTGCCTCAGGAAACGTTCTGATAATGCAGACATAATGCTCTATTACAAAAGCACATCAAGAGGTAGTTTCAGATAATAAATAGTAAATAGTAAAAAGTGACAGAAAACATACACATACACACACAGAATTGAACCAGGGGTATTATGGTTACTATGTGCATGTTTTCAGACCGTTACCGTTAGCTGACCAGGACAACCCAGATCCATCATTCTTAAAGCGACACTTTGACATTTTGGGAAATATGCTTGGTAGTGGTCTCATGCATTCAGATGAGAAGATCAATATAAATTTCATTTCTGTGCATCCACTGGCTACTGTTCCTCCTCAGTTTTCAAAGAAATAAATGTTTCACGTTCGTCAAAGAAGTACTGGAAAAAAATGTTTTATAGAGGCAATGTTTTTTTTTTCATTTTTTAAATTCTTACCCTCATACTGCCAAATGTATCGGTTCAAGTAGAGGAGCTGCTCAGTGGCCAGCATATCAGACTGTGGTTGTAGTGGACAGCTTCCAGGTGTAAGGTCTCACATTCTCCAACCTAAAGCTAATTAAATATCTCATTACACAAAGTAGATTTTTACCATAATACCTCTAAATGTATCCATTTTGATTGAATGACTCTTCTTCTTATTTTATATAACTGAAGTCACAATGCAAATTGTGGCTTCAGTGGCATATGTGATGAGAGCCTCCTCTCTCATGAGCTGCCTAGAAAAGATGAACTGCTTCTCCGGGTCACTGCCGAAAGAGAGTTTTAAATGGCATACTGTACTTTTAAATTGTGGAAAGAGATTTAGTATGCTGCTGTTGAAGTTGCTCAGATGATATCGCATTTATCGACAATGTAATTCATAATCTGCCAAAATGATATTCACACCTCTGTTAATCTTGATATGGAAAGCAGCTATACGTCTGACTGAAGTTTAAAGATGTGCGCTTCAGGGAAGAGTGAGAAATAGTGTAATATTTCTGTATCAGCTGAGCAGTGTTCCTAAAGACGGCAGACCTGCAATAATTGTGATGAATGTGACAGATTCTGGGTGTGTACATTGAATGTGCAGAAAACCATGACCACGAGGATTTTGACAGACAGTCCAACAGCAAGGATGTAAAGTGAGATGCAATCTTGAGTCAACCAACTGACAATTAATATGTAAATCAGAAAAGAGCTGCAGGGGATTGTGAACAAAATCCAATAACCATGTGACAAAGACATCTATGAAACATGTTCATTTAGTCTTTCTGCCACAAAGGGATTATAAGAAGATAACATTTCCTTTCCCTTATACCTGGATATGTATATTGGACTTAGTTCATAATATATCTAGAGAAAGAGAATCCTTTTGAAAAGTTAGATATGTTAGAATTAACATTTAAATGTATTGTACCACATAATATACAGTGTGTAAATTCAGTATGTGGTATAATCAAAATGCAGAGTATGAATGTATTATGATAACTCCCTGAAGAAAACAGCCGAAAATAACAATTTTGTTCTCTTATATTATGAAAAACACCATTAACGGTGCTGCATTTGCAACCAATGAACCATGAGTGAAGAAACTGTTAACCTGACCATTTTCTGAATTTAAAAGCCTTTGAGTATATAAGATGTTTTTCCCTTATCAGTATCTCGACTACAATGTCCCTACAAATGAGAAAAATGGGCAGCATTGTTAATTCAAAGGTTTCATGAGAATCAATCAAATGCTGTAATCTACCAGTTCATGGAAAATCTTTCTTAAAGTCACTGAACTATAACAGATAAACTATCTGTCTATGTTCCAATTCAGTTAATTTTGTCTGCACTTTCATTTCCTCATTATGACATGTCTTGTTTGACTCTGTATGTTTTCTTTGTCTTGCACCACAAACTTTGCCTCAGTTCACTTTCCCCAGAAGAGAGAATCTTGAACTTGAAGGTTAACTTCTGCCAGAATGTCATATTCTCAAGGTAACTATTCTTGCGTGAAATTTGGCCTTTTTTTCTGTTAAATAGTGGGAGTTACTCCTCGTATCCCTGAGCTGAGGAAATTGTATACAGAAATAAGTAGCATGACAGAACTCTGACTGCAAAAGAAAGTTTTAATATGTTTTATATAGGCTGTGTAGGAGATGACAGAATTTAATGATGCTTGTCAGGACAAGCTCCTGATATTCAACAAATCAGAGGGTCCAGTGTTGGACAGGAGAACATGCCAGGGATAGCAGATTTTGTGTATGTGTGTCAGAGCTGTTAATGAACGGAAAGGAAACTGTATTGGTTGTCAGTCAAACCTGTGAGTTCAGGGTCTATCCCCCATATAAGAAACATCCAGGACAGGTGTTTTTTTCCCGGAGTCATGGCTGTGTGTACCGCACATCAACCAGTGTGCCATATGGTGTTACTGCAGGAAGGAAGTGCCACCAAATAAAAGGAAGAAAGATTTTGATGGTTTGAGCTGCCAGCAGTTATTTAAGGTAGTTTAGATTTAAGTTGCACAGCTGTGGTGGCCAAAAGCCATTCACTGCTCTCCCTGTGTGTGTTGCTTCCAAGGCCATCAGACTAGAATGTGACATCAACACCCTCCTGCGGGAAACTGCTCCTTGCAGCAGACCCACTCTGAACAGTATGGGTCTCTCCAGTATTTCAGACTCGTATGCACCCAGTGGGCATAATCATCAGTGTCTGATGGTAATCACACAGGGGGCAAATTAGAATGACAATTTAATAAGATATTACAATTTCAAATGATGGAATAAACCACTCTATTTGAGTAAATAAGTAATTTCTGGTGATAGAAATTGGTTCTTGAGGTCCTAGATTTTAATACATTAAACAGTACTTTTAAAATGAAATGGCTCATACAATATTTGAAAAACAAAGAGCAAGCTTATTTTATGTAATTATAGTTTGGGATTTAATTGGTGACACTCAGTTTAAACTAAAATGCAACTTCTGAGTTGACAGAAGGGGATGTTAAATACTTGATTTCCATTGGCAAGTGCATTAACAGTTGCCCAATTATTAGATGAGAATAGATATGTACTACCTTAACCCTTACAAAAATTCACAAAACAAGCACAGCAAAATCCAGTTTTTTATTTCACTATTACAAAGGTTTAATTGCTACGGCACTATTGGGTGTAAAATGAATAGTAAATTAGTATAAAATGCTATTATAACAATTTATTTTTAGTTGTCTTGTCAATAAAAATGTTTGACATTTTGAAAGAATTTCTTAATTTCAACATTTTTGGTTCCGCGTTGAAAAATGTGAGATGTAAGTCGTGGAACCTTGTTACGCTGGGATTTGTTCCCACACGGCGTCCTATTTAGAAACACCGTTTCACTTCCTGTTAGAAATCTCAACAGAGACGAACCACAGAAGCTAATCAATTGTAGCAGCTTTTGGTCAACAAATGTTAATGTAGTATACATAGTGATCAAAAATAATGATTCCGTACACTGTCAACATCAAGCTCGCGGCTCGGACGTTGACTGGCACTCTCAATTTGCAGAATAAAACCGCTGTAGATTGGTGAGTAATGCATCTCTGCCGTTAGCATAATGTTGTTCATTTAGTCAAGATGCGCGACTGACAGATCATGTTTAATGCTAATTACATTGTATGCGTTTCATTATATTGTTTCCTTTCATTTCTGCCTAGAAAGATGCCAGTTAAAATTAATGCTGATAATGTAGATTTTTCTAAACAAAACAGAGACACTGTAGGGCATCTTGTGTCACGTGACGTGATGTGACATTTCGCTGGGCCTGATGAATTTCTTCAGCCTTATCTTCCCATAGTAACCCAGCAGAGACTGTGACTGCAGTGGTCTGTCATAAAACTCACTAAAAGCGACCAGAAATATTTGCATTTTTGACAAGGGTTGCACAACCACAAAGTTTCACTTCACATACATGAAGCTGCCAATGATTCATAGATTTTGGAATATTCACAACTGAGACCTCTCAGTGTAAATGTTCTGGATCTTATTTACCTCATGCAGGTAGACCACATGTGAATTATATGTTAGATAAATAAGTATAGTTGTTTGATGATTTTTGTAGTAAATAGTGTAGTCTTCTCCTGCAGCTACTCTTTATTTTTTTCTGTTATTATTCCCCTCGTTTGGTTTACAGTCGCACACTTTGCATCAGGACACGGGATTAATTGAAAGTCTGTGTGTACAAACAAACGAACAAAAAACAGATTTAGCTCATATTGGAGTTTCAGAATTTGATGTGGAGATGAGTTGTGATTTTTGTGCAGTCTGGATGCCGTCCAACCACATGTGCATGCAGACGATGTATGTATACTGAAACATGAAGATAGATATAGCAGGAAATTGTAATACAGACACAGCTTTCAAGTAATATTTATGAGAGAGGGTATACAACCTTGTATTAGGCCAAATGGGCACATTCATTGATGTTGTCTCATGAATAAAATGTTTAAATTCACATCTTGAAATTTGCTTTTTGTGGCCTTGTGCATCACTTGGCTCAATCTCCCACTTACAAACCAGCTCTTTTATTCTGTAGTGGAAGGAACTTTCAGTTCCCTCACACTTACCTCATCATTCACTTTCCTCTTTATCTGTCCCTCTCCTCTTCCTATCATTCTCTCTGGCTTTCATTTACTGTAGGGGTTGGCAGGGGCTGATAGCTCAGGGATGTCACTCCAGTATTCTCATCATCGATCCAAAGACGGCCCAGACCATCCAGGTGCTGGAGAGGCACAAAGCTAATGTGGTCAAAGTGAGTTTCCTGAGTAAACGTTTTTTAATCTGTCTAATTGTTTATTGGCTGCAACTAACAATTCTTTTCATTTTCGATGACACTTTTGGTTATTTTCTCAATTAAATGATTAATTGTTTAATCTATAAAATGTAGAAGTTGTGAAAAATATTTTTTTCCCAGAATCCAAAGTAATGTCCAGTCATCCAAAGCCCAAAGGAATTTCATTGATTATCAAAGAAACATTTTTGCTTGTAAAATGAGTGGAACAATTAATTGATTTTAAGAATTGTTGCCAGTTAATTTCCTTTCAATTGACTAATCACTTAGTTGACTAATAGTTGCAGCTCTGCTCTGTAGGCTACAAAATAGAATTTGATATCTGTCAATATGTACATTGTGCTGCAGAGCTGTAAACACACAAAGGCCACAGAGAAATAGCTGATGACTTAGTGTAGAATATTTAACATTTAGGCAATTTGGTTTGATTAATGTGAAAAGAATATGTTGTATGAAGAAATTCTGTTTTGTGACACTTCACTACACTACACTTCATTTTCCTATGTTGTTCTTTCTCAGTCACAAAAAAATGTTTATTGAATACCTGATTCCTGGAAGCAAAAACATAAATCATACGTGTTGCACTGTAAGTCAGCACATGTGTATGTGAAGTACGGTTTGTAAGCTTTAGATGTCTTCAGTGCACTTACTGTACACATACTGTACTATGTCCTTTACATACATGTCAGTTTCTTGCTGATTTTGTGCTTTGCAGGTGAAATACAAACACACACACCTGCTGATGGAGTCATATTTTATCGCCCAGTATTAATGTCAGCAGTGTGTGACCTTGCGCTAACTTGTTTTCCTCCCTCTCTGGGAAACACAGCTCTGCTTCAATGTCTATGTTTGTATGTTTTGTAGAAGGGTAAATAATGGGCAATACATTCTACAGTGATTATCAGCGCCTGGGCTCAATCCGAGGCTCTCATTCCTCACTCGGAAGCACACTTTAATCTTGTAAAGCACCGCAGACACAGCAGTGGGCCATTCCTCACCACCCAGCCTGACACAAGAAAGCTTGCTGAATAAAAAAACCCCCAAAAAAAACGAAGTAGCCACAGTAAAGAGCATGCATATTCAAGAACAAATACACAGACATAATCAATTATTTAAACACCAACTTGTTCATAGAGTCATTTGTCTTTTTAAATATAGATCTTGCATTGGCTGTATTTCAATGTGTGTTTCCTACAGGGCCTGTATCTTAGTTCTTCTATTTTCTGTGTCTTTCTCCCTTGTGTTCATATTTATATGGACTAGTTATCAGTTAAATTTGTAAAAAGCACTAATACAGAACAAGACCTGTTCTAGATAGGTCTAAAGTTAACGAGAGGATCTTTGCATCTGTTGTGTAATTAGTGAAATTCATCATCTTCCATTTCAGAACAATGTTGTTACCGTCAGCTTCTGTTGTTTTCTTTCTTTACTCAAATGGCAAAATGTGGAAGTCTTGCAGTGTATCCATAGCGATACGCCAGATACTGAGCGTGTGTTTTGTGTGTGGTAGGTGAAATGGTCCAGGGAAAACTACTACCACAACTTGAGCTCTCCCTACTGTCTGCGGCTGGCTTCAGGAGATGCCTCTGGGAAGATCATAGTGTGGGATGTGGTCAGCGGCACTGCCCATTGTGAGATCCAGGAGCACTCCAAACCTATCCAGGGTAAGAGATCTTCCAGAATCAGAATCAGTCCAAGTCTACATAAGGGAGAGGGGGCTCCCTTATGTAGGCTTGGATTGATTCTTTGTCCATCAGCTCTGTACAGGAAGGCAACATTACCCTGGCAGCACTGCCAAGGAGAAACTCTGAACTGTTGCTCTATTGTTGGCCTATTGTTTACCATCATTCTCTGTCTTCCCCTCCTGGCACACACTATGCCTCCATCCTCTTCATTGTCACATTTTCCCCTCTGTCTTGCTGTCTTTCACTTGCCAGACTTAGAGTGGTTGTGGAATCAGGATGCGTCTCGTGATCTGCTGCTAGCCATCCACCCTCCCAACTACATCGTTCTGTGGAACGGAGACACGGGCACCAAGCTGTGGAAGAAGAGCTACGCTGAGAACATCCTCTCCTTTTCTTTTGACCCCTTTGACCCCTCCAACATGGCATGTAGGTGAACAACATACTCTCCAAAAATCGGACTCAGCCATGGTGTATTCACTTTCATATACACGTCATGTCTCTCTATCGTAGCCGGAGCTCTTAGATTTGCGATTTATCAAGCTCAGTATGCAATGAAATTCAATACTATGCCTGAATATATCTTAACACATATCAGACACACTGTGCCACCTCTAGAGACATGCATTGCATTCAGTTATGCTAACTTTTGATACCATCTCCTTTTCCATACTTCCATAGCAGAGGTAAACGAAAACAGATATATTCTCAAGTGACAGATGCAAAGCTGCTAAGCTGAATACAGAGTGTGTCCAGCTGTGACAAGCATATGCATCGCCGTAATGTTTTTTCGACCGGTTCTTTCTTGGCAGTGCTGACCAGCGAAGGAATAGTCTTTATCACAGACTTTACCCACTCCAAACCACCAGGCAGCGCTGGCAAAAAGGTCTACATCGCCAGCCCCCATGCAAGCCCCGCCCACACCAAGCCCGCACCCGCCGCTGCCCCGGCCCCCACCGGCGCCAAGAAGGCCCTCAACAAGGTCAAAGTGCTCATCACCAATGAAAAACCCACGTAAGAGCCAGAGTTATGCTTTACTTCCATAACTGTATTTGAATATATTTTAAATACATGTGTTGCAGGTTTTAAACCATTTTCAAAATCTTGTCAGACACATTCCCATAAATCACTTTTCTCATAACCTGGTCTGCATTTCAAGTAAGGTCCCTTGCAGTTCTACTCCAGCAACTGGGATTGGAGGGCATTGCTCAGGGTCAGCTCAATTGAGTTTTATTTAAACAAGGTTCCAAGAGCTAATTTTATCAGACAATTTTTTAGAGTCAGGGCATCTTCAGCTACAAAGTGTATGTATGTGCCCTTGACCTGTAGTGAATCTGCACCTGTCAGCATGAGTTAATTATGTTTTGTCCTCTGCTACTGGACAGCATATTCAGGCACTGATGTCTTGTTTGATTAATCAAAGTTTCCATAGATATGAGTGTAAATTACAAAGTAAAAGTTGCAGTCTTGGGAGCACATTAACACAATACTATGCCATATTTTGAATGAGCTCTCAACAGGTTGAGTCAGCAGGTCTGTATCGCGGTTTGCTGAAATGCTGCACTGTCCGTTATTCAGTTTTTTCTCTTTCTCTAACTTGTGCTGCTCTTCACCTTTTTTAGCAAGTTAAAAAGTGAATTGTAACAGCTTGTCTGTTTTTGAGGAGTTATGACACATAAGGAAAAACTATTTATCTCTGAGGGATTTGCCAGACAGTAAGTTTCTGTAACAGGACGAAATAACAGGCTTAGATTTGTGAGGATAATAATGGATTTTAGATCTTGATTTCATTTTGTGCTTGACTTGCATGGAAGAGCTTGTTTGTTTTGTTCAACTCAGTGTATATTTGGTGTACAGCTGATTCTTTTTTTCCCATCATGGTTTGATGTTGATCGATTTGATCAAATTTTAGCTTTTTGAGGGTTTAAAGTGTCAGATCAATTAAGCTCAGATCTGGTGATAAATCAAGCCAAGTGTGAAGAAATTAAGGGTCCTCATTTCCCTGAAGAATAGGGAAAGATTTGATCATTGGGCAGATTTACTGCATTGCTTTTTAACACTGAAACTAGGGCTGGGCGATATGGCTTATAAATGATATCTTGATATTTTCCCATTTTCTCCAAAATAACATACTGTGGATTCTCAAATAGTGGCCAAGGCCTTTATTTCTCTTGCCTGCAGAGGCCAGAGGATACCAGACCTTTATTTTGAAGCAGGCTTAGAGACAGGTCTTTATTTCTAATTCCCTCTGTAGTATAGTAGTAATAGTAGATTTGATTATGTTTTAGTATGAAACCTCCTTGTTTTCTGATCTGCTCCCGTTTCGCTGTGTTAAAGTTACTGCATTATGCTGTTAATACCAGCAATGCAATTTTTTAATATATATTATTTTAGTAATTTCCAGAAAAAGTGATAAAATATCTACAACATCTATGTAAATAAGTAATTGCACCCTTATATTGATTTAATAGGTTGTTGTATTGGCTTTAGGAGTGATAACTGAAAACAAATTGCACCTATTATTTGGTATCTGACATTCATTCAGAGAGACGAAGGTTTATGAGCATGAACCACTTCATCATTTCAACTCAGAGCAGGACTTTGACGAGGCCACTCCAAAAACACTTGTGTAGGAATAAAATAATAAATAATAAAAGACATGATACTAAGCTTTTCCTACAGAGCTTTGTTGACCTGACAGTGATTCATCTTTTCTGATGCATTCAAATATTAGTGTCCAGGACACCGAGAGTTTACTACTGTCAGACACACACCCATTCTGTCTCTCTCTCTCTCTCTCTCTCTCTCACTCACTCACTCACTCACTCACTCACTCACTCACTCACTCACTCACTCACACTCACTCACTCACTCACTCACTCTCACACACACACTCACTCACTCACTCACACACACACACACACACACACACACACACACTCCATATTGCTGTTTTAGGTGAAGGGATAGATTTGTGGTACTCCTGCCTTCAGTAGCAATCGTTTTGTGGTATATTTTGCAGAAGATAGTAGTTTGTTTCACATTTGCCCTCTAGAAACTGAACCACTTCCATATGATCGGCCCGCTGTTATCTTTGTCTGGAACTGAAGTTAACTCAGTCAGGACAACGCTGGTTAATTAGTTTGGGGAGTCTGCGACTGTGTGTGAGAGGGAGAGCAAGCATGCAAACGCCACCTGCTTTTAATGCAGAAATAAATTGCTAAAATGCACAAAGAATAACTTGAATATGACGATATGGTCATCTGCCATATCGCTCATTAATTGATACTCAAATATATTGTCTGTAGCCCTAACTGAAACACATAAGAAGCAGTGGCTAACCTAATTTTTATGCCATTAAGTGACAAACTTCAGGAACCAAAGGCTTGTTTGATGCGCTGGCAGCTTCCTGTCTCAGCGGCTGTGACTGTCAAACAGGCTTATTTATAGCAGCAGCACCCCGGCCTCTCTGTCCACCCACCCAACCAGCTGTAATAACAAACACTCCATTAATCTTACTTGTCTTTATTCTCTCTCGCCTCCCTCGTCGTGTCCATTTCAGTCTTTGTGTCTTCTACTGGTATGTGACACCTTCTTCCCTCACCGTCCACGCGGTGTGTAATTGCTCTTGGAAATGCTGTATTCCTTCAGCCTACCTTTTGTCCGTGTGTCGGTTATGGGTGTTTATCATGTTCAGTGTTACAGTATCTCTCCTCTCTGGCTCTGTCTGCCTGTGGTTGATAGATGGGGGATTTAAACAAAACTCTGCTTTCCCAGACTGTTATCAGAAACTCATTGAATACAACACTATATCATGCATATATCATGTCTCATCAGGCAGCCATTAATCTGGTTGGTAGCCAGCACAGATTTGGTCCCTTTATCAAGATGACAGAAATTGACTTCACGCTCACACTTGAGCATACACAAACACACATGGACAAACAACTTTTTTTTTAACTGTCAGAATTTTAAAGTTTATGAATGTAATATCACTAAAAAACTAGAAGAACAATAAATTATTTGCTAAGACATTAAAGTTGTAATCCATAAGATTTCAAGGTTTAATACTACAGGTCCCAGAATTCTGTGGGCAGCAAACACTCCTTGAGCAGCTAGTTTGTTAGAAAGACAACAGAAGAGCAGCTGGTGAATCTGTTTACAGTGCAACCAAACAAACTTGCGTTGTTTTGATAAAGAAGTCAAATCAGCGTTTTTTCATCATGACTTAAGCACCGCAATCTGAAGTCATGCTGCACACAGCGCAAGTACTTTTCCACACAACAGGCCACGGTAAAGTTGGTTATCTTTCTGAGGAGTTTGAGGTGTGCAGCCTGCAGCTCTCCATCTAACTGCTCACTGTAGCTGCCTTTTCTCAATCCGCTGATGAGAAAAATGCAGAAAATGACTGTGGTCTTGTTTTGTACACGCATACAATGAACGACGCTAACCACTGTGACAAATAGGCCTATATTGTATTTCCTGTGACTGCTTCACAATAAAAGCCACCCGCCAGTTGAATGCTTTTAATGTGAAGCAGCAGAAGGGTGTTCAGTTTGCATTAGCAGTAACTTAATACAGCTCTGATAAACTGAAGTGGGCAAGGTTTGCTAAGTTTGATGTTGTAGAAACATGTTTTTGTGATTTTTGAGAGTTTGAAGTTCAATTTTATCATCATCTTTTTTTTTTTTTTTTTTGGTCCCCAGTGCCATTTCCAGATGCTGCTGGTCTTCTCTTAGCCGAGAGAAGAGAACAGGGGACTCGGTTATTAGGCAAAACATAATTATGCACATGTGCAAATCCAAGCCTAAGTCATGATTTATACACCACTGCCTGCCAGTATCAAGATGTGTGAGTTTATTCTGTATTGTCTTGTCTAGGCATCAGAAGCTCAAGCTGAAGTGATTACATAATGTATAAACCCTGTATTTGATTTGAATGTCCTTTGGGTCATTTATGTTTATTTAACATGATTAAATAATAGAAGCCGAGAGTTCTTCGAAAACTTCAGTCCTCTGAGGTAGCCTCCTGTGCTATCAAACACACCTCGCATAACTCACACTCTGTTTGTGTGTGCGCACATGTGTGCATGTGGCAATGTATAACTATGTATGATCCACTGACTGCTGTAGCCTTTATGACCTATTAACAGCAAAGAGAGAGAGATGTGAGGAGCGTGTGATGTTTTGTACAGCTGAATATTTTGGGAGGGTTTGGGGTTACAGGACTTTTTCTTCCCTTTTTCTGTTTTTCCTCTTTCTCCCTAAAGATCTGTTGCTTTCTTTTTTGCATCTAAGACACAGAAGTCTCTTTAACTGTTTCTTTCTGATGTGTTGCCTTTGGTGGCTCAGACATTTCAGCCCCTATCTCTGTCTTGCCTGACTTCAGGAGGCTGGTAACAGTGTGATTTAGCTCAGCCACTCCTAAAGGTTCCCCTATTGAGTCCATTTTATCTGTTACGCTTTCCCCCAAGATGATAATAATCTCCATTGTGTTATAAAGTTAGTCTCTCCTTTATTTGATCTCATGGTGACCTTGAAGAATGAAGCTGTAGGAGTGAGTTATGGCCACAGACCTGCTCATAGATTCTGTGAAAACCAGCCCTCTGTTCCTTCTTGACTGAACTAAGTCTAAGCTAAGTATTTATGACTGCTTTGTTGTCTCATGGAGAGATCGAACCTGGCTGCTGCCATGGATAATAGTATTTGTAATTAATTTAAACACAAGAAAGAAGTTACAGCAAACAGACTTAGTTTACCATTTTTAGGACTCTCAAAATAATGGGAGGGGTTTTTGTCTGACGCTGCCAATACCTACTTAATTCATCAGCCTCCCATCATTAGACCAAATTCACTTTTAAGTTCTCCCTCATTTGCCTGTGACTCACAGAGACCACAGCAGTAATAACTAATTTATTCAGCCTTCTGTATGGGAAGACATGAATAAAGATCAAGTTGATCTTAGGAATGAGACAGTTTTTTATTAAACTTGTTTTAAGACTTTCTTATCCATCATCACGCTGGTGTACATAATATTTGCATATTTCATATGCATGTGTTGTTACAGCAGAGTCTCATAATATCTTTGGTGATGTGTCTGCAGAATAAGACTGGCAATACATCCTGTTATCTGAGCCTTCATTTCTAGTCATTAAAATGTTCTTTTTGCCTCTTCAAACATGTCTTATGTGCAGTATTTTGAGTTTAAAACAAGCATGCAAAACAGTGACCAAATGTAGGAATAAGGTAATTTATCAATAAATAGATAGATGTGTTTTAGGGTTTTACCTTTCCAGTTAAGAAAATAACCTGACTGAAATTAAATTCCTTTTCTGACTCGTGTGCATTCCTGTCCTTTCTCTGCTTTGTGGCACTGCAGTGCGGAGGCGGTGACGTTGAACGACTGTCTGCAGCTGTCCTACCTGCCATCCAAGAGGAACCACATGCTGCTGCTTTATCCCAGAGAGATCCTCATCCTGGACCTGGAGCTCAGCCAGACGGTGGGCGTGGTGGCCATCGAGCGCTCTGGGGTGCCCTTCATTCAGGTGAAGCACTGCATATATGTACAGCAAATTCTGTGTAATAAGGACCTCAGTGAAGCTTGACGGAATCAAAGTTTGTGAAAATAGCAAACCTGAAAAGAGTTAACCTAGTTTTTGATGGAAATAAGGCAGTTCATTTGCCAATTGAATTAATTTTTCAACGTCAGAATTGTGTCATCTCTCAGCCCTTTTTCTAATGCGTTGGGGGGACATTCCTGCAGTGCATTTGGAAGCAAACATTGTGCAAAGACAACTTGCACAATGTTTTGCACTGACGTCTTAGTTGGTCTAGGTAAGATAAATGAAAGGAAGGCTGTGCTCTCTCGCTCTTAACACGCTTCCTGCATTGCCATCTTTCCCTCCCCTCAAATGAACCCGGTGCACAGTTTCTACTTTTATTGCATTTCTCGAAGGGCTTTACCAAAATCTGTCTTTTTTTTTTTTAAGGATGATTCCTCCAGGAAGCCAATTCCCCCTGCCATGAATGATAAAGTTCTCTACTTTTCTTCCTTCCTCTCAGTGCTTACCTCATCAAGGTCTGACGACTGCACAGCAGGGCCGTGCAGTCCTTAGCTACAGCAAAAAATCTTACCAGCACTAAATATCGTCTGACTTCTTGCTCCTTTCTATAGTCACATTCAGCAGCACTGGTGACCTTTAGGTGCCAATTCCCTTCTTTTGGAGTCTGGATTTCTAATTGGAAATTGATGAATGCTGTGGGGGTATTAGATAGAGGATTTGTCACGACTGCAGAGCCAGTAATGGAACAGAAACTGTCTCTTAATGTCACTCTGTTCACTCTGCTTTCACTCCCAACTCTGTGGCTGTCTGTGAAGGGATGACCATTGTGGTGGCTTGTCATAGTAGTTTTCACTGTAGTGGTTCTACTGTATGTGAGCCATAATATGCCCCTTTTGAAATGTATAACCTTGGAGTTTTTGCCTGTATCCACATGCATGGACCAGTTTACTGTTCCTCAGTTTATCAGTCCATTGACATTTTCTGTGTTCGTGAATTTGTGCTCTGTTCTATAGTTTATTGTACTTCCATTAATCATACTTTTTCTGGGTTGTCAGTGAACTTTCTAATAAATGTATCCATGGTTAAATATTACAAAGCTGGAGAACAAGCCTTTGTTGTCAAGGAGTAAGCCCTAAAGTCACAGAGCAGGAGTGGAGGGGTATTACTCAGCCGCCCAGGCTCTGTCCAGCCAACGCCTCCCTTTTCTAAGTGTTACAAAGTGCTTGTGACACAGCCAATTTGCATGACTGATGACACAGCTTCAGCAAAAGTCCAGGCTGGAGTGTAGAAGCTCCAAGAGCCAAGGAAAAACAGGGAAATAAAGACACATGCACATCTATACTACACAGATTCAGACTTAGCACATACACAATGTACACAGAGTTGCCAGTTTATCAGGTACAGTAGCTGTACATCTAATCCAATACAGAATCTATCACTGTAGAGTTGAAATGTTCAGTTTCAACAAGGTGATGATGCACCTCGATGACCATTTTAAAAGGCTGCAGATTGCGGTGTTATTGATTTATATTGCGCTATATTGGAAAGTGTAAGTAATATTTTGTTCAGCTGCACTGGCATAAATTGGGTTTGACAGGTGGGGGCCAGACATCTGTTGGCTTTGTGGTTACATGCATGGGGGGATTAGTTGAAAAAGAACAACATAGATGATGCTCAAAGTAGAAAAATGATTAATGGAAAATGCCATATAATTACTAGATTTGGACTGTTGCTTGGACAAAAGAAACAATGTGAAGATGTCACTTTGGACTTTAGGAAATTGTAATGGACATTCTTCACTGTTTTCTGACATTTTCTATACACCAAATGATTAATCGTTGAATCGAGAAAATAATCAGCAGATTAATCGATAATGAAAATTATCATTAGTTGCAGCCCTAATTCTATCTATCTGTGATGACTAACACATACAAGTTAACTTCTAGTTACTCTTTGAATGACAAAAAAACACCATCTTTTTCAGACTGACATAAGGGCTTAAAGCTTTTGTTTACATTTCTGTTCGTACTGAATAAAACTAAATTAAACATGTACACATTGATGAATATGTTACAGATTTCTCATTCTGTAACAGATTGACACATTGATGCAGTGCTAAGAGCAAACTTAAGTACCACCTGTTCAACACTAAGTCTTCGAAAGACAGTTGGCAAACTTGATCATGAAAACACACAGCATCACCTGTCTCCCTGACTCTCTGTGTTTAGGTGATTCCCTGTGCTCAGCAGGACGCCCTCTACTGTCTCCACGAGAACGGGTGTATCACCCTCCGAGTGTGTCGCTCCACTACCACTCCAGAGGAAGCAGCAGGTAAGAAACCTCCTCACAGAGACGTGCACACACACACACACGTGCAGAACATGCTCGTTGTACTGTGCTCACTCACAAACCACTGTCACTCCCATGCCGTCCCCCAGTCATCATCTCTTCAGCCAAACTGCACTGCAGTCGGAGCCTGTAGCCTTTCTCTATGCTCCAGTGGGCATTTAGCCTCTTACTGTCTCATTTATCTTAGGCTTAGTGTTATAGGCCAGTGGGAGTCCATTGTATCTCTCTCTCCCTCACTTACTCTTCTTGCTATCTCTTCCATGCTACTCATTTTTCTTTTTTTCCTGCCGTTTCCTTTTGTGAGTCATTTCCTGTCTTATGTTATCTCCTTAAATCCTTCCCTCTATCTCTCTACTCTGTTTCTCCTCTTTCCTCTCACACTTGGTCAAAAAACTCAAAAATTGTCTTTCTCCCACTCTTATCTACTTCCCTTCATCTTTCTGTCTCTATTCCCTTTATTGTTAACATCTACTCAGTGTCTCTTCTCCCACATTTCTTTTTTTTCTCCTTGTTTGTGTCACCTTGCATTCGTGTGTTCACCAAATTGCTGAGTCCATCTTATTCGTTTCTCTATCTCCCTTCTTTCTTATCCACTCTCCCACCCTCCCATACTGTCTCTCCACCACCCTTGTCTCCTTCTATTTCTCTACTTTCTGTCTCCATTCATCCTTCTGTCCCTCAGACCCCGAGCAGAGTGTCCACGAGCTCGTCTACGACCTGCGTTCTCAGTGCGATGCCATCCGAGTCACCAAGACGGTCCGGCCGTATCGCATGGTTATCTGCCCCGTCAACGAAAACAACGCTGCGCTAATGGTCAGCGATGGCAGAGCCATGCTGTGGGAGCTCAAATCCCACACTGGCAGGGCTGCTGCCAATCCTAGGTATACACACACACACACACACACACACACACACACACACACACAATAATTCTGCAAAGCTGCATTAAACTTTTTTAGGTGGTGGCTGAAATGGCAGGGAGAGGTAATGGTTAAAAGTTTGAATACTTTGTAAGGTGACTTTAAACTACATAATCCTCTGACCTAAATTTAGTCTTCTTAGTGACTAGCGCAGGTAGGGTGTGCACAGAGTTTAGCTATCGTTGATGAGCCCTGCTTCCCTTTGATGGAGCACTCCCTTGCTGCTGTCGAGGAGACAGTTTGTATTTCTCTCTTAAGTTGTCTTCCTGTGTGAGGCAGAGAGAGTTTGTCTGCCTGCGAGCAAACCAAAACCAGAATTTATTTTGGGCAAATGAGAAATCTACAGCTCTGAATTAAAGAGGGATGGCATATTTTTGCTTTTTGCCACTTTTGTGATGAATTCTTATTATAGACTTGTTTGAATTTATTTGCTTGAAGTTTCAGACAGGTGGGCTTTTTATTTCAGGACTATTCAGGTGATGGCCGTTGTCTTTCACGCTGCACTGAATTGATAATCTGATGCTTTCTTGTGATTGGTGCAGCATTCTAGTTCTCAGTGTTCCTGTTTGAAAGCCAAAC
Organism: Macquaria ambigua; assembly: GCA_008360985.2. Taxonomy (NCBI): domain Eukaryota; kingdom Metazoa; phylum Chordata; class Actinopteri; order Centrarchiformes; family Percichthyidae; genus Macquaria; species Macquaria ambigua. The sequence continues at coordinate 912,879 of VMKM01000019.1, read as the reverse complement.
CAAATCCTTAAAAGATGGTTTGGCCCAGGTTTGATATACTGACATGAATTATAATTCCTGTTCCATTCTCTCTGTGAGGTGCTGTCACGGTGTGCTGAGCATGTAGAGATAAATTAAGATGAGTTATTTAGAGTACCTGCTGTACCTGTTCGATTATAGGTCAAGCCCCGGTTGTATAAGCTCCATCACAGTTTGCAGCAGTCATGGAAATAATTTTTCTAGGAATCCTCTCTTTTTTATTGAGCAGCATTTAATCAATACAAGGAATCAGTACACATGACATCCTCTACGAATGCTGCTGTCTCCCTCTGGTGTAGTAATTTATTAAAAAGCAGATCACATTCATCATTCGCACAAGCAATACTCATTTATCTCTCCCCATTCACTTGGTTTCAATAACAGATGCGTGCCCTGCTTTCAAAATGTATTTATTTAATATTCTCTCTCCCCTTCTGCCAGTTCGGGTCTCTCGCCACTCTACTCCCCCGTGTCCTTTTGTGGAGCTCCACTGGGTCCAAATCAGAAAAGGATTCAGGATCTCTCTCTCAACAGCATGATCGGTACGACATGTCACTATCAGCACCATCTAGCGAGCACCAGACATGTTGGTGTCTACAGCGCCACCAAGTTTGGTGTTTCCAAGGCAAAATGTCACATATATGTATATCGCCTCTCTCTCCATAGAAGGATGACTTTCGTTTTTGAAAGAAAATGTGAAAACTAAAAAGAATGACGGAGACATGAGAGAGTGTGTGTACATACAGTATGTGTGTGAGTGTTTGTGTGCATCAGGGCTTCTTATATCTTTTATTGTATCAGTTAGTTGTGTGGGCCTCGGGGCATCTCTTCATTCTCGGCTTTAATGTGTGACTGCTGGTTTCTCTGCGCACTACACAGGCCATCGTTATTCCCCAGTCTGAGCGGCTCTGCACAAAGAGTCCCATGGGTGCTTGGCCCTTCCTCTCTTTCTCTTTTGTCTTTTTCCCATCTCATCCTTTTGCTTATGGTGTGTTTCCACCTCTTGCTGTCTCTCTCTCTCTAGTCCTCTCCACTCACCCTGTTGATTTAGAACAGAGCTGCCTGTCAAAAGATGAATGCTGGTATGAAATAGTAATGAGATGCAGAATTTATTTTTATTTTTTTTGTCAGTTGTGTTCAGCGAGAGTCAAACTGCCAGTGAGGGGAAGGCCTTGGGGAGGTGGAGCAGTAGTAGTTATGCTGGCATGAGAGGGGAGGATTTTGCTGTCTCTTCCCGCACACACACACACACACACACACACACACACACACACACACACACACACACACACACACACACAGATTGGAGCCAGCTACTGCCTGAAGCAATAGCTCTGTCTGACAGTTGCTGACTAAAGCTCTTGTTATGAGGGAATGTCACTGGCCTGCAGGTTGCTAAAATTCTTCGAAAAGCTAGCTTGTTGTTAAAATCCATGCTGATTGGCTGACAAAAGAAGGGCATGAGAAGGGCAAAGGCAAACTGATCATCGTTATAGGTAAGAGTGGCCACCTAGAAAACCATATTTGCCTTCATTGCATATTTTCTTTGTATTGATGTATTGGTTTGTTTGGAATTATGCCCTCATCTCATTTTATTATACCTTCAAGCTGCAATGATGCTCATTTTGAGAGACTTGAAATTTCCAATGCAAAGAAGGCTATTATGGTGCATGGAATAAAAACCAAATGGATTTTTTTTAACCAGTGCCAATTATAACTTCAAGGTTGTTGCGCCCTCAGAGGATGTCCTATAGCTTTGCCGCAAATACACAAAAGGAGATGATGGCCCATTCAGAACGTATAAAATGTAGTCATTAACAGTCTGATTGTGAAAGGCATTGCCATCAAAATCCATGCCTCTGTAAAAATAAGGTGTGTTTAGGTCTTTGAAAATATTAAAGGACCCGGGGCTTATATTTATGGTGAAAACTGGTTTTAAATTGTATGACAGCTCGTAAATGTAATGAAATCAGCAAAGTAGATTTAACTGGAAGAAGCATATATACTCCTGTGTAAAACATGAGCCTGTGGCTTAATTGTCTCACCACTAAATCTTTTAGATCATTAAAACCCAACTTGATAACCACGGTCACAGCTCAATGAAACAAACAATATAGGTTGTTTTCTGCTGGCTTCAGCTGCTGTCAAATTGTGTGAGGTTTTCTACTTCAGCCAAACAACAGCTTTGGATTAGATCAGTAAGGCCAAGTTGAACATTTTATTCGTAAGAGTGCTAATAAGCTCTGTTACAAATAGGTACCAAGAATTCTGAAAGAAAAAAAAATAGAGAAAGAGAGATAACCGCACACTTCTCTCTATGCTACAAAAGATTTAGGTTTATTCCAACATGTTTCAACTTATGCCTTCGTCAGGGTACAAAGCACACTGTGCCACAGGACTTAATTTAGGATGACTCACACCTGCACAAAATTAGGACACCATGTCTGTCTCATGTATATGCAGCCTCATCTGGAGTTGTAACAGGAGCTACTTTGGGATGCTGTTCACTAGTTGATGTTGTTGTGTTGGGTAGCTTCAGTTGGTAGTTTGTTAGTTTGTGTCTTAAGTTTTGCCTCATTTGCTTGTGTTTAATTTTGTCTGATATCTTTGTTTATTGTAACGCTTAGTTCTCCGTTGAAATAATACACCGGCTGTAACCTATTCCTAATGCACATTGTTGCAAACAAGTGAACCACGCACTGGCACGGACAAATAAACTGCTGCCAGCAGTTTTAATGAAATATCCATATGGGTGGTTGCTTCTGAGTAGCTGTTTAAATCCTGTCCAAACCTTCCTCCCCAAACATTTACAGACTGAAACTACTCTCTCCACAGATATTATACAAAATACTGTAGAGCACAGTACAAAAAGTTATAGGGAACCATTAAAGTAAAGTCGTGATGCTGGCTATATTTTCTTAATGCAGACTTAGTAAGCTGCCAGACATATCATCTAAATTGGATCAGCTTGACTAATTTTAATGTACGCCTAAATATAATATTGGACACAGTTATATCCACACATGCACAATATTAAAGGACTTATCGGACATTCCTAATTGGAGCTTCAATCTTATAAATTGTTTCTCTGTAATTTAGTAAACAGACTTCAAGTTATAATGTTGATTTACTGCAGATTGTATCCCCTGGGTTAAGAGCGGTCCTCACTCTTCTTCCTCAAATTACAAAAAATAGAAAGAAAGGGCATTTAATGGACACTTCACATGTTATGTAGCAAATGTAGCAATGCTAAGCATGCTATATTTACTGTGTTAATTGCTCCCTTAATAAAGTAGCAAATGCTTTGTTTTTGTCTCTAGGTCAGACCCTGATAGCTGGTGAGGCTCCTCCTCCATCATTCAACCAGCAAGAGGTCCAGCTGAAGTTCCTGCTGACCGGCCTGCTGTCTGGTCTGCCGCTGCCACCATTTGCCATCCGCATGTGTCCACCTCTTACCACCAAAAACATCAACCACTACCAACCCCTGCTGGCTATAGGTAGGTAATAATGCACCATTGATGACACACATGCTCACACAAAATTCTGAAGACCAAGGTAGGGGGTTTTATATACTTACATATGTAACTTTTTAATTTATTCTTAGTTTTATTATCTATAAGTGAAGTGAGTTTAGGCTGAGTGTCCATCAAATGGCATCTAACACTGGCAGACAAGGTATTTACATCCTTTGCAATACAACCATATAAAAATACTCCTCTTACAAGTAAAAGTCCTCCCTTCCACTTAAGTGGAAGTCAAGAGAGTATCATCAGCAGAATATACTTAAAGTAACACAAGTAAAAGTACTCATTATGCAGAGTAGCCTTCTTTCAAAGTGTTAGATATTACAGTGTAGTGGAGTCCAAAGTACAATATTTTCTTCTGAATTGTAGTGGATTTAGAAGTATAAAGTAGCATAAAATAGAAATACCCAAGTTAAATAAAAGCCCCCCCCAAAATACTTTGCAAAGAGATATGTGTGTGTGTGTGCCCAGAGCTGGTTGTAAGTGTGTGGTATAGTATTTCTGTCATCTGTCATGGTTATACAGTATGTGTTTTTTAACACTGTAGTTGTCAAAATGTACTCGGTCTCAGTGGCTGTCATTCATCATGCCATCTCAGTAACAACCACAGATTTGGGCGTTGAGAAGAAAAAGCTTGTCTGGCTTGATTTATGAAACGTTGCTGCCCAGTGATGAGAGCACAAAACACCCAGTGAGTGAGGAGTGCTGTGGAGGGCACAGGGCAGAATGATTATGCAGTTGCAGCTACACATTTTAATCGCTTGCACGTATAGGCCCTTTATCAATGTGCGTCTGTGGTTTGAGTCTGAAAAATAAGACATAATAAGCCCTGGAAATGAATAGCAGCAGAGCAAAACCTCAGACATCGGTTCATCACAAAAGAGGAGACAGCTACTGGTATGAAGGCGAGCATTAAGTCAAGCACGTCTTTACCTCAGAACAGCAACACAATTATGAGATATACTCATTCATATGCTCTGCCAAGGGACCTGTCAACGTGAATGAATCTTTTCAGAATCTCCAGGTCAGCAATTCCCAGAAGTAAGTTTTAATTTAAATTTGGCTTAAAATGTTGACTTGTATAATGTTTTATTATGTGTTTATTATTATAGTCCGATTAAGGTTGCAGCAAAACATTTTTGCATTTACAAAGTGTTCTTAAACTTGCTGACTCTTTTGTTGAGCACTCTTGACACATTGCAGATTCTCATCTTTGAGTTTAAAAATGCTATGATTTCTCAGATGAGATGCCCACATCAGTATGTCTGAATATACATATCATTGCTGTAAATTTGCCTCTTTGAGGCAGAAAGGGAGTAAGTAGCAGTCCATCGAGTCTGATTGTTATGATCTCAGCAAATGATGCAAAAGGCATAGACTTAATCTGAAATATCAGCCTCTGTTATTACTCCCCCGAGACAGCTGCTAGGCGAGAAAGCGAGAGGCAGTGAAAGTTTGGATTTATTTGTTTTAGATCAGCATAGCAATTTTCTCCAAAAGCTGTTCCCCTATCTTCCCCACAGTAATGACGCATAAAATTATGAAAGTCTCAATTTGAATGGGAAATTAAGAGCAGAATCGTCTACGTAATGCGTCTCTGTTTTTGTCTGTCTGTTCCTTTATGTGTGTGTGTATGTCTGTGTGCGTACACAATTCTGCCTGTGCACCAAATTCCATTTAAGGCCCAGGCGTACTGCTGTTCTCTCCCTAACGCAGCAAACCTTCAGTTTAGTTGTCAAGCTGAAAAATAGGCTACGCTCAGTCCCCAGACATGGCCCACATAAATTAATCATACCTCAAAGATACATTGCCACCCTCAGACCGTCAGACAAGCAGATGAATAATAACACCTTCAACCTACATAACTTACAACTGTTTTCACTGGGTCTTTTTGTCCCTTTGATATGTGCATCACGTCCACAATGGTGGGACACAGAGATCTCTGAAGTTCACTACACATTATTACCTAATTACTGCAATAGTTCTAAAAGGCCTAAAGGGACGGCCACTGCTGTTCTCCATCTGTTATTTATAGGTTTGTCTCAGGTGTGTTTTGTTAAAAGTGAAAAACAACCACCACCACCGTTCTCTCAAAAGTAGCCATATCAAAAACACTTTTCGGCCAGAGACCTTTCTTCCCCCCCCCCAATCAGTGTGTGAATTCTGGAGCGGGTGCACTAGGAGTCCATTATGCCGCAGATGGTGTGGGGTTGACTCGGCACAGCTGGTTCCCAGTGGCGTTCTGAATCTAAAAACTAGAACAGGGCGATTGAGTTTTCTATGCACATCATTTGTCAGGTCCCCATAGTCAGCTTGCAGAGTCAAGTAGTTAAACAGTCTCTAGCTGCATTATTGAAATGTGCCTTTTGTTCCACTTCCTGTGAGCTGGCTTGTGAATAGTAAGTTTAAGGGACTGGATAATTACATTGGGGATTTAGATGGACGACACATCTCTGCTGAAAGGTGGAGGCGATGTCCAGGAAATTCAAAAGCTGATGTATGTTTAATTAAAATGGTATCTTGAGGCTAGTATTTTTCAATTATAGCAAATTTCTTATATTGGCACAGAATAATACATATTGCAGCAAGGCAGAAGTTACAATAACATTAGAAATTGCCGTATTTGGAGAGAAATCTGGTACTTGGCCTCACTGTCATGCTTTATAAATTGAAAACATTTCTGGGTTACAATTGCAATTGCCACTTCTTCAGTAATGATGCCGAGGTTGGTACTGTGACAGATGTTCTGGCAGGCGTTGGCATCTGTCACCTCTCCTGTTTACCAAGAGCCAGAGAGTACACCTGATCACTAAATCCAGAGCGATCCATGGATGAGTGCTTGGCAGGTACAGCTCAGTCGCTTTCTTGGCCTCTGTTTAAGTCTGCGTTAGATTTCTCCCTAATGTGTCGCTGAGTTAAAAGGGGGACTCATTGAGTCTCAGTGATGTGACACCAGTCAGATGAACAGCCAAGGGAAGCCAAGTTTTTACACCTTCCACTAGGTGCAAATAAAGCAAGAGATGAGCTCACTGCTGATGGTGTGAAAGCACTGGTGGTTGAAATTGCCAGCCACAGTTTCATTACAGTTTGACAGAAGGCAGGGATTCCCGTGTCTGTTTTCTCTATTTCTGTCTCTCACTTTTCTCCTCTGCGAGTCTTTCTTGCTGCTTGCCTCCAAAGGGAAGGTTGCAGAAGCTGTGCAGCCAACCTACCTTCCCAGAAGCAATGCTTCCTGGTCTCCTGTCTAAAAAGCTGTAATCTGTGTGAGACCTGACAGCTCCATTACAGATAGGTAGAAGGCCCAGAGCCTTCCTTTTTAGTGACAAGCCGACATCCATTCCTAATCATCTGATGATGACATGCCTAATTTGTTTATCCGTGCTTGCCCAGCAGCTATTCTTTGCTGCATTGTTTGGATCTGCAAAATGAAACTTCATTAAGAGTAGAATAAAGTATCACCACAACAAAAACATAAAGTCAATTGCAAAATGTGGGAAATAAACACCCACGTACTGATATGAAGGCAGCTACTGAGGCATGCACCTCAAAAAGCAAAACAATTACGAGATGGACTGATTCTCATTCTTAGCTCCAGTGGTCTGTCAAAGGGAATATCAATTACATTTGCAGTCCACAAAAGAGTCTATTCAAAGCCTCCAGTTTAGAGTACACATTATCTTCTGCCACCTCACCCTTATTTATAGAGTTGGGTTCAATTGAGGATAGTCCAGCTCTATCATCAGTTGTGCTTGGTGTTGATACATACTAGATTTTTGTATTGACATAAAATGTAATTATAGTGCACCAAATGATGGAACAAAAAGATTCCTATCACTTGGAGAAGGACTTCTGCTACTCTAAAGGAATTCATTATGTCAGTCATTTAAGTGGGGATATGAGATGGGAAATCAGACTGCATGTATAGGAATGTCAGTTGCAGACTTTTACAGGTATGTGCTTTATTATTATTGTACAAGCACTACAGATGTACAAAACCATAGTATCTCGCCACTTGTGCAGCACCTTTAGTAAGTTGAATTTATTGGAATAATCGAGATAACTTCATAAAATAATTTCCTCAATGTAGCAGAGAGCAGAGATTAACTTCGCTTTCTTGCCAAGAGTTGGATGAGAAGATTGATACCACAGATTGGTACGGTAAATATGAAGCTACAGCCAGCAGCTGGTTAGCTTAGCTTGGCATAAAGACTGGAAACAGGGGGAAATAGCTAGCCTGGCTCTGTCCAAAGATGTCAAAATTCACCTCCCAACACCTCTTAAACTACAGCTTGTCATTTTTACACTTAAGTTTTGGTACGGATTATACAACCAAGATATATGTTAATTAGTGTGACCATTGAATAGAGCCAGGCTAGCTGTTTCCCCCTGTTTTCAGTCTTTAATTAAGCTAAGCTAACCATCTCCTGGCTCTAGCGCCGTATGTAACAGCTACATATGAGAGTGGTATCATTCTTCAAATCTAACTTTTGGCAAGAAAGAGAGAAAAATTGAATAGTAAATGCAGTTTTTAGAAGCTGATTTGTTATAATACCTGCTTTGCTAACTCAAAATAGCAATACTACTTTAACTCTAGCTGAATGCATTTGTTGCATTCGTCTTGGATAAAACTATGGAGGGACAACTGAAAAACAACTGCCACTGAGCAGCATCCACAATGCTACTTATAAATTGCATCTTTTAGATTGGTCTGTCTGACCTGAATTTGGCTTTTGATTCTTACGTCCTTTGTTGTAGACGATTTTATATCTCTCACTTCGCCAGGCCATATGGAGGGCAGCATCTTCTTGATCATGTTGATTAAAGTAAACAAACGTTGGCCGTGAGGCAACTCGGGGACAAGAGTATGTATGTTTATCTCCATTATCTCCATCCACCCAATCCTGCTGAAACGTCCTACAGTCCCATACTACATGCCATCTATCAGCTACACAGGGAGCAGAAGGGGAAGACACACACACACACACACACACATACACAGACGCCTATGCGGCACTGCCTATCACCTCTTCCAGATGTTGTGTCAGCATGTGGTCGCCTCGCTGAAGCCCACTGCAGACTGAGCAGTCCTTTGCAGAGGGACTGAGCACATCAGCCCAGCTCCAGCACACACAGGATAATTATAAAAGTAAATGTGCTCCTGCACCTGCTCATGTTCACCACAAAAATAAAAGCAACCTTGTTGACTTTTGAGAATGGACTTTTGATTTGCTTTCACATCTGCTGCAGAGTTTTGTTTTTTTGCCGTGCTCCAGAATTGAGTAATTATTTTAATTGCTGTGCCTTTCAGCTTCCTTACTTAGGTGCTTTTTGCAACTGCTTGTTTTTCCCCACACATGTAAAATTAGCCAATGGCATTCTATGAAACCACAAAAAAGCTGTTCTAATCATTTAAGGAACATTTTCATATAGTAAATAGGATGTCAGCTTTTTATGGTTCAAAGCTGAAAGTGTAAATAAGGACTTTTATTACTTGTTTTGTTAAAATATAAAAAGATAAATTAGAAATAATCACCCATACAAATCAGTGCACAATACAATAATGATACAAATACATATAAATAAGCAAAATGCAAAATCAGAACTGCCAGGATACTCTTGAGCAAGGCACAAAGATACATTTGTTTCAACTTTGAATTTGAACCAGGCCATTGCTAAAAAAAAAGTCAATTTTCTATGCACATGCTAAAAAAGTTGTAAGTTGATTTTAAGTTAATCTCAACTTTTTATAGTTAGAAACTTTCCCCCGATTGGTAAACATCAAAAAGAACTTTAAAGTAGATTTTGGTTTGATTTTCTCTGTTACAGTGTAAACAAATGTGAAAAAACACCACTTTCTCAACCCTCCTCAGAGTTTCTGATCACAGTGTCAGATGTCACCTGCAGTATTTAAACAGTGCAGTGTTCTCAGGCTGTGAGCTGAGTGACACAGGGTTTGATGTGCTGCCTCTATCCACACCTACTGCAGTGACAGGGAACACACAGGGGTGTCACACTGACACACCGTCTGTCTGATCCTGCTGGAGGGTAGATGCTGCTAAGATAAGTAACTGTACAGCTTGTGACCTCTCGTCTTTCTGTCAGTCTGTCTCATATTTCTTATGCACTGCTCTCTGTCTCCGTCTCTTCTTCTCAGGCACCAGTAATGGGTCTGTACTGGTCTATAACCTGACCAGTGGACTTCTCCACAAAGAACTCAGTGTCCACTCTTGTGAAGTCAGGTAAGATGTTTGTGTTTGTGTAGTTAAATGTGTACAACAAGGCAGAACATTTCACTTCACTTCCCACTGGTGAACAAGAGTAAGCACTCACGGTACTCTTTAGATGAAATATCTGTAAAATGATACGTTAGATGAACCCCAGTGGCCAGTCAATCAGCTTGAGGCGTTCTGTTGATTGTTTTCAGGCTCATTAGAGTTTGCAGAGGCAATTGGCAATCACATAATTAGAGTGCCATGTCAGCTCTTGTGTGTTAGAGAGAAATCGTTTCTTAGCTTACTGATCTTATCTGAATATCTTCTCAGAGTGCTTCAGCTGAGCATGGTACTCTTGACTCGAAGAAATAAAGACGACAATCACAAGAGCAAAATGAAAACAATCCAAACAAACATGGAGATAATGGTTAAATATATGGTGTACATGATCTAGATTTTTACAAGGTGTGCATACTGTATAATGCACTGTACAAAGCAACTGAACTTAAAAAAAAAAAATTAGCATATTTTAGTTGTGCTTTTTTGGCAGAAGTCCAAATGCTAAGATGGTAGTAGTATTGCTATGATACGCAAATGAAATCATGAAGGCCACAAATAAAATTCATGTTCATGTTGCTGGTTACCTTTTGATGTAAAGTGGTGAAGGTAACAGAAAAAACCTGGCACTAGAAACTATGTAATCAAGATGTATTAAAGTGTAACTCCACCCTCAAATTCAGCCAGAACCCTCTCCGAGTAAGGGAACAACGACTGTAGGAGGTGTGACCTCGTGGTTACGTAGTGTGTGGGTCAGGAGACACGGGGGAGATTGACTGACACTGATTAGAGTCTTTTTTTATATACATTTCATGACGTAGATAGTTCCCACCCAGTCGACTCTATGTCAGCATTGACCTCACAGGTTCAGGGCAGATTTAAAACAGTAGATGGCGTGTTGAGCCATTTTCAACCCATGAAATACTGATTTTTATACATTTGGTAAGAAATGTCAATATTAACACCAACATTGATGTGTATGATCACAGTACAGTCATATCATTTAGTTTACAGCTCAAAAAAACATGTTTAACTTAAAAAAAAAAAACAAAAAAACAACAACCCTACACCGTCTTGAGAAGCTGATGAAATTACTGCAGAGCTGCCTTGCTATGTTTATCCCAACAAGTAACTGAATGGTGACTTTGGTTCCTGAAGTGTGGGTGAACGCAGAGGCAGCTTAGATGCCAGCTTTGCATACCATGCAAATCAATTCATTGCAACAGCCGAATAAATGGCATTACGTTTGTGTATGTGTTTGAGCTAGAGAGAAGAAGACGGTGTGTTAGATTAGTGATGTCCAATGTTACATATCTACCCAAAGCTGCCGATGTAACTCTTATGTGTAGATAGAGTGTAGTGTTGTATTTGCCCAATTAACGGTACCAAATATACTATCACTGCCAATTCACAATTAATTAGGAAGAAATCACCTGTTACTGACCGCCACAGAAGGACAACAACAGAACTTCTTGATCTTGTTTACCAAGCCCAGTTTATACTGTACTGTATACACCTTTCTCAATGTAGACATTTTGACTTGTCAAACACAGGTGTTTCTAATAACATTAATGTAAGACTCTGATATTGTGCATGCTGGCTCACTGGAACACCTAAGCAGAACCGAGTCATCATTAATGTTATTAGTTACACCTGTGTAACAGTCAAGATGACTGCTGGAGAGAGAGGCCTATTGATTTCTGGGTGAAATGCATGCTGCATATAAATACCGTTTTTCATTGTCACTTGGAATAAATTACTTTCTTTTTCAAGGTAAAAATCGAGCCAAATGTTCAGGCTTCTTCTGTAATGTTCCTTCAATGTCTGAACACTACACTGTTCCCTCAAGTCTAAGTAGCTAATTAATGAACCTGTCAATAACACATCAAAGGGGCCGTTCAGGGAATAGCAGTATTCTATATTAGGAAGCTTCCTCCTTCTGCATTTGGAGCAGAAAAATAAAAATTAAAAACAGGAGTAGCGGGAAAGCATTTTTCAGTACAGCTATTGATGACATTTCTAGGAATCATTGACAAGACCACCAACACAATTAAGAGCTGTTTAGTTAGGAAACTCAGAATCCTATATTTCTATCTGATACAGATTGAAAGTATTAAAAAAATAAATTGTAGGGATTCTGTTCAATACCTGTTGCAGTGCATTGTATGAATACCTCAATGTCATGACCTTCTGCGTAAACACCCCATGCTCAGCTGACTATTCATTTTTAAGTATTTGTTTCTCTTGTTGTCCTTGATGTCAAGTGGCAACAGTGACTGTGATTGTGAGAAGAATATCTTTATTCTCCAGGATCACAAAAATAATTTTTAAGGTTGAGGTGTTACCACAGAGTTAAGGGGGTCTCCGATGTCTCCTATTCAGTCTCCTATTTCTATATATTTTTGTCTTCTACAATTTTGGATTAATTTGGTTTTCAGAACATTGTGATTGGTTTCACATTACTCATAACACTTGTTTACCTTACTCAACATTACATATCAAGTCGCAGATTTATAAAAGAACACCATTCAGTATTTTACCCGTTTAGCATACACAATTAATATCAAGTAAGTGTTTAGGCTATTTATTCTAATTAGGACAAAATTGGTCCATTCAAGATAAATCGTAGTGATGTGCTTGACTTAAATCTAGCTTTGTTTCACTGTGGTATTTTTATACATTAAACTCCTTTCTCCTGCTGTGCTTCTGCACAATGTATTGGTTAATTATGGTCTGCGAGGCGTGGCCACACTGAAAAGGAATAAAGTCTGAATGCCGCACCACCTTCTGAGCGCCCCACAATGCAACAGCCAAACATCAACAAAGAGCGGGCTGGGCTTCATTAGTTATTATTCTCTAATGAGCAGCAAAACTATTTCACCAGGATTAATTAAGCACGAGATTGAATCAATTAATGCTGTTAAGAGATTGATTGGGAACAAACACCATCCGTTCAAGCAGAGCCAGGCTTTCTTTAATGAGATAAGTTGGCATCCACAAGTGCAAAACTCCAACAAACTTTAATGAGCTACGCAACACGAGCAGAAGTTACTTGAAATTTCTGTAGCTACCTCTGCCTGTGCATATGTGTGTATGTGTATGTGGATTAAAGTGAGTGATTAGGCAATGTGTTTTTCTGCCTGGTTTCTGGGTCCAGTTTGTCACTTTGAATTTGCTCTACAGCCTTGACACTCCACAGCCATCTCTTCATCTGCTCGTCATCTCTCACTCAACACACTGCATATAATATTTAACACATGCAAGCACTTACACACTGTTTAGTTGCCTGATGTTGCACACTGCTTTAGTGTATCTGAACCCCTCATGTTTTTTTAAATGTCCATATCAAAAGTAGGGCACAAAAAGGACAGACATTTTAAAAAATAAATGAATAGCACAGTCAGACATGAACCCATTCAACCAGACATCCACACCAAAGTAGTGCCGTCACATCTGGGCTTTCTCTTGAAAACACCTCCATTAGATTTTCTCTCTTCCTGCATAGATGCATATAGAGCACTGCTGTTACTTCCAGTGCTGTGACATACAACATTAAATTCAAAGCTGTGTGTTTTCTGTGGAGGGGAGAGCAGAGGTGCTTTATGGAAATGAGCCCAGCAGCCCTTGCCCCAGCACAGCCATGCCAAAGGAGGCCTGGCTACTTAGCATCTCATTTACATTTAGTGGGGAAATCGACTAATTAATCATGTGGCTATTTACCATCTCATTACGGTGGAGTTTGTGCTCCCCGAGCTGGGCCCACTTCTCAAAAATATTCATATCTCACACTTGCTGGCCTGATTTGCTGTTTTTTTACACCTTCCAAATGGATTTTGTTGAAGTTTTAGGTGTCTCATTTATTTTACTGCTTGCTAGGATGTAGCGGAGGAATATTTGACAGCTACACTGCAAGTATTAGATAGCAATATTATTAATTTAATTAAAACCTCTGTGTGTGTGTGTGTGTGTGTTCTTATTCCATAGGGGGATTGAATGGGTGAGTCTTACCAGTTTCCTATCTTTTGCCACCTCTGCTCCCAACAACATGGGCCTGGTGCGAAATGAACTGCAACATGTCGACCTGCCTACTGGTGAGAGTCTTACACACACACACACTCACACTCACATATTATCACCTGTACCTGAGGGTATCGACCAGCACTTTTCTATTTGTCGTTGTTCTTGAGGTTTCTGTTTTGCTCAGGGTTCCTGCAGCCTTAACAACAAAGAAAATGGACACTTCAGTCTCTCTCACTCTCTGACTTTCTCTTTTTATTTGTCTTTTTGTGTCTATGTGGTTCTCTAAGAAACTCTCCTTGTTCTCCTCCAGGGGATACTTACACACTCCTCCAAATTAGGTCCAAACTAAACAGTGTTAGGGTACCACCAAGGGGATGCCTAGCTCTGAAAATGAGATCCTATCATGAGCTCCTGCAGAGGGACTTATATCCTTGCCTGAGCCCATTGACGGGTCTATAGAATTACTGCACCGGCAGTGACCATTGTGTGTTATTACCTCCTCCAGGGGGTGGAAAATATACAGTGCTACATTTTCTGTGCTAAAGAGAGGGCAGAATTGGAAAGTAACTTGAAGGTAAGGAGTAATGAGTGGACAGGAGGAGGTGGTTAAAGGTTTCAGTGGAAAAATTTTATATATGAGAATTACATGAGAATATATAGTATATTTCAGAATGAATATATAGGCAATCTTAGATACGAATAAAAATAATTTTATATGTTAATATATTTTACCAAATCTTTACTGTTTTTGTCTGGTGTGTCTGCTTCCTACATTTTAAATTTAATGTGTGGCTTTAGAAATTTGCATGGGCACACTAAAAGATATGGCCACTATAATGGTTGGGTCACGGAGCCTTTATCCCCAATTCATTCAGGACGACAGCGAGGGTAAGTCACTTCTTTAATGGCTCTCTCTTAAGCACCAGAGTTGTCAAAGTTAACAGTCCACGGCATTAGCTTTGGTTACAGGCCCACACACTTTCCAACACACGTATACTTAATTGTTTTTTCTCACCAGTTCAAATGAGTTCAAGCGACTGAGATCCTCGAAGGTGTCCTTGACTGCAAATGTAGCTGCTGGTAGTGCTGTGGTCAATCCTCAGTGTCATGCCTCACATCTCTAAAGCATGCGCGTGTGTTTCCTACGGTCACGGGCATTTTGGGAAATACACTTTTTCTTGCTGTCTTACCAAGAGCAAGATGGAAAAGATCAATATCAATTTAATCTGTGTGTATTCAGGACAGAGATGCAATAGGTCTGGGACGTGTTTAGCCTAGCATAGCACCAAGATGACAAGGTAAGCAAGGGATAACAGCTTGCTAAGCTCCATCAAAACTGAAAAAGATGCCTTTCAACAACTCTCAAGATGTCTTATACAGGATGTCTGTTTGTTTTACAATTTATACTACATGTAGAATTAAAAAACAAGACAATGTGATTTAACAAGCATGCAATGATGAGGCTTTTTACAGAGAAAATCAGTTGTGAGGTAGCCTATAGTTTTTCAACCTACTTATTTGAGTTGCAGATTTGTTCTCGCAGTATTTTCCATATAATGTTTGAATTTTAGATATTTAAATGATAATTATACCATCCAGCATTTAACTTGCTGCTACACCTGGACATCCTGGGCCATATTCAGTAAGACTGCAGGCAGATTTACACAGTTTTGTTTCTGTCACTTGAGTTTGTGTTTGTTCGTCGTATTTATTCAGGGAAAGTGGGCATATATTTGCATAAACAAGTCCTCAAATCGAGCACAAAATGATGTTCTGTACTTAAAGATTGTGTTCTTCACCTGTAAGACTAATCCACTAAGGCAGACACCTTGTGCCCTTTACAGATGGAGCATTTTCTGATAGGATTTGAGACTCTAGGAGGGAAAATCATCTTCCTCGCTCGCTTCACTCAATTGTGTTGATACCTGGTTTCTGCAGCAATGATAGCAGCTGTTATCAGTAGACATATTCTTTATCTATGAAAGTATTTTCTCTGTGCTGCAGGGGAAGTTGGTCTTGAAAAGTGGTAGTGAACTCAGTCACACAGTATAAATATTTATTTTGTGTACAGATGCTAATTACACATTATTTATACATGCATGATCATGGCAGGTGTTGTCAGCTCAGCACTTTGAGACGTCTATCTAATAATCATCCACAGTAAGTGAAGAGCATCAACTTCTGACATTGCCATGGTCATGAGAATGCACCCCCCCTCCCTTTGTATAAAGCAGTTGAAGAGAATTTGACCCCTTTTGTGTCTTTATTGCTGTATTTGCTGTATTCAGGACCCCGAGACGTGTGTGTGTTTTTGTGAATTTGGCTGAGCATCTGAAGAGTGAGATACCATAATTGAGACTTTGCAATCATGCGACCCCTCCGACTGTGTGTGACTGAGGAAACAAAAGAGGACACAGTGAAAAGGGCTGCATTAGCTTCTAGTGCACCACAGGTCTCCTGAGTTTTCTCTACACCATATGCTTAGCTATTTTGTCCCCTCTGGTACACACCAACTGCCGTCTCAACACAACTGTTGGAGGTCACCCCCCCTCACCCAAACCACCACAGGCAGCTCTGCCACTTGTACATTTTAAACAGGCCACCTTCCTAAGTGTCCTCCGCAAAATCAGATCAGCACTTCCTTAGGCAAATGTGATAGGATACACCTGAAGGGCATTTTTGTTTTGTTTGAAGGGACACCTTGATGCTCTGCATAATGTCGACTTTGATAAGGTGGAAAGCAGGGATTAGAGCAGGTGGTGAGAATAAGTTGTCTGCGGTTTGCTCTTCCCGCTCCAGCGAAACAGATGAAACCAAGTGAAATGAGACGAATCACTATCTTCACAGGTGTAAGGAAAGATACTGTCTTCCGCCTTCCATCATCACCTCCTCTCCCTCACTCTCACAATCGCTCTCTCTCTCTCTCTCTCTCTCTGTTGTGTTTTCCAGGCAGATGCTTTGCATTCAGAGGTGAGCGAGGAAACGATGAGCCACCCATTGAGATGATTAAAGTGTCTCATCTCAAGTGAGTTGCCTGCTCTCCCCACCGCCAACAAAACCAAATATCAACAACAGCACACAGTTTCTAATGCTTTAACCTGGGACACACACACACTATACATTTACATATACGCCATTTACACCCAAACACATCCCATCACCTTACAGACCCAGAGCCACCTCTATCTCTCTCTATCTCTCCTTCTGTCTCTGAACACTTAATCCCAGATTTTTTCCAAGAGTTAACTTGCTTTTTTCCAAGGTGTTGTAATAACCAGACTTGAATCCCATTGAAAGTCAGCTGAAATACCTGAAAAGCACAGATCTACCATTCATTGTGTTGTTTCTTTATTACTGTCCCCAAAAACCTTCACATATTGATTTTGTGCAGTTTTGAATAGTCACTTTTCTAGTCAAGCATTTATCAGCGCTTCATCTTTTAATGGAACTGATATTCAAAAAAACGCATTTACAGTCATCACACGGGCAAGGGCACCATATTTTGTCAAGGTATCTTGAAGAGTCCTAGCCTTGCATATACATTAAGAATATGATTAGGTGGATAGTGTATTATACTGGAAAGTAACACCTCTGACAAGTCTGCCTACATTAGGTGACCTCTGACACTTTTGCTTTATTGCTAGTAGCAACAAGTGTTCCCTTCTCTAGAGTGAAATAAGTAGGCTGCTGTGGAGGCAATGAATGCAAGGGTCAGTACATAATTTAATTCAATTCAGTTTTATTTATATAGCGCCATATCATAACATAATTATCTCAGGGCACTTCTTCATATAGAGCAGGTCTAGACCGACTCTTTATATTTACAGAGACCCAACAGTTCCCACCATGAGCAAGCGCTAGGCGACAGTGGCAAGGAAAAACTCCCTTTTAACAGGTAGAAACCTCGAGCAGAACCAGGCTCTGGGTGGGCGGTCATCTGCCTCGACCGGTTGGGTTGAAGGGGGGGGGGGGGAGCAGGAGGAAAGAGAACGTACAGCAGCACAATACAGTTCTACACAGAGATGCAAAGCAATAGCTGTGGCAGTGGTACTGATGATAACACCAACAGAAATAATACTAAGAGCAATATTATAGTAGTAATACTAATAATAAGAGCAATAACAGTAATAGCAGCAGTGGGTGCAGAGGAGGAGCACAGGGGCAGCAGGTGGCCTGCAACCATAGATCCAGACTCTACAGCTCCGGAGGCAGAAACACCTGCAGAAAGCAACAGAATGAGAGAGAGAGAAAGAGGAGAGAAAGCACATAACTACGGGAAGAAGTTGAATTAGTAACATAAGCCATGGCCATGAAAATGTTATATATATATCACATTCAAGCTGCTTAACAACTGCAGATAAATGATGTACTGCCTAGATAGCAAGAATGGTTAACATTTTGCACCTGAACTTGTTCAATTTCACACTAAATAAAAACTATTTCTGCTCTGGATTTTTGTACTTAAACTACTTTCAGAGTCTCACGGTGATGAGGGATAAACCCACATCTGCCCCTGTCGTCACAGTGACTGCTATTCAGCAACAGTTGCATAGTCTCGCTTTAGGAGCTAGGTAGTTTTGTAAGATGAACAATAAAATGTATCATGTGCAACTACACTCTGCACACCACATCATGGTGAAAAAATATGTAATTACTGGACAGCGCATTACATCTATCTTTTTATCTCTATTCTCCAGGCTGCCACAGATCACAATCTTTATAATAACAAAGACCTGGGGGTTGTAGTTAGAGGGAGGGAGAGGGAAACATGCTTTCATGGAGCTCACTGAGGAGCTGCCCAGTGCTTCAGTGTTTTTGCACTGTTGAATTCTGTTTTGCTCCTCTACAGCAGCTGAAGGTTAGAAATTTTCTCTTGAGCAATTGCATGGTAGCTTTTTAAGAAGGGGAGCCTGTTTGTTGGCTTGGCTAGGTTAGTTGGGGGAATCAGACTGGCTAACTTCAGGTCACGGGTCTGAATATTTAATTCATATCTGCAAGAAAATGCTTGTTCAATGCTGCTCATTTGTTTCTTGCTGTAAGGCATTCTACAATATGGTTAAAGAGTTATACACAAAGCAGGGGCGGTTTTGAAAACTCATCCTTTTTGCATTTAGGCTCTTGTGGAAAGGTTAAACATTTATCAATCTAAAACTTTATGGTACCATATAAACACAAAAAACAAACTTTCTGAAACACGACCAGATAAACTGAACCGAATTCATGCTGTCACTGTTATTGCTGCTAATCTGACACATTTCCAGTAACTAGGTGGCAGACTCGGGAATCCAGTGTTTAGATATCTAAGCCGCATGGCAACAAGATTCTTAGACCCTTTTTGAATACAAAAACCACAGGAAATTTTATAGTGGGGTAGTGGGCAGTGTATGTCTTGAGACTGAATGTGTGTGTTTGTGATGTCCATCCTCAGACAGTACCTGGTGGTGGTGTTCAGAGACAAACCCCTGGAGCTGTGGGACATCAGGACGGGGACGCTTCTCCGGGAGATGGCTAAGAACTTCCCCACTGTTACTGCATTGGTACCGACAAATCTACACATTAATAAAAACAGTGTCCTTCATCAATCCTTAATTCTGAGGTGGTAGTGAAACACAAGGAAAAAAACAACAAATACTGTAGAAATTGAAATATAACAGAAATTGCATGTTTGCTAACAGGCGTTTAGGTATGCTCATGTAAATGTACAGCTGCATATTTGAACACCTCCAGTTTATATATTTACTTTAACAAAACACACTGTCAGTGCCGTAGTAACGCCCGTTGTTGACTCTTTCCTTTGTTAATAGTCTCTTATACTTTTTGACCCCTTTCCCTTTCTTGCGTTTCAAGGGGCCATTTGAAAGATTAGTCTGAACATTTTCCCCCAGCTCAGCAAAGAACAGTGGCTTCATTAGGCCAGAGAAATGCTCATAAAAGAAGAGTTATGCTGGACAAACTTTACAGTGGGGCTGTAAAATCCTCCACAGTGCGAATAAAAACGCCAGTAACCTTAATAATACATGCTGGCCTCCCCCAGCCCCATATTGCTGTCTCATTTCCATATTGATTACAACCTCGAGTCAACCAGACTACAGCCACAGTGCTCCAGCAGTTAGACAGGAAGGCCGGGGAATACAGCTCTCCTGTGTGCCTTAGTTTCATTTAAGTAGG
This sequence comes from Macquaria ambigua, assembly GCA_008360985.2. Lineage (NCBI taxonomy): Eukaryota > Metazoa > Chordata > Actinopteri > Centrarchiformes > Percichthyidae > Macquaria > Macquaria ambigua. Next base: position 892,880 of record VMKM01000019.1, on the reverse strand, counting down.
CATCTACTGTATGTGCAAATCACTTCCCTTTCCTCCTGTCTCTGTCTGCTTTTTGCACTGTAATGGTTTGCTGTTATGTCAGCAAATGTGTTTGTGTCTGGGTCTTTGTCTGGGTTTGTCACTGTAACTGCAACCCTGTGTGTGTGTGTGTGTGTGTGTGTGTAAACAGGAGTGGTCCCCGTCCCACAACCTAAAGAGTCTAAAGAAGAAGCAGATGGCAGCCAGGGAGGCCATCGCTCGGCAGACAGTGTCAGACGCCGAGCAGAGTAGCGTTGAATCCTCAGTCATCAGGTCAGCGTTATAAATCTTCAGTTTGTTCTTGGAAACCTCTTGCCAGGAGAGAAAGCCCTAAGGCAGAGTGCAACAACTTTTTCAGACTGACACTTATGAGTAAACAACAGATTGAGATTACATGTATTTTTTGGTCATCCATTTGAAATGAGGAGGATATTAATAGAATCGTACAGTAAACTAGCTGTGTTCAGGGTAGAAATTGTGTCATACCTGAAGTGCTGGTTCATCCAGATCTGTCATTTTGCAAAAGGCCAATAGAGGTCCTTTGTCTTAGCAAAACAATATATTATTATAATATTAATTTAATACACTTCTTTGAAACTAGACTCAATGGATCTGTGGTTCAAACCTGTGGCTTTTATGAGTCAAAGCAGCTATTTGAAGAATTGAAATCGGATCAAAAAAGACACTTTCTTTAAACTGGATGTTGTTTAACTCTATTGATTATATAAAAGTGAATATTATTGCAATAATGTTTTCATACAGTTGAACTGTGAATGTTTAGGTCAGTTTGGTCAAGTTTGCATTTGCTTGGAGTGGCAGAAGCTGGATGTTTCAACCATTTATCCATTACTTTTAGCTATCTGTTGAGACCTCTCTGGTCACTTGCTAACTAGTTTTCACACACTCAATCGCAACAGACATGTGACAGACGACTATGTTGATATATTTTTTAATGAAATCATAATTTCTATTTTTTCAAATTAGTTGAGCTTCTCCACAATCTTTCCATGTACCCTCTGGAGTACAACTACCCCTGGTTGGCCTTGCCACTGTCAGCAGCAGAATACCAAGATATCCAGCAAAAATATTTCCCACTTGAAAGAGTGCAAAACACCTGACATGTTTCTCTCATGTTACTACAGTCTCCTGCAGGATGCAGAGAGCAAGTCGGAGACCAGCCAGGCCATCTCAGCCAGGGAGCATTTTGTATTCACTGACACAGACGGGCAGGTCTACCACATCACCGTGGAGGGCAACACAGTCAAAGACGGTGCACGAATTCCCCCTGATGTGAGTCCAGAGACTGTGTGTCTTTTTTATGTCTCTTTTTACTTCATATCCTCCTGAACTACTTGAAGGTCATCCACACTGATCCTTTCACAAAGTTATTCCAACCCATTTCATATCTCTCCCTCTCCATTCAATCCAATATTTTGGTAATCCTTTCAGTACACAAAGATCTAAATCTGTCTTTCCTTTTCCCTGTTTACTCTCTGCAGACATCACAATGTCTCCTATCACTACTTCTTCCTCTGACTTTCTCCTTCCCTCTCTCTGTAAATGTGTATCTATCTGTTATCTGTCAAATCTATTAATCAATACATTCTCTCAGTATTGTAACCTACACTGTCCCTTATACTGTATTTGACTTTTACTCACCACACCACATCCATCATTGTGCAGTCACTTAATAAAAACCTTCTTTTGTCTTTTTTCTATCTTCTTTTGTTCTTGCTCTGGCATCGTCTCTTTTATGTTTAAAGGTTAAATCTTTTTTTTTTTTTTGCAATATGTGCTATTATTTCTCAGTGTCGAAAAGAATGAAAAGACGATAGCAAAGTGTTTCACATCAATTACTTCCCTGTTTTTGTGATCAAACATCTGCATTGTGTCAACATTTTATCTCATTTTGGAGCTCAAAAGAATCCCTGCTTTCTGGTTGCTAGCCAGCGTCTGCACAATTTCCTCCTCTATAAAGTCAAAGCCATCGCTCCCCCTCGGTATCCTGTGTCCTGCAGGTTTTTTTGTGGCGTTTGTGTGGGGGATGATGTAGTGGAGTTGGCTTCACAACAGAAAGTAGCCAATGTGTCTCACTCAGTAATAAACTGCATGCAATCAAGGTGAAGGTTTTCCAGCTAAATTCTACAGCTTTATGTTTTTTACCAGATTAAACCTTTTTTTTTTGCTAGAGAACAAACAGTGTATGTGATTCCGAGTGTGTCATCAGTATGTCATCAGTTTGTCCCAGATAGTGTTTTGCACGTGTTTTCTCCACTGGTTCAGAGCGTGACTCAGACTCAGAGGAAGAGAAACTGTTACTGTATCTCACGGTAACCTAGCTATTAATTTGCTTTGACAGCAAAATGGCCAGGCTGGTAAACAGAAACAAGATATTACTGAAGACAGGATTTCTTTTCACCTGGATGACTACAAGATGTGGTGGTAATAGCATAGCAGCAGGATGTTTCACAGGATGGATTATTTTACAAGTCGACGTGTCACCACTAACAAAGAACCCTTTGATTGTTGATTAAAAAAAGGTGTTTAATTGCCCAAGCAAGTACCAACAAATTGTTGCTGTTGTTTGAGAAGTCTTTTGGAAGACTTTGGCTTCAGGAACTTTCTTGGATTCATTATCTAGTCGTGACTTTTAATTGTGTCAAGCTGAGTCTTGCTTAGATTAAGTAGCGCCTTCTGTTGTTTGCTGTTGATTGCCCACATCTTCTGTCAATAAAAACAGCACCATTTCATACCTTATCGCCAACATTTATCCATTTTTATTTCATTTTTCAATTCGAGAAGGCGAAATCCACCTTGCTTCATACAGTATTTCTAAATGAAAGCCACTGTAGTTTATCAAATTCTCAAGTCCATTCCTGAGCAGGATTGTTAGACGGTCTGTGTTTTGCTCGCTCACTACCTGCATCTATTCACGACACACAGACAGACACTGGAGGTTTACCTGGGGATTTTAAAGCCTTATCCTGGTGACGGCTGCAGATTCATTGCTCACAGATTTGCATACCCCAAAGGTTTTACAGTCCTTTCAGGATGATAGAAGATCTTTATATCTCTGTCAGGAAACTGACTGAAACTCTCCTAAAAAGTTTTGTCCTTTCATCCACTGCGTAAACACTGAAGGTGAGCTGACACTTAATGTCTTCACATCAGCACTCTGTCTTGTGGCACAGCCTTACTTGAACTCGGATGTCGGGCTTGTTTACCACTCGGCTGCCACATATATTTTTAATTTATTTTTCTATTTTGATTAACCCTTAGACATTAAATGCCAGAGAGTGTGATGTTTTTATAGTAGAGGGATAAGGTGGTTTTTATGCTGTTGGGATTGCACCCATTGGCTGTATTAAAAATGTGACTTGTTGAAGTCACAACATCTTTTTTTTTGTGTGTGTGTCTATGATTATGATCATGGACTTCTGATGATTTTTAAACATTCACACGTTATCTCAGTACTCAGACAACATCTCAGGGTACAAATACAGTAACTCATTTGTGACGCTAGTAGGGAGTAGTGTAATTCTTTTAATTTTGTGTCTGTAAATAATAGAAAATAATCCACACAGGTAAGATGCTTAAAATATAGACATGCTGTCGAAACTGGTAAATAGATGTTTAGGTTTACTTTATTTAGGAATCTTTGAACAGGGGACAAATGTGCAAATGTCCTTCCTATTTTTTTTTCCTCTCGCTCCGTTCACTGAATATGTGCGTTCCTCCGGTGTTGCAGGGCAGTATGGGCAGTATCGCCTGCATTGCCTGGAAAGGTGACACCCTGGTGCTTGGGGACGTGGATGGCAATCTCAACTTCTGGGACCTCAAAGCTCGTTTGTCCAGGTAATAACTAAACTCTTAAAACTTTATGCAAGTTTTGGGACACATACTACACTGTACCTACAGTATACTACATCACTACCTACAATCCTCCAAGCCTTTTATTTGTGCTTCCTTGGGTTTTTATAGATTTGTTTAATTTTGATTCTTGTTTTAAGTCAAATTTTCTACGAGGTAAACCTGAAGATTTTGTGTTGTGCAGGCTAAGATCTATGCTTGGAACTTCACATATGCATGGTAAAAGAAATTAACAAAAAATCCCCTGTCCAGAATGTTCATGGATTGATTATCTGTCTATGTTTGCTGATTTTTTGTACTTATTTTTTATATGAACAAGAAAGAAATGACTGTGGGGTAGGAAGGAAAAAATCATCCCAAAATGACCAGTGCTGTTAATGTTTTCAGGGGAATACCAACACATCGTGGCTGGGTGAAGAAGATTCGCTTCGCCCCGGGGAAGGGCAACCAAAAGCTGCTGGTCATGTACACAGATGGAGCCGAGGTCTGGGACACCAAAGAGGTGAGGTCTCCACACACCAACCCTTGGCAGCGCCGGTGACATGTCGTTTGGACAAAAGTTTTGCAGCTGATTCATTGATTGGTTTGTTGTAACACATTATAAATTCCCAGCATGCATCACCTGACTGCACTGCATGACTCAAATAAAAGGAAAGAATCTGCCACGGTCTGCAGGTTTGTAGCAGTGGTTTACATTGTAACAGATTTACTGTGGCAGAATGAATGTGTTTGTAGTACAGTAATCACTGAAGCACTATAATATTCTGGTGGGGGTATATTTATCTAATGTCCTCTCTCAGACTAACGCTTTGGTAATAGTATATCCACTGTAATTGCCCTGTTGTATTAAAGAATCATTACAGTGCTCTGTGTAAGTACACATACACAAGACTTAAAAGCTTTCCGCTGACATATATAAGCTCAACCATAGCAGGATGGATGATCCTGATTCCTGCAAGCGGCATGCATCCTCGCTTCCTCTTTAACTTTGTTTACTGAAGTCATCATCATCCAGACAGTCCTCTCTCTGCACAGTCTTCATTTCACCTAATCTAAGAATCCTTCTGGCTAGTTTGTGCTCCAGTTCATCATTTGATCTAATGTCACAGACTGGACTTTTTTTTCTGTCTGTTATCTGTATCCACACAAACCAGTATTTGTTAGCTTACCCAGTAGCAATGTGTTAAAAATTGAATAGCAGATGAATGTGGACACAGATAGATGCTCTGGCGTATTAAGCAGCGTGACGTGGATGGGTGGAGGGAGGGGGTCCCAGTGGAGCACTATTGTCTGGGTGGAGGGATGTGTTTTTTTGAGGGGAGCCAAGATAAGACACAGTTTTCAGTCCCCAATTGTAAAAGCCAGACAACAGATGGATCAAGCTGCAGAGGGAAACGAGCAACAGCGAAAGGGTTGGGAAAGAGAGGGAGGAGCAGGAGAAAATGAGGGAGGAGAGGAAGTGCAGGAGAGATCTCCGAAATGCTTCAGCGCTCTGCTGACAGCTGGGTTGCGCTGACTCCCATACAGCCCCATAAAAAGCCAGAGGGAGAGAGTTTTCTGAAAAGGCTGTTTGTCCACTGAGTCTTCCATTCTGCATCCTGCTATACTCGGCATAAATAAGTTTACAGTTGCCCGCCACGTTGGCCATCCTCTGTTTTTGATCCAACAGGCTTTTATTGAATCCAAAAATCATCCCATTTTGTGTCTTTGTCCCTTTTGAATTTTGTAGAGAAATGGTTAATTTCCCACCATCCCCCTAGAGTTGTTGCAGATACTTTAGAAGAAGCTTTTAGGTGACAGTTTGAAAGGAACTACCTTGACCCTCCTTTCTTCTCTAGGTCCAAATGGTCAGCAGCATGCGGATTGGTCGCAACGTGAACTACCGCGTCCTAGACATTGACTGGTGCACATCAGACAAGGTTGTGCTGGCCTCTGACGACGGCTGCATCCGAGTGCTGGAGATGGCCATGAAGTCCGCCAGCTACCGCATGGATGAACAAGACCTGACTGGTGAGCCAGTGTGAAGGAATGGAAGATAAAGGAGAGAAACTGATTGAATGAAGCCTTAATGCTTAAGAAATGATGTGCTTTTTAAATATCAATCCAATTACACATACATACATAATGACGCATAATGTAATACTGCTCATGATGGCATTAACAGCCATGGCCTAATATTGTGTTCTTTCTGATCCGTGGGGAATATGTTCAGATCCAGTGTGGTGTCCTTACCTGCTGGTGCCCCGAGCTGCCCTCACTCTCAAGACTTTCCTGCTGCTGCAGCCCTGGTCCGGAACCTTCACCATGGACATCACTCAAGTGTAAGTCTCAGCTCTGACTGTAAATGTGTCCACTCTAAAATCCTCCCCTCTTATAATGTCAGGATGTGTTAGTAGGTCTAACACGGAGACTGTATATCCACACCCAAGGTCAGTTTTAAAGTTTTCAACTTCACCTGACCCTGCATGCAGGGTTCGTACAAAGTCTTGAAATATGCTTAATTTTAACCGATATGTTTTCAAGGTTAGGAATATGCTTGAATTTGAATATACTCCTTGAAAAATGCTTGATTTTCAACATAATCTGGTGTTTCATCATCTACACAGTCACTCATGTTAACCAAACATCTTTTAATATTTAGAATGAAACGATCCCGTTGTCACATTTGTTTGTTGTCTCCTGGCACAATTTAGATGTGATGATATGTTTAGACGTTTAGGTACCTCGAAAGTGCTTGAAAAGTGCTTGAATTGTACTCTTAAAAAGCTGTACGAACCCTGTGCATGTCTTTGGACTGTGGGATGAACTCCCAGAAAAAACTCACATGAAAAGTGAATCCATGGAGAAAATGCACCATCACACTGAAAGGACCAAAGTCTAAAATCCAAGTCATGACCTTATTAAGATCTTTTATAAGCCCTAGTTTTCATGTTCTTGTACTGTATGTGCCCAAAGAAATTTCATTAAAACATTTTTTTAAGTCTGCAAAATCAGTATCAAGGCTGACCAATGCTTTTTTTAATTATTTGTATCGACTATGTAAAGCCTGATCCAATTCTGATCCTGTGTTTGTTGTAGCAAATTGTAGTTTAACCAAATACTGGCACCTATCTGTTTCCCTAAAGCCGGTACGAGCAAGGAAGCAGAGCAGCATACTGATAGTGGCCAGTAGTTTCAATTATTGATACACAGCGTGCATCAGTGGTTGAGCAGAGCTGCTTTAGGTTAAACTGCATTTGAACTTGTGTACTATATATTGTTGAACTTGGGAATGAGGACAGGCTGTCAATCTCCTGTTAAACTTACCTGCAACAACAGTTACAGACTGACCTCCTCTCACCACATATGTCATTAAAAACTCAATAACTCAGTATGAAGAGGGTTTTAGCTGCCAAACATATACTTATCTAAAAATCCTTGGATTTATTAATTTTAATGTAGACCTACAGGGTCCCCATGGTCATGAAATTCCTGGAAAAGTTATGAAATGAGAAACACTAATTTCCTGGCCTGGAAATGGTTTGGAATTAACAAGATGTTTTGGAAAAGTTTTGAATATACACTGTTTTGGCTTTTGTTTAAAATACATTCATAAAAATCTCAAAACATAACATTACGCGAAATTCTTCGTATTACTAATTTAAAATCTTGTGCCGTGCTGCGTGAATGTTGAAACGTCACTAGTATCATGTGATACACATTAGTGTATGCAGCTAGTTGGCGGCGTGTATCTCTGAAGTTAGAAAGCGCTAATGCCTGGGAAGTGTTGATGAAGTAACATTTGGCTTTCGAACGACAAATATAATACATGGCTCAAGAGAGGACCCTAGCCTGCACCCTGCGATCGCTATATAGGCCTGCCTATTTTAAACTACTTAAATAAAGTTGTGGAAATGGGGTAAAATATTATGGAAAAGTTATGGAAAAGTTTTGAAAATTCATTGGTAAAAATGTGTGGGAACCCTGGACCTATTTTCGGGCTGATTAGGATTACTCGAATTAGGATCTTGGTCAAAACTTGATAGTGCCACCCCTATTTAATACAGTTGAGACTGATTACAAACTAGAATGAGTTGTGAGCAGGAATGGTCTAAAGGTCAAAGGTAAATCAGATATAAAATACTGAATTGTTCTTAAGATTTAGGATCGATGAAATATTGAATGACTTTCCAATCATCAAGGTATAAGAATAGCCACCCAAGCATTCAGTTTATTACCTTCATAAAAAAAACAATTTGCCAGTGTAAGCAACTCACCTTTGTAAACATGGGAGCCAATGGAGGCCGTCCTGAGAGAGAAGTTTTAGTTTTGTTTTTTTCACACTGCTACACCTGTGTTTAACCATAGCCTGATGTAATTATGCCCCATTTAACTGAGCCCTCCGTGCGACGCTGCTTGCTTCCATTAAACACACACACCTTATCATAAGTCAGGCAGCTATATTAGCAGGGCTCGCAGGGTGCCGCCTGACCGCCGCATAAATGTTAGGACAGAGTTATCTATTATTGCCTGACACCACAGATTGACTTCACTTAACAAGCAGGTTCTCAGCTTCCCATTTAATATCAGGTCAGGGTTTTTTTTAGGGAGCCATTTGACTAAGTTTGATCCCTCTGCTTCAGAGACTACAATGAGAAAGACGAGATAAAAGGCCTGATCCAGGAGCAGCTCAACTCCTTGTCAAAGTAAGTTATTACACTTTCTAATGGTAATGATTAGACACTGTAGCTTAAAGTAGAATATTTAATATTAATTCCATGATGCAAACGCCAACAACCAGATGTTGGTTTGGTGTGTATGTGTGTTTGCTAATGTATCTGTGCCAAGTGTCAGTTTTTGTTTATGTACTTTTGGCTTGCAGTCGGAGTCCCAGGGTCCTTTGTGTTTAGACAGCAGGCCCAAAGAGCATGTAGTCTGTGGGTTGACAGATAAGAGGAATCTCCCATAACAGCCACACTGGGCCTGCTGTGTTTGAGAAGTGTAATTGGCTCTCGCTGTGTTCTGATTGTCTGTCTCTGATTGGCTCCCCAGTGATATGAAGAGTGTGCTACAGGACCCGGAGCTCAGCCTGCTGCAGCGCTGCCTCCTGGTCTCACGGTGAGTTAAAGCTCAGCATGGAGTTACCACTGTTTGTTGTCTGCACAGATTGTACTGTGATCATGAGGGTTTACTGGTACCTCAGCGCGATTATTTTGTTACAAAAAAAACTATAGAATAATGTGACTGTAAACACAGAAACTGTTACGTACAACAGAACACATGTTAAACTTGTCTTTGACTCAATATGTTTGCTTCTGCTAAATTCTTCTTGTCTGTTTGAATGTTAAGTTTAGGTAGTAGAGTGGGTCTATTTGTTACAATGATCTAAAGCTGAACTGGGTTTGCAATCAAGCTACTTGTTAGCCTTGTTGTTGTTCAGTGATTGCTCAGGATATAATTCAGCCGAGCAAGACATAATTAGATGGATCAGGAGGGATTTCTCTGCAAAAATCTGACCCTCATGGTAAACTTTTATATCCTCATTTAAGTTTTCACGGCTGTTATTTGTGGAATATCAATATAAAAATGTAACTTATTTATTTATTTTTTACATTTTACTTTATTCAGAATATGTAGTGTGATAGGGAAAGATAAACAAGATGATGTAATATTATGAGGCAAGTCGAATAATTAGGTTTTTAAAGCAGTCAAATTATCTTCCAAGATACCAGGGTTTGTTTTTGCTGTGACTGTACAGCCGTGACTGTATCTCCATAAAAAAGCATAACACGAGAGCCGATGTCAGCAACTCTGATCTCGTCTCTGCTCCACTTCTCATTTCCCTCGAGCATCTGACAAATCTAGAACAGCCAGTCTGAGCGGAAATGCACCCTCCCGTTTGCCTCCTATTATTAAAGCCACGATTTACCTGGAAAGTCCCAAGGAGCCTTTTTGTATGACAAATACTGTGACCGTTTTCTCACAAAAAGCTCATGATTATGTCTCTGCATCCATCCGTCCAAGTTTTCATGCCATTGATAATGTGGCAAGGTAACCTAGCAACAGCTGTGTGCCTGTGCAGATATATTAAAAGGAGGCTGAGGGGAGTAAACGACGGAAGGAAAGGCAGAAGGATGTGGAGAGGGGGTGGAGGGGAGCTTGCTGAAAGAACGAGGCGTGGGCTGGAAGATACACAAACTATGGTCATTAGTGAGCACACTACTAGAAGAACCAAGCAGCATGTTGGTCCAGTCTACAGAATTTCACTCACTACCCCAGAGAGAACATTATCCACTCCGGGCCCAGCTAATGTGTTGTTGTGGTAAACCGCAGGCTGTTCGGGGATGAGTCGGATCTTCACTTCTGGACAGTGGCGTCCCACTATCTCCAGTCGTTTGCCCAGGCTCGTCAGCTAAGCGTGTCCACGGCAGAGGGTCAGACCCAAAGTGAAGGAACCCAGCCGTCACCTCAGAACCACCTGGATATCTGTAATGACGTCCTGTGTGAGAGCTCTTACTTCCAGGTCAGTGAAACAATAGAAGAAGAGAAAGTGTTGTCCTGTTTTTGTTGCTTTTTCTCTCTTTGGTAAACAGAGACAATAGAGACAAATACGTGATCCCAGCAGTCAACATTTAAAAATTCCCTTTGGACTCATCCAGAGACAGTTACTATCCTCAAGTCAGACCGCGCACAATCACCACCAGCCTGTCCCTTGTCATCCACAGTGTCAACAACATCGCCCCGGTCACACACTACATTCCATTATTAATGACACTGTGTATCTCCTCTGTGTATCTCCTCACTAAGCCTCGATCTTTAAGGAAAGCAACTTACAATTTTAAGCCTTTGAGGTCAAACCCATCATTCACTTTGCCCTCACTACATTTAATTCCCCCAACATTTCCTCACAGTGATTCTAGCCCACACTGGGATCCTCTCAATTAAAAAACATCCCTCTCTTGTTTGCGCCGTGTCATTGCTCGGATCAATGCGTCTCGCTGATGACATCGCTGAACCAGAGTAGAAGGCCCTTATAAACAATACCCTGAATCTTCTTCTTTTTTTTTTTTTCTTCTTTAATTATCGACCCAGTTTGTTCTGAAAAGTTTCTTCAGAAGATGTCCATTGATTGGTCCTCCTCTGCTGTGTCTGCCCGCATCACTCTGCTGGTCGGCTTGGCAGCCACACAGCCCACTGAACAAAGACATCCACCTTTATGTTGCCATGGTGTATGCGAAGGTTTTCGTTTAAAGGTTTACTTTTTCATTTTGTAGTTGTGATGTACCGCGCGTTGTTTTTGTGTCCAGGCTGCAGAAAATACTTCTGTGGACTTTACATTAGAGGAATAGTTTGAAAAAACGTGTTGATAGTAATTAAAAAGTTGGCACACTGTGCAAGCGAAGACAGGCATTCTCTGGTTTTTGGTAGGTCTGGTCTCTTTCCCCACAAGGCTACATCAGTATACCCAAGGAAGCAGAGGAGAGGAAAGTGTTCCTTTTTTGATCAAAGACAAGTATCCAGTTCTGAAAAATGTCAAGTAGCTTTTAGCTAGCATTGAAGTTTGAAGTAGCAGAATATAAATGGACAGTCTATTTTCAGTCAGTAGTGGTCCTGTTGAAAAGTCTCAAATAAGCCTGTAATTTCTTTTTTTCTTTGATTGTTTTTCAGGACTTTATTTTTTTTATGGATAATGCACCATTCTGTTTTTGTGAAAGTTCTACTTCCTGTTAATGAGGGGCCACGCAGTGATCACAACATCGTTAAGACTTTCAAAGAGCTACCCAGACAGTCTGCAGCTACATTTGGCTCCTGTTGTCACAAAACAGCTTCAGTGGTCAAAGTATGACTGTAATTACTAATATCCAAGACTCCAATACAGAGCACACAGTTGCTAAACTAACTTGTTATTTCTGCAAGGATTTATGCCCACGGCTGTGACTTGCAGAATTCATCATAATAAAGTGCAAAAAAAAAGTCAAGCTTTTTTCAGACACACATACAGCCTATGTAACTAATTTTCTACTATGCTGTTATCTCTCCCCTCATTGTATCATTTCTCCCTCTAGTCCCCTTATAAACTGATGAGCTCTCATACTTTGAAATATCTATTGCTGTTTTCATGTTTCATGCCTCTCATTTGCTCACTGAAAGGAACACTCAGGGAACATGTAATGAAAAATGGGGGAAAAAAAGCCACCAATAATGAAAGGCAGTATGGGAGGCTCTGGCACCAGAAACACTCTGAAAACTCCTGAATATTTTAAACACTTTATAATTACACTCTCCATCTCTGGACTCTGTTTTTCTATAATTGTCCTCCATATATTTTTTGCTCATCATTACTCTTGTAATGTCCTTAGTGTATAATCTGTGTACCAACTCATTCCGTCTCTGTCTCTCTCTCCCACACACGCGTGTACAAGGTTTGACCATGGATATTTGGAACCAGTGTGTAAATGAAGCTAACTTGTGGTTCCATCTTTATTGCTCAACAGAAGTTCCAGTTGGATCGGGTTCACCTGCAGGAGGTGAAGCGCTCCAGTTATGAACACACTAAGAAATGTGCTGACCAGCTCCTCCTGCTGGGTCAGGTAAGTATTACACTACCCATGAGGCGAGAGATACACGTTGCATTCACAACAGAGGTTAGCATACTGTAACATAATCGTCCCTCACACATGAATGGATGAATTCTTAGCTTTTGTTTTTAGCTGTCTCTCTCTCCCTCTTTCTTACTTACAGCTTTCAGACTATATACTACTGTTCTCTCTCACCCACACACCTTAGCTGTGCTTACATGCATGTTGTCATTAATGGTAAATAGGTCATATCGGTGGAGCCTAATGAAGCAAGATGGACGATAAGTGCTGCCTCTGTCCTCCCTGGCGTCTCAGCCTGTGGGGACTGGAGTCACCTCTCTCCCCTCTCAATGTCACCACTCTCCCTCTAATCACAGGCTGCAATCAGCAAGGCTATATGTTGGAGGTGCAGTCCTCCTGTAGGCTGGCAGGCAGAGGCCAGCATGATCTTGAGCCTTCATCTACACCAGATGAAAAGCACGATAACAAACATCATTTCCCCTTGTTATTCCGTCTTGTTCAGCTCACACAGTGGTTACCTGCCTGACCTGCTAATGCCTTGTTTCTCTCTCCTACCTCAGTCGTTACATTCTCATCTCTTTGCTGTTGCTCTCAGACGGACCGGGCGGTGCAGTTACTGTTGGAGACGAGCGCAGACAACCCCAGCTACTACTGTGATTCACTCAAGGCCTGCCTAGTGACCACCATCACCTCTTCAGGCCCCTCACAGTCCACCATCAAACTAGTGGCCACCAACATGATCGCCAACGGCAAGCTAGCAGGTAGTGTTACTGTATGTTACTGTATACTGTATAAAACAGTATAATACAGTATACTGTTACTGTATAAAATAAATATATGTTTTATAAAGGTGTTAAAAGGTTGCAGCTATATCTCAACTGAAAAAACAGCGCAGTCTCACCAACCTACAGTGCATTTTTTTCATTATTTAGAATTAAGACTTTGGATTGGACTCGATCCATGTATTGCATAATGAGTGTGGCTACTGCCAGCAGATGTACAGTGTATAAAGAAATCATCACAGTGTGGTCTGGGCAGAGTTAGCCACCTTGCCTGGTGATAGGCCATAATTTCTCCATCTCACATCTGTGTACAAATTCTCCCCTTTTGCTGTCTGTCAGAGGGAGTACAGCTGTTGTGTTTGATTGACAAGGCGGCGGATGCTTGCCGCTACTTGCAGACCTACGGGGAGTGGAACCGTGCCGCCTGGCTGGCTAAGGTAACACAGCATGACGACATCCATCAACAGGAAACATCAGATACTGTGTAATGTGGAAAATGGGTAGTTTGTAGGTGTGTGGGTTTACATACTGTATATGTGTATGCTTGAGTTTTTATCTTTTCTATTGGTTATTGTGAGAAGATTGTAAAATGTAATTGCAAAAGTATTCTTATTAGCTTTAGCATTAGCATTGCAAGTAATACATCTGGGAAACACAGCCAGGTTAGGAGCGTTTAGAGCTGCCCAACGCTACCATGTTCTTACACTGTACATACAATTTGCCACTAAGAAAGCACCTTTGAAACAGTTGGAGTTTCTGTGCCTTGCATGTTGTGTGTGTGTGTGTGTGTGTGTGTGTGTGTGTGTGTGTGTGTGTGTGTGTGTGTGTGTGTGTGTGTGTGTGTGTGTTTCCAGGTGCGTCTGAGTCAAGCAGAGAGCTCAGATGTGCTGAAGCGCTGGGCAGAGCACCTGTGCTCCCCGCAGGTCAACCAGAAGTCCAAAGCCATCCTGGTGCTGCTTTGCCTGGGCTGCTTTTACAAAGTGGGAGAGATGCTCCACAGGTAAGAACCAGGATTGATGCTGTTATGAGCCTACTGTATATATTCAGAGTTTGGCATTGTCTGAGACTGAGGTCTTGAAAAGTATCGAATTTTAGAATGAGAATCACAAACCCTGTGATTTACTTTGTCTTGTATTAATTCCATTCACAGAAATACATACAGTACATGCAAATATCCAGTCTCACAATTTATTCTCTTAATTGAGATTCCCTTTTTAACTCTTTCAAATTCCATTTTATAAAATGTATTTTCGCTGTGATTTTTCTCTGCTTGACCTTCCTCTCCTTTGCTCCCCTCTTCTTTCATCCACGACCATAAACACTTGAGTCTTTCTCAGTTTCTTCTTCTCCTTTTCTCCCTGAATACGTTGAAGGACTCTTCACAGTGTATGGTATGGTCTGACCCCATGTCTTTTACCTCAGCATCGATCTGCTCTTGCTCTACTTGTCCTCCTCCTCGACAGCTCGTGTTCTGAGATGCCTCAGGCGGCAACTGCTCTCACAGAGAATTAGAGTGGCATCAGGACGACAGGGTTGATGTATGCTTTAGGATCACAGACATCAAGGCAGGGATGATGCTGGTTTCTGACAATAGCTCTCACCTCCTCCTTCTGCCTGTGTCTTTCTCTTCCTCCTTCTATCTCTTGGGCACAGTATGAGGTACTTTGATCGTGCCGCCCTCTTCATCGAAGCCTGTCTGAAGTATGGGGTGATGGAGGCCAACGACTCTTCCAATATCCTTTTTGAAAACCCATTACCGCACTCTGAGGGCCATTTATAACCAGAGTTAGCTCCGCAGCTAACTCTGTCCATCTCTACTACAGAAGTGCACTCAATAGCAGAGAGCTTTTTCTCAATGAAGGTCAATTTAGATGCTCCACAGTGCAAATCGTGCTACATATCACCTGTTCCCAATAGCCAATATCACACTGTGGTCACAGAGCTCAGTTATGCTGCAGACTCAGAAGAGAACTTTTAGAACTTAGACTTTGAAAACACATTATATCACACCTCACCATACATATAAAGAGAGAAATGTAGATATTAGGTACAGTATCTGTTGGTCAGTTTGGTCACAGTTTATCACATACAACATTTAGTTTTTTTGTCTCAGTTGTAAATATGTTTACTGTCTAACTTAAAGGATAGTGCATAGTCTCCCACTGTTGCTATGACACAACTGAGATTATCTTGTTGACTCCTCTAAAGGGTGAGAAATTAACTTTATGGCTACTGGATACATCAGTTTTCACAGCCAGTCCTTTTTTTTATCAGCCACATTTATTATGCAAATAACTTGTAGAAAATGTGTTTTTATATTATTTAGTCATCTTTGTGTAAGCCCACATGTAACAATAAACACAAAAAGAAAAGATGAGAAAATAAGATTCACCCTAAAATAATATTTCATCTAGAAATGTATAATTATCGTGCGTACACTGAATTGAAGACATCCCCTTTTGGCTTGTTCATTGGTCAGAGCTGGCTTGTAGCCACTAAGTGATTTAAGATTTATGGAGACCAGACCAGGAGCAGACTAGGCCTGTGCAGGGCCAATCTATCTTTCAAGAGAGTAAAAATATCTCACTTTCAGACTTATGTTTGGTGTTGAAATACAGGTGCATGACAAATTTATTGTAACTGGGCCCAAACTCAGGTGCAATCCCCATGCGCAAGCGTTAGTGTGTGTGACCAACTAATCTTTGCAAATTTGGTGACCATCGGCAGTAGAGAAACTGAGGCAAAGTGTGGGGCAATGTGGATAAGAGGCTGAATACATTGGGTTGCCCTAGCTAAAACGAATGCAGTAAATACAACGCTGCTGCAACGAATCCTCCCTTTATGAAGGTTATACTATCCAGTTTATGTTGAAGCTCTTTTAGAGTCATTTTGATGGCTGCAGTTTGTATTTTATCTAATAGTATTGCATTATAATGAAAAGTGTTTCCAGTGTGAAGCCTCATTGATTTAAATGTTGTGATTTTGGAGTTGTCTGCCTCACCACTAACACCACAAAACTTTCCTTGCGTTTGCATTAAAAGGTGGTCTGAGCAGGGAAAACACAAGTACATGCAAAAATTAGTACAAAAATGTAACTGCACTGTTTAAAGCTGTGCCATTCCTCTCACCTCAATGCAAGCAGGTCCATGTGGAGCCAGGGAAATACCACACAAGCACAAAGAAATAGGCAACAGCCAAAAATTGCACAGTATTGCTAGCATTGCGTCTGCAGGAAAATAAGGATCAATCGTCATAGTGTATAATTCATATGTTTTTTTTTTACTCTCAAAACTGTTCAGTGGCCCCTTGTGCCCTGTATGGAATCATCTGCATTCATTATGTTTCTTCACTCATTTATTCAGGTTTTTTCTTTAATTTGTTACCTGCAATCAACTTCATTGGGTCGACTTGGTTTCCACTTTTTAAAGTGATTATGTGTTGCACTGTTTGATTTTTAGGGTGTAATATTCTACTGTCCAGTAGCTTCAAGTCACTCTGCTTTGACAGTTGAAGAGTGTGACATTAAATGAAAGCATATTTTTGAGTGGTGACAGCTTTCATGGGCTTACTGTGTTTTTATGTCCCATCAAATATTACGAGTTCTCCCTTGACCTGCGTTTGCACATAAACTTATCGAGGCTGCATTTTTGGACTATGCACGCCTGCTACGCTCTCTGGGCCTGAGGGAGGGCGCTGCTCTGTGGGCATCACGGGCTGGCAGCGCTGGGGAGCAGCTGATGGAGGAGCTGTTCCAGGGAGAGGGAGGCGTGCCAGAAACCATTCTTGGCAAAGAGGAAGTGGAGCTGGACCAGGAGCGCACCGAGTGACCTCGAAGACGGGAGGTTTGGAAGAGAACAGATGACATACTCTTTGGTGCAAGTCAAGGGTCGGCCATTCAGTCTAACTTCAATAACGTAACCATTGTGAATTCACTTTTGTTGGTATCCAGGGGAAGTATGACCATCATCTCCACACCATGAGAAGAGAGGAGTTTCCTCCATGTGAAGTTGTCAGTCCATCACTGGAGTCTACCTGTGTCTGTGACTATAACGAGTTTGACGTTTCTTAATGTTTGGTATGACCAGTGTGTGTTTGTGTGCATATATGTATGCATGTAACAGCCCCACACTTTTGTCCTGATTCCCCAAACAAGTGAAGTAATTCAGATTGTTGATATCGGTCTGTGTTTTTGTTGATTAATGAATTTAACTCGTTTAATTCTTTTAATGGTTGCCTGTTAAGCTTTATTTTGTGTGCCTGTATTAATAACTTCAAAGTACTGTTGTAGCTCTAAAGGTTTAATTTGCCTTTTTTGCTGCTGAGATTAAATTTGGCAGAATGAATTTATCCCAAAATAATACATCCCTTATTTCCCTTATTTTGAAAATGCACTGCCATTACTACTCCATGAATTCCAAACTGAGTTTTTTTGCACTCTTGATTTAACCAAAAACACCACATTATCTGAATGATAACTGATAAATGATTCCTTGGCCCTCCCTGTAACAGAGACACAATATTCCTCTAGAGTCTAGACAGACACATAACAGACTGGACGTTTTATTCACAGCAGGTGGTGCTGTATAAGTGACTGACCAAAGCCTGCTACTGCACAAGCCTCTGCAGCTGTAACTGTTGGATGCCAGTAAAATTACTTAGCCAGGCCACCCCGCACTTATTAGACACTTATTAGTATATTATCTCCCTGCACACAGAGGGGAGAGGAGTCGGACCGCTGCCACCTGAGTGATACCATTTAATTAACTTGTGTAGAGTTCAGTTCAGTTAAATAGATCATTAATCCATTCCATTAATCCAAATGGAATTTTTTAATTTTCTACTTTTATGAAGACTTGAGAGGATACTTTGCTCTGTGTATTATTTGATGTTTGTATAATGAGGTTGTTCTCTGATGTGTGTGTGTATTACAAGAAGAGCTGTCAAAATGTGTTGTAACTCATTTTAATCAGACCTCTGACGGATCATTTACACACAAAAGGTAATCTGTGCTGCTCCAACTGTTGCTCATCACAATCACAAAGCCTGACACACAGTTTAGGAAATGGTTTAGTCTTGCTGCCATATCTCATCCTGCTCTGCTTTTGCCTCATCTTTACATAGTAAATATCAACTGATCATCTAAATCACCTGTATGACAATGCAAAGACTTTAGTGATTGTGTGTTTAATTGCCTTGTAACACGTTTAGTTGTCGTGAAACAAGACGGTAACTCCATCCGCAGGACCTTTTTTAGTGTGTTATTGTGTTTCATAAACACGTCAGAGCTGTTTTCTCTTCTGTGTTACAGTTAACCCCAGGCAGTGTCACTATGGCAACCCAGGCCTATTTTGGGGGAACTACATGTTGTTTCTGTAGATCATTTCAAATAGCTCCACTAGCATGCTGTAGGAAATCAGAGAGCCAGCAGAGAGTCACACAACCCAGCAGATAATCAGCTGTAGTTTACCTGATGCTGTGTATCTTCCTCCAATCATGTCATGTGTTGTGGAATCAACATGTACTGTACTGCCTCTTTAAGATAAGGCACTAGTTTGAATAACACTCACTGCTTTTCTTTGTACTTAGATGAACTAAACTAAGTTTAAGCCTTTTTTCATTGTTCTCTGTTCATTGTTTACACAGTGATCCTAATGCTTTAAGCTATATAAATATTACAAGAGAAAAAAAGATGTATATATGGATGGCAATAAAAATCAATATTGTTAACTTTATATTTTCAGTGTGTTTTTTCCTGTCTAAAGATGTTGGCACAAGAGGGCGCTCTGAGCCCTCAATAGGAGGCAGAGTGGCTGGGGCTCTTTTCTGTTTAATGGCAAGCACTTTGCAAGAAAGGACCTGTTATATCAAGTGCTCTTTGCAATTACCCTCCTTTAATTTCAACCCAGGTAGACTGAATTTGAATGTTCATTCATTTATCAAACTGTCTTAAAAGCAAATTAGTTCCTGCATGAGTCGCTTCCGCAATTAATTACTTCTTTTCTGCTCAGAAGGAGGGCCAACAGCTGGCTTCAGTTTGCTGCCCAGGTCTAACCGTTTTCACTCTTTTCTTCCCCTCAGATTTATTCATTGACGTGTATTCTGTTTCTTCTCTGTCTCCTGCAAAAAGCAGAGCACAAAGAGAAGAAAAACAGTCTGAAACAGAAGGCCACACAAATGACTTGATTGTGTTCCTTTAATGGCTTAATGAATAACTGCCGGAGAGCCGATCCAGCCGTTACAGCCAGGGCATCAGTATGCAGGGCCTCACTACAGGATTTCTATTCTGTCCCACTGCTTAATACTTTCGGCTACCACCCAGCTAGCCAAATGGCTCTGATAACAACTCCCATCCAGCCATCGTCACTTGTCACTTCTTTTTTCCACCTTCTATGTATATGTCCTTTTTTCTATCCATCCCTGCTTTTCTTCCACCTAAAGGAAACAGGCAGACACCATGCCAGCTCATGTTCTTGCAGCGCCCTACCTCCACTAATTTCCTGGAAGCCTTGTTTCCATCTGCTGCTTGGCTTTTACCTCTCAGTACCCACCTCCTGAAATAAGATTCAAAGTAGTGTCAGAAACACAAGATTAAGTGTGTCTGGATCCAGAGCTGCGAGGAGCACTTATGTTCATTTAACAGATGGAAATCGCTGGCCTTCACTGTTTCACGCTACATGCGGCGAGAATTAACAGCCGGCTCCAAATCAATCGTATACGGTAGTCTCGCTGTTACGCATTCTCAATCATCTGTATAAGTAGCCATCGAACCAGGCATCTATGTGCAGCGAGCAGAGGCAGAGCCAATACTGCACCGTCTGTGTGGGGAAGATGTTCCCATGAGCATGCTCTCCTCTGGTGCTGACAGATAGCTTTATCCAGCATGGGCAGGTCCATGCCTGCTCGCACAATTTACAGAAAACCCACTGTGTCTTACTCTGTGTTTGTGTGAGATGTTTTCCAGTTTGTTTTTCCCCACCTCGCCGAGAGGTTACCACAGAGTTCACCCCTCATTTTCTCTGTAATTATCCCACCTTCCATTGTTTTCTCAACACCCTCCCCAGACATTTTGGAGCATTCTTTAGGCAGCTCACACCCCAGGTAGTGGAATTATTTTTGGGTTGAGTGGCTGCTCCTTTTATGAGGATAATTATTTGTCTAGGTATGTTGATTGCTTTTCCCTCGTCCTTTTGACCTGTTTTGAATAGCATTAAATGTACATGCTTTCCTTTGTGTTTACCTGCATCGTATTTGATGTTTCTCATCCTTACAGCCAAACTGTCTCTCTTCTCCACATCACTGTAACTGGCTCACTTTTCTCACCTTTCTTCGAACTGTTAACAACAGTTTCTTACTCCCAGTCCGCCCCACAGGGAACCTGATCTACACGTGTAAAGGTCACATCCGTTTCTCTCACACAATCACTCTCACATCCCACCTCCCCTCGCCCACATCTGGGGGGTCGCCTAGCGTGGAAGGAACCCACAGACCTGATCTCATCTGATATCTGCAGCCAGCCACTCCTCTGATTGGTTAGAAATGATTTCCCTCCCTCCTTTCAGCCTCTGCTATTGGTTGAGCTCCCTTTCCCCCCGGATGTTTGCAGACTCTGGTTGGCTGCCCAGCAGCGCCTGGGCCCCTGCTGGGGGCTCCAGGTGATGTTTATGTTGAAGGTATTCAGGCCCCCAGCTTTATCTGATTTCATCTAGATGAATGTCACAGTGTTCAGCAGACCATGGCATCACTTCGCCACAACACCACACTGCTCCCATTTAAGAAAGGCATGGGTGAGAACGAGTGAAGCAGGGGCAGGGGGCTAGGCAGGGGCAGCATAGGGGAACAACAGGATCTCTGGAACATTACCACACGATGACAAACTCTCATCGAGTCCCGGTAATGACTTGCGGACAGGATAATCTTTTAAAAAGCTCCTGCTATCTCTAAAACAGCTCTTTTGTGGCTTCAACGCGTGCACGTTGCGGCCAGGGCTGTTATTTACAAAAGCAAAATGGAATCAATGAGTGCACTGTCAGGAGCGTGGTGCTGCCTCTGTCAATTACTGCAGTGTGGTGTGCAGCTCCTGCCCAGGCTTTTACACAATTCTACACTACTAATCCTCAGAGAATGATCAGGGTTATGTGTCTGAGAAAGAGACTAATGATTTGCTAACAAGGTTAAGACTCGCACAGACAGTGGGACGTGCAGACTTCATTAGATTGACAGACCTGTTGGCACTGGGGGAAATCTCCACACTGGGAGTAGGAGGTTTATCTGATGATATTAATGCCACGTATAATAGGAAATCCTCACTGCTATGTCAACATGCCGGAAAGATGCAGCTGAAAGATCTCTTCCCCAACTGTTGTTGACAAAGCTTAAACCACATCCAGACCCTCTGGTGACTGCGTGTGTTTTCATGTGTAAATAGCAAAGAGACACTGCAGAGAGATCCTATTAATGATTGTGAAGCGTATTAATAGCAACTAAACAATAAGGTGGCGAGAGATGAGGAAAGAAGAGGCCTAATGGACTAAATAGTACACACAGAAAAAGTTAAGCCAGGTCTATTATATGCAGACGTGAGAGGACTCAAGGGGACCCAGATATCCAAGCTATGCCTCTGGTTGATCCCAAAATGTGTGGGTTTTTTTTATGTGTTTCAATGTCAGGCCATGAGGTAATAGAGATGCCACAGATGCCCCTACTACAGTGAGGCCCTCCCCGGGCTAATTGCCACTGTCCTTTGGGAGATTAGAGCAGGGGAAGGCAGGGATGATTATGAAGGAAATGGCCTCTTATAAGTCGCTGTACGCTCGGCCAGCCGGGCCCAGGGCTGCAGAGACGAGGGTATTCCCTTTCATCGGCGGACAGTGGGAGCCAGTAGAGGATGTAAAGGATACCTGTTCTGCAGCTGACCCATTTCCTGTATTGTTGGTT
The DNA here is from genome assembly GCA_008360985.2 of Macquaria ambigua. NCBI lineage: Eukaryota > Metazoa > Chordata > Actinopteri > Centrarchiformes > Percichthyidae > Macquaria > Macquaria ambigua. The sequence goes on along the minus strand of VMKM01000019.1, from coordinate 870,697 downwards.
GTGTATATGTGCATGTATGTGTGTTTATCTGAAGCTGTATATGTGCCTGTGTATCCATGAATATGTGCTCGGTGTCTGAATGTACAGCGTGATCCCAGTTTAACTGCCCTGGCCTCTTTCCTGTGAGTGCAGAGAGACTATCCTGCTGTGTTTGGGTCTCTCGCAGAGCTGCGTGTTTTTGTTTCTAGTCAAGCGGAGTACGTGTGTTTCCTCTCTGTGTAGTCCAACCGGACACACTGGGCCTGTGTGTGAGAGCGGGGCCGTGGGGGACCCTGGAGGCTCAGGAGTGGTGGGCTGTTTTGCTGCGGCCCGTGCAGGCCTTCACTCCTGGGGATAAGCACGTGCTACGCTGCCAAGAGAGAACTGGGTCCAGGCTCAGTCTTTCTCCCGTGGTTTTCAAAGGAAAACATCCGCTGCGCTGTTAAGTTGAGATGGCAATCAATCACAGAATAGTCATATCTACAGTATAGGGTACAAAGCCATAAGCTTTGTTTTATGGCTGCATTTCCTTACTGTGTTCAGTTGAGACATGCACTGTGTCCCAATTGTACTCTAACCCTAACCCTAACCCTAACCCACAAATTCTAACCATGTCTTGAGTATATATAGTATGTTCAGACTAAAGGAATGACAAAAGGATTTTTGAGTGTAACGTTGATGGACACTGATGTCCCACAATGCAACATACCAGAAATGGAGGGTTGTTTACTGCTGCTGGAAGTAAAAAAATGTGGACAGAGGTGTCACACTTTCACTGACAGCACGACAAGACTTGGAAAACCACGTTTACTAACTCATTTTTTTGAAGTTATCAAATTTGAAATTGGCACTGCATTGTTTCAAAGTTGTAGTTTGATTAACGTTTGTCAGTGCACAACTTGTGTCTTTCCTGTTAGTAAAAATTGGGACAGTTCATTCATGTTTTGTACACTAACTGCCAAAGTAGGGCACTGTCAAGATTAGTACATAGTGTACACTGTACTTTAGTATTAGTACAGAACCAATAGCTTTCTTATGAATCCACTAGGGGGCGGCAGAGGTCTGGAGAACAGATGTGTGATGTGTCTGGTAGTGAGTATCTTCCTCTTTAAACCCGACTCCTAATTTAGGATTTGAGGATTTAAGATTCCCTGGACCAGTTTCCAGATGTACTGTATATAGATTAGAAAATTAGAATAGCTTGTAATATAGATGCAACTAATTAAGATGACAAAATGGATCTATTTAATGATCCCATTCAAACTACTTGCTATCCATTCTGCAGTTCAGTGGCAACAGGTTATTTCACAGCATCATCCCTTCTAATAAAAATGCTGCATGCATTTCAGTAAACTGTAGTTTAATTAATCTCATTAATTCACTTAGTTCAACGTGTGACACCCCCCACCCCCCAACCTAACCTGGCCGCAGAATCTTTGTCTGAATCCTATTGAAAAGAGTCACATTCCAGTGCGTCTGCTGCGTGCTTCTCGTTGGCTGAGGTGTGTGTTTGTGGGTCATGCAGTGAGAGAGCAAACCAAAAGTTGCAGGTCCATTTCATCACAGCTCACAGTGTTTGTGCATGACGGCGCCATGTTCCCTCTATCGCAGAGACAATCTGACACCAGCACTACTGCATGTTGCCTAATCTGGGTATCAGCATAGCAGCTATTCCTTATAGCCACTGCTCACGTAGCGCTCTGTACAGGGAAAACTCCTTTCAGGTATGCCAAGCCAACACTTGTGGTAAATATTTGGAGGTCACCGACACTCCTGCTTGATCTCTTTCAGGGGACTTTGAGTGATATTTGATGCAACACAGCTGGGAGAAATGCTGGCATACTGGAAACGTATTACATCAGACTAGACAGAAGTCTAATAGACAGGGAGAAGAAAGAGAGGCAGGAGGGAAGGACTGAAAGGTGATGAGGAGAGAGAGTGGAGAGAGAAGCAGGATGACAGAAGAAGTGGAAGGAAGGGTGGATGAAGGAGGGGCAGGGTGCTGACAGTGTTTTGTTGGAGTTATGTAGATGTAATCCCTTCTGATGGGCAGGTCAAGCTGCCTGCTGAACGCTGAGGCACCGGCCAGCCATGAGTGCGCACATGCAGGCACACATTACACACACAAGTATGTGCGGGAAGCATGCTGTGTGTGTTTGTGCAGGTCTGTGTGTCCGTTGAGCCCCTTGTTGCAATCTGGCAAGGCTCATGAAAGGGGGAACAAAGGGTAGATTTTCTTTTTCTTTAAGCGGTGAGGGCCGGCCTGTAGAGGAAAGAGAGATGGATCTTCTCCAAATGCCACCGTGGGCGCACTAATGCCTGCTTTGTTTGCCACGGTAATTCTATTATGGTAATGGGGGATGAATCCCAGCTTTCTTCCCCTTCTTGCTCCATCCCAGTTCCAAGTCTCCTGTCCCCACACCCCCACCAGGGAGCTTCCGGCACAAGAACACAACAGTTAAATGGCCCCTAGAGGCCCCTGAGAGATTAGATGCAAAGTCCTACTGTTGCATAGATGTAGTCAGTGGTGAAATGGCTCATTTTTTTCTCTGTCACTGATATTTATCTGTGTTTCACGCAGTTTAAATGTATCATGACAGCCTTGTGAGCTTCTATTCTTCACATTTATCAATTGGTCATTGTTTGCAAATCAACAGCAGATGAGATAATGATAAAATAATGATGTTCTGCCTCAGTAAGGTAAATAATAGGCATAATAGGGGGGAAATAGCATGAGAGATTCACAAAGATTTGGAAATCATCCATGACACTACTTTGCCATTGTGCCCTCCTCTGGGACTTGGTCTTCCTTATACAATGCCATGCTGGGAGGAGGGTGTGGGTGGCTGTCAGGCCGGACCCCTAGGCCATGCAATGACTCGGTACATATCCAGTAATGTTCCCTCCACTGGGACTGGCCTCTCTCTCCTTCGGGCAACACTTCACCGCTTTACCCAGCGGCCCCTAGAGAGCCTCTAATCCCTCCAGCCTGGGAACAACTCCAACTTGCAGTCCCTTAAAATGTCTTGGTTTGTGCATTATTAGATGCTATGAATTACCCTTACGGACGTATGGAGGGAAAACATGGCAACTGGCAAACATGGCAGTGATAAATCTGAAATAATGAAACAGGGCTCTAAGTGGAACCAGGAGGGCTTCACTGACCCACAATCAGGGTAACTCGATAGGCCTGCAGAGCTGCTGGAGGCAGGACTGCTAGTAAAGCCCAGCTGGACCTGCGGGTACCTAACCTCAGCACAATGTGGAGCTCATTGGAGCCCTGGGAGATCTAAAGCGGGTCACATTCCTGGCCTTCAGAGCGACCCTGGGAGAGATGGAGCTTCAGTGGTAGGACTAGACAAGGTGTTACTGAAAGTGAAATTCTTGGAGTGGCCACTACTAGCCATGCTATCTCTTTATTTTTATTCTTCAGACTTCCACGAAGAGTTATGGTCCTATCAAGAGTGTAAGTGATGGCAAGTAGAGCTAGAGCTAACAAATGACAGGCTATTTAGCTTTGAACTCTGATAAGTTATTGCTCCAGACGGGATGAATAAATTACTTAACCAAGACAAATGTCTTGCTGTCTTCATGCTCAGAATCCTCATCCTCCTGTCTGTTCATTCATTAAAATACAGGAAAACCGGATAAAGAGGCCTTTTTTTTTCACGTGTGTAGACATAACTCAAGGCTGCCCTGTTGTAATTCCCTGTATGTGTGTCACGGCTTTGAGTGTATTCTGAGCCCAGTGTATATGAGGGGCCTCACTACTGTGCAGCCATAAAGGGCAGCCTGTGCACATGAGCGATGGAGCCCCGCGCACAGACTGAGGCGTAGTTGCTTTTTCACTATGAAAGCGATATAAATTCCCCGCCAGTAATATAACATGTTTGGGTTGGTTGGTGTGTGCGTGTGGAGGAAAGAGGGCATGTGCGTAGTGTGTGTCAGAGAGAAAGGGCAGAGCAGGGCAGAGAATGAATAGCTCTGTCACAGAAAGGCCAGCTAATAAAGTAGGTAGTTGAGGGAGGGGGGTAAAAAGAATGCATCTCGTCTTTCACCTCTTCGCCGTGGGTTGTCATCGAGGGAGAATTAGTTTTATGTCGAGGCGAATGCAACCAATAAAGCCCCATCCACTGGTTAGACCCTCCCCAACATAACCCCCCCTGCCTGCCAGTGGAAATTGCATTGGCCATGGTTTAGGAGACGTATGCGGCTCAAGTTTCAACCCTTTTGAAATTTTCATCGTCAATAAATTGCTAGATCAAGCAGATTAGTTAAGTGTATTTTGGCTTCTTTTCACAGCTGGGTAACTGTTGTGTGTGTGTGTGTGTGTGTGTGTGTGTGTGTGTGTGTGTGTGTAAACATTAAGAGGTGGTTGTTCTTGGACTTCACTTTTGCTTTTCCAGAGTACAGCCCTGACCCCTATGTGTTGAGTGATCTGACAAAAAAAAGCAAATTACTCAGAAATTAAAGTTCAGAAACACTGAAACATTGTTCTTCTCATCTTTTCCTCAACAGAAAAGTATATGCTTTCAATTTAAACTATTACTGATGCAGTATTTCACCTTTTCTCTCCGGGGTCACTAGCATTTCACAACTTGCTATTTGTCTTCTTTTTTGCTCCAGGGAGAGTCTTGCATCAGGATCTGTGTGAAAAAGTATTTTATCTTGAGATGCTATAATCCCAACATTTGCCACAGCAAATCTGAGAGATGTAACTGTCATCAGATGGATGAGTGTGCTTTAAAGCTACTGTTAAAGTCTACCAATACCACATTGAACAAGCACAATACATCACTGTAAAAAGAGCCTCTCACATGGTATTTGACTGATATCAACGTTCAACCCTGTCTCGGTCTCACACTTTGACAGCTGCATTCACAGAGAAACAGCCATCAGGCTAACAGCTCCACTTTATTCAAACCAGAGTAACAGCTCTATCCCTCCAGCCTCACTCACACACTTTCCCAGGCCTTTTCTCTGGAGGAGGGGGAGAAAAGGGAGGTGTTTGGGCTGATAACCCCTCTCCATCACCCTGACACTGGGAACAGAGCAGCATCGAAGCAGGGTCTCAGGATAGAGCTGTGGCTCAGCGGAGCGCTCACCCCCAGCTAGGAGCTGGAGGAGGAAGGAGATGGAGAGCAAGGGCAGCAAACAGGAGGGCAACAGGGGGTGAGGGTGGTGGGGGTTGATAAAGAATCAGAGTGAATAATGGAGGTCTAGCTGAGAGTTGGAGTTATCTATTTGGTCATATGTTTGACAGACTCTTTCTGTCTCTCACAATCACTCACCCTGTCATGTGATATCAAACCAATAGGTTTGTGCACATTTGGCTTATCATAAATGTGCATTACTACATACCTAATGTATGACTCCACTGAGCTCCACAGATAAGGCTGATATGCTGATGTCTTTTTAATGTATTTGATCAGCTTTTTGCTCACTGTTGATAGATAAGACATACAGTGCAAACACAGGGATGGATGCCTGCACATACAGTTTAGGGAATTTGGGTCACTTAGAGATACACACATGCAGCTACTCTTATATATTGGGGGCGCTAACAGGGAAAGGGCGGACTCCCGCTGAGCCCGCTGCTGCACAAATAAACATCAGTCCAGATCCGTAAGCGTGGGGAGAAACTCCATCTGTCACCATACTGCATCACCCCCATCAGAGAAGGAGGTAGAGAGGAAGGGAAAGGAGGAAGGATGGAGGGAAGTGTGAGCTTTAATGGAACCCAGGCAGTCACATGATAGATAACAAATTTCACAATGGGGAATGAGGGAATACCATAATGCGAAGCAGCCATGAGGGGGGCCGTGTGCGGTGTGCAGCTGCACTGACCAGTACAGCCCCAGCATTACACACACAGCCACCGCTGTGCTGACTCTGCTGCAGCAGCAACGATAACTGAGAGAGAATTATCTTATGCAACAGTGTTTTGCTCTTTTACCTGGCATGTTGAAGCACATCACGCCCTACAGTGTCAGCTCTACCTGGCAATTAATTTTACTGTACGCTACATGCTCGAAGCCATAGTAACACACTGTATTGGTAAAATATTTATAGCAACCCCAAAGCAAGATAAAAGTGGCACATTATTTACTGGCGGACGCTGTTCTCAGCACAATTCAAGCTGGGACAAGTGAGCCCAGCCATCATGGTGCAATATAATTGTGGGAATGCTGGGTTTACATAAGGGATTGAGCAAGGCTTCTGAACAGGAGAGGCTCTTGTCAAAATGGACTGTTGTGATTTCACACTTTGCTTCACGATGCCAATAAAATCACTTTTCCCAGATGTCCTTCTGGTTTGTTTTTAAGCCTTTACTGGACAAGAAAAAGGAAAAAATAAACCATAAATAGATATAAATATACTTTATATGTGTTTTATGTGCTTACACCAGATGTTGCAGTGGTGAAAAAATAATTCCTCTTAATGCATCATATTCATTTCTGAGAAACATTTCAAAATTACAGTGTGCTCAAAACAACCGGAGACCTATGGTATTTTGCTCCAGTTGCGGAAAAAATAAGGTTTTGGAAAAAACACATCCTCCCCCATATTGGAAACCAGCTCTCAGAAATGCATGTCTAATCTGTTTCCATGTAAATTTTGACAAATGAACAGAGACGTGAGGGTTTAAAGAGTCTTAGGATCTATACACTACACAGCTGGTTGGGCTTGTTTGCAGATGTAGCATGCAGGCTGCACTCCTTGGCCTCCTCTCCTGTTCATGTGGTGCACGACTGAAATGTCACGAGAGGAGTGGGAATGGATTAAGCTCCTTTTCAAATTAAACAAGTCATCCTTTTCCACTTCTCAATCAGTGTGTGTGTCTCATTGCAAATGCACAGGCTATTAATCAAAGCTAACATAAATAAGTTGGGATGGGGGAACTGTGACGGCTGGCAGCGGGTTCTGAGAGCCAGATAAACAAAAGATAAGGAGGGGAACCAGACAAACATGGCAGCCCCAGACGTGACCACTTTTTCTGGGTACAGACCAACCCACATCTCCTATGTGAACGCTGCTCTTGCTTCTGCTGTTGGCTAATGCTTCGTGCCATTTGAAATCCCCATTGTGCCAAGGCAGCGCTGACATACAAAGATTGATGTACTTTTACACTCATATACCACCCCCCAGCGTCCCTTGAAAATGTTTTGTTAGAGGTAAACTAGTCAGCATGTGTGTTTTTGAAACCCACACCACTGAGAAAAGACGGAATGATGTGTTCCAGGGATTGAATAAATATTTAATATTCCAAAGTCTGGCCACACCAAACGCATGATGAAAGATCACAATGAAACAGAAAATGCACGCAAAGTCTAAATAAAGAAAAACATGTAGAAATTTATTTCATTAAGGTCATAATTTTTTCCCTCCAATTTGTTTCTTTGGTCTGGATTCGTCAGTTGTCAGCTTCAAAGCTTTGGCATCCCAGCCAACCACTTGGAGAACAAAAGAGTCTCTGCATGTTGTCATTTTGGAGCTTGGAGTTTGCTGCCCAGCTCTCGTGTTTTTAGAGATATTATTATTTTATGTGAATGCCTGTGCAGTGTATATTTTCTCTCTGGGTTCGAACTTTGCTGTTCTTTCTGGATGTTGAGCCCCTCCTCAGCTCTCTGCTTCTGTTTGCTTTCTCCTGGCTCGCTTCAGTTCCCCACGTCATGGGCCAGTGATGCTCTTACGTGGGACACACGCCCACCTTTCCTCTTTTTAACTCCTCTCTTGGTTCTCAAGAGTGTGTTTGTTATCATTAACTAACCTTCCAAACAGGAAGACATGATCCTCTCTGAAAACCTCAGTGCAATCAGTGTTTAAAAGAAAAAGGTGGAGGTCTGAACTTATTTAGCTGCATTTCATACCTTGTTATTCTAAACTGTCGGTTCGGTGTGTGACATTGTGGAGGTACAGAATCAAAAAACCTCACCTATGAATGTCCCCCACCACTACCTATATCATTTTCAAATGTGTCCTGCCAAACGTGTGCATCTTTAGCATGTATGTGTTCATACGTGGAGGTCTTTACTTCTTTGTTCATGTCTGTGTATCTGTGTCTGCTGCGGTCTGTCTGTCATAGCTTGGGAATCGGGGGTCAGCACATGCTTTTAATCAGGCAATCTCTGGCTTTGCCAGATGACTGTACACTGATCCCCCTCCTCTCTTTCTTCCTTGGTCCTTCCCTCCACTTCTCTGTAACATTTTCTCTCACTGCTGCAGGAAAAATGGCTCACTGGCTCCACGCAGTGGTAGAGATGTAGCTCATACAAGCCACAGAACTTTACTGTGGCTTCATGCTTTCGTGGAATGTAACTAAGCACATATACTCAAGTACTTACGTACTCACTTTACTTTACTTGACTTTTTCCATTTCATGCTAGTTTATACTTTCACTCCACTATAATTCAGGGGGAATATTGTACTTTTTCACCACCAGCATTTATTTCACAGTTACTACTTTCCAGATTAATGCAGCAACATCAACGTAAAAATGAATTGTTAAAGATTAAACCAGGCATTCCCAACCTGTGGAACCTGAGGCTCAAAGAGGTAAAACTCTCTAATATTTCATATATTCATAAAAGCAAAAATTAGAGAATATTCCAAAAAATGAATTCAGATTTGTGCCCAGGACTTTGTTTTTTCTTCTTTCTTACCCAATTAATCATCTCATGACCCCTCCAGATTTATCTTGTGACCCTTTGGAGGGGGCCTGACCCCCAGGGTGGGAACCACTAAGACTATACCTAACTACTATATAAAGTAGTTACAACTAGCTACTCCTCGACCAGCTACAACAATAAAATGCTGCTTATACCTTGATACATCAGTATTAACAATCTAATAATATCATATATAATAAAATGTCAGCAGCAATTTTCAGCAGAACAAGTACTTTTACTTTTGATACTAAGTACATTTAGCTGATAAAATGTATGTACCTTTAAGTAAGTGGGACTTTAAATACATGACCTTTACTTGTAGTGGAGTAAAATGGAATAAATTATGGTATTGGTACTTTTTCTTTAGTAAAAACAAACAGATTACTTCCTCCACCACTGTTCATATGTATCACTGTTATGAATGTCTTGTTACTTATGGGTTCTACTTTCTTTCTTTCTTTCTTTCTATAACTAAAGTTGGATTGCTTCCATGACCTAAAAATGTATATATGCTTGTTGTTTTTCATCTTGGAAAACGTTGCAAGTGAAGTTTGAGCCACTACAGTTGGACTTACTGCAGAGAAATTGAAAATGAATGGGAAATCACAGTCCAATACAACAAGTGTGTGAAACTTGTAAAATATGGGATCCATTTGTAATAATCCTTTCTATTCGATTATATTAGAAATTTCATCTTCAACCAATCTGGCTTGCTCTTCACTTTAATCTTCACATTTCCCTGATGAATTTCTCTTTTTTTATTTCCTGCGACTTTCAGCCTGTCTCGCCTCCTTACCCTGATTGTAGCCCGTCTATGGCTGTGTCTCTAAGGTGAGAATAAGTGACAGTTGGAGTGACAGGCTCATTAGGGCTTCATTACATGGCTGCTTGGACAGGAGGAGGAGAGAGACCCAGGAGATGAGCTATAAAGCAGGACTGGCTGGCTGGACGACCCCAGCAGGCCTGCAGCCTCAGGTTCACTGATGGCCCCCTGGGGGGGAAAGCACACCTGGGCCAGGTGGGGTTTGCCATGAAGAAGGGCACCGGGTGCACCAAGAAAGCGGGGGTGGATTCCCCACATTCAGCCCAGGAGGCACTGCTTCATACACACACATACATATATCCACACACACACACTGTCTGCCAAGAGTATAACAGCAAGTTTAGACTTTTCAACAGGTCTACTCAACTTAAAGAAAATAGAGCAAACAGTGAAATTACTTTTCTAAGCTTGAATAATGAGAATTAAGACAAGACACAAGTCGTGACATGAGCTCTTCACATTAGATGTTTCAGGCTGCCCCTCCTTGAGCTGTACCACACCTCTGAATCCTGTCAATCATCGAGACTTGAAAAGCAAGAGACGATTGTTCTGCAGTTGGATTTGAGTCTAACGCCTGGCAACAAATGTCAGTCAGAGGTTTGTTTTCTTGGGGAGCAACTGAGAAATGTATCTTGAGCTGCAGTGATTAAGGCATTGAGGAACCATTATGTAGTTAAATTAAGTGGTTAAATGGAAACCAGGTTGCTTGTCGTTTTTTAAAGATTTAAGGGTGGATCGGGTAACAACTCAAGTAAAGACCTTGGTTAAATAATGTTTACACATAATTCATAATGTTTAGAGTATTAGATTCGAGGAATTGAATCCAGCAGCATAATTGCAATAGAGTTATGTAGACTACTTTAGGCTGATATTAAAATATTTTCCACTGGTTTTTGGGGCACAAATACAGTTCAAAGGTCTGTAATAAAATGAAACTGGCTGTGGGATAATCCTGCTCTATGGTGCTGCTGTCCACTTCATTACTGGGTCCTGTAAATACTTCAGCCACAGTGCAAAATACTGATAGTGATGGTGTTTTTTGTCAAAATATGGGGAATTTTCTGCTAGCAGGTTTCAGCACCTGTCCCTGGCTCCTTGCACTTCCTTAATGGTGATAAATGAGCCGGGCTGAGTCTACTGGGGTCTTATTGAAACAGGCTGCACCCAGAACTCTGTGCCAGTGAAATATATCTTAATGAAGGAAATGTGGCTTCACTGGGACTTACAGCTGCCACAAGTATGCAAGACTGCGCGGTTAAATGTAGTGTGAGTGAGTGGAAGAGTTTGGAATTGAGAGGGGGTCGTGAGCGTGACGTTAGATCTGTGTTAATGTGAAATAAATAAAAGCGTGTGTCTGCGTAAATCTTCCTTGACTGTGGTATTCCCCTACACTTTTTACTTTCCTAAAGAGGTGTAGGCCACAGCTAGCACAGGAATGTAAAACATTTCATACCTGAAATACATACATGCACAGCTGTGTGCCTATCTCTCTCTCTCTCTCTCTCTCTTCCTAGTTTCTCCTCCTTGTCCTGTCTTCTCACTCAGGCTCCTCTGTGCTGGACCATCGGCCGTCCTGGGACCTCTCTCTCTCTCCCCTGGTTGTCGGTGCCTCTCTCCAGATGTTTTGGATCTGGATCTTTGTCCTCCCGGAGATTCAGCCTCTCCTCTCGTCTCTGTGTGTGTCTGTTTCTCTCTCCTACCTGTGTGAATGGTGCGCTTGAGTTCGTCCTCTTCCAGGTCCCATGGTGGAGAGGAGGTCATGTGACTCAGGTCCTATCTGTTTGGCGACACCTGAAGTTGCTCGATGTCCTCCCGGATCCATTCTTTATATATGTTACAATCTATTTATAATTTTGTCATCATGATTGTCCATGCTGTAATTTTATTATGTTGGTATTCTGTGCGTACATCTATTGCATGTTTGTCCATCCTGGGAGAGTCCATCCCTCCTCTGTTGCTCTTCGTGGGGTTTCTTACATTTATTTTTGGGGGAGTTTTTCCTCATCCGAATCGAGGGTCTAAGGACAGAGGGTGTCGTAGGCTGTACAGATTGTAAAGCCCCCTGAGGCAAATTTGTGATTTGTGATATTGGGCTGTATAAATAAAAATGACTTGACTTGACATGAAGAAAATACATGTGATATCAAAACCATGAACATGAATGGTTCCTTTCATTTTTTGCACTCAGTGTGATGACTGACAGCATGATGAACACTGGAATTGGTTGAGCTTATGATGTAATATTAAGGTCTTGTAATTGTTACAGATTATAAATAAATTATTCTGTTTCAACCAATTTTGAATTCTTTGCAATGCTAACTTGTTGACAAATATCCTGCAGATATCTTGCATCTAGTCCATCTAACTAACTTCATAATGTGACTGTAGGCTACAACATTCTTACCTGCTGTGTTAGATGCTGGTCTCACTGCAGCAGATCAAGGAATCTGTTCAGCCAGACGTCTTCTACAATTCTGAAAAAGCATTAGTCATCAGTTCACTGGAGGTTTCAGGTCCCCAATACATACAACAATATAGCAAATGAAGTATTGCACTGCAGTAGACACACACTGGTGCAGGTTTTACCCATCAAGCCTGATTTTTCCTAGTATCATACAGCTTGTATGTACTGACTGTAAAGTTATACTGTCACAACATGCAGTCAGTGATTAGTGTAAAATAGTTAAACATGCAGGCTGCAGTTTGTCATCACTGTCACTAACATAAAGACCTGTACAATCTGTTAATAATAGGGTGATTGTTTCATGCAGGCTTTAATTGCATACACATCTGTTTAGTGAAATGGGCTAGACACTAACGCAAGCTAACTCCTGACAATAAAATGCAGTAGATGAAGATTGTGGAATACACTGTAATAATGTTAGCAACAAACAGAATATTTAATTTATGAAATTAATTAAATTAAGTTGTTTCAGAAGAAACACTGGGCAATGCTGATCAATTTGTCAGCTAAAGTTAGCCTGTGTTAGCATTTTCTGGCAGTTTTAGTGAGCTGGCAGCCCCTCGTCAGGTGTAAGGTTGTGAAAACGTAGGTAAGCCTGTTCTGTGTGTTCAGCTGAGACAGTGACAGTTGTGACTCCATTGCACCATGTCATCGTTGTTTTGGTCTTTACAGAACTCATTTACTATTGAAATGGGCTGTCAATCACTTGCTAGGTGGCCTATGGGCACTCAGCCCACCCCCACATCAAAACACAATTAATTAATTATTTTTAATTATTTTATTTACAGTATTATTTTTCCTGATTACAGTTTTGGAATTATGTTTATGGCTCAGGTATCAAATGTACTTCTTAAATTTATGATATGTTTGATAAGCTTACACTCCACTGAGCTTAATTTGACTCCATACAAAGCTCCTGTGTTGTACCCCATGACTTAGACTGCGTCACTCATTTTCAACTCATCATAGAGAAACCCCATGAAAAGTGAATCTGAGGTTTTTGAATTTATATCTAAACAGGAAGGCCGATCCCTCCAAAGAATTAAGTGTGATTTGGCTCAGATTGCAGGCCAAAAATCATAGAAGAAATATGAACATACAAAGTCTAACCCTCTACTTACAATCTCATCCCTTTTTTCTCTCTCTAACCACTGCTTCTCATCTCATTTTGCCAGTGAATACATAACCACCCTGCATTGGTCTTTCCTTTATCCCCCTTCCTTTGGCTGCAGCGGTTTCCCATCCCCATGCTCAGATGTGACCTTTCACCCATGGCGGCATATTGGCTCTCGATGGCAGACATGCTGGTGTCTAATGCTCACTGCTCCACATATCGGTTAAGTCACGGTCATTTCCGACGGTCACTGTGGCTGAGAGTAAAGGGGGCTGGATGGAGATGGAGGATGGATGCGAGCATTGTCTTGGCCGAATATAAACTATTATTGACTTCACTTTTTCCCCAGTCCTTCCTCTGCTTGGGAGACTAGCGGACGCCTCATCTCTTCCTGCTCTCTTCTCCTGCTCATTACTCTCCTGTTCCTTATTTTTCTCTTTATATTGACTGGCTTTGGTCAGCCTGTGCACTGCCAGATGTGTAGAGGCGAAGGATTGGCATGTGACAGCTCAAAAGTTGTTTTTATATTATGTTTTTCATAATGTCTTTCTGTATATCAGTTTAGAAAGTGGTTGGTTCATAAATTTCTCACAGTGGCCACTCCAATCCAATGACACACAGTATTCTTTCTGTGAATTACTGCATACACAAAAGAGACCAAATTAAAGACAGACTGCAAAATAGAAACATATCAAACTGACATTCAAAACCCATAGCAGCCGCATCACTGGATATCATAGCTCTATTTGGTGAAATGATAATTATGATAATTGTTCTGTGAACTGTAGCAGTGTGGGGTTGTAATAGTCGCTCTCCCCACAACAGGAACTACTGGGATCTCTGCACCGGCTTGCCAAAACCACAGAGCTTACACAGCCCTGATGACAAGACAGGGAGAAGGCAGGGAAGGGGTGAGCGAAACAAAGAATGAGGCACACTATAGGGTCCCATAAAGACTTTCATATGTACCGTGCCCTGCGTGTTTGATTTTCAGTGACTGCAGCACAGCTTGGCTGCCTCTCAAGACAATCCAAGAATAATTTCCATGAGTAGAGGAGTAGATCTATGACTCTACAGATCATAGCACTCTGTTAGTCACATGTATCTCATACTCTCATACTCTCATACTTTTCTTCCCTGTCATTCGAGTGTTTCAGTGATAGGTTCAGTATCATGGCTGTAATTGACCTAGATATACAACCCTGTCAGTCTAAACTTTCCAATGTTTTAGCATTTTTGTTTAAATCTCTAACATGGCCACTGAAAATACCCTAAAATAAGAAAAAAAGGGGGATAGTTATAGGTAAAATAAGAACTGTTTGGGACTATTTCTTTTTTAAAACCACCTTACATTTACTTGGTAATTGCCGAGATCGCTCTAACAGGGGTCTGTAGCAGCCAACATACTGTAGCTATATTTGTCTTAACATTGTTGCTAGTGGTATCTGTGTTTTCAACATGCAATCGGTCTGCCAGAACTTTTTCAGTTCAAGTTCTTGTTCTGCACAGTTCTAGTTTCTAGATGCCGTTTGATCCTGTAAACTGCGGCGCTGAAAGACACCTGTTTTCTGGCAATTTCTCTCTAAGACGATCTTTGATTTCTCATAGTGATAATAGCTTTCCTTTTCTCTGTGGTGAGATCTGCCACCATGATGATTACAGAGTGTCATACAGTGGTCCAACAAAGTCATAAATCTCTGTATTTAATGACCTGTTAATAGGCACACTCTCAGGTCCTCATGGGACTTTTAATTAGTGCTTTATTACAGGCAGGTGTGCTGACAAGGTCAAACTGCTGATCAAGATTTACAATCAAATATCACTAATCTTTATCCTTGTTTATCACTCAAATTCATTCTCATTCTCCTTGCATTGTCTAACTTAAGGTTATTTACAGTGGTTACAATGAAATTTAATGTAATAGTTTAACATTTTCTTTCTTTCAGAGAGTTAGATGAGAAGATTGATACCACCCTCATGTTTGTGCAAGCTGGAGCCAGGAGGTGATTAGCCTAGCTTAGCATAAAGCTTTAAAAGGGTTAGCTTTCATCTCGCCTCCCAAGTTAAGAAATGCACCTATTAATAATTCTGAAGTTCACTATGGTTCATCTTGTTTGTTTAATCCACAAACAGAAGTATAAAAATTACAATTTGTGTTCTTTTGGGGAGTTACACTCTAAAACTTTTTCTTGACTAAGAACAGTTTATCCATCTGCCCACTACTTCTGTGCAGCATTTCCAGCTATAGTGCAGTTTGCCAGATACAATCAGTGAGCACAGGTTTTAGTACAGGTCTCTGCACAGTAGTTACAGCATGCAACTCCCTCTAACATATAACATGGTAATTAGAGGTGCTGGTAGCTGTATTTTGGAACTTTGTACAGAGACAGGCTAGTTGTTTCCCCCTGCTTTCAGTTTTTATGCTAAGCTAGGCTAATTACCTCCTGGAAAGCATTTTAGGATGAATCATGCCAAGGAAAAGCACTGTTTTAGGGTTGTTGTATGTTGAAAATGATAAGACACAAAGGCTCTGAAAACACCCAGCATTAGGCAGGATTTCTGTCCATTGAGCTGAAAGATTTGTTCTGCTGTGCACGTTCTCACATACACTTACACTTTGCTCACACAGTCATTATTCGGAGTTAGATAGAGTTCTGTCTCCTTTCTCTCTAAATCCCCTCTTCATATCCAGTATCTCCTCTGTCTCTGGCTAGCGTCTTGTTTTTCCAGAGCTCTCCGTTAGCACTCTGAGCTGTCAAGGAATGATGCTTCACAGCTCTGCCAGCAGAGGTGAAGATCGAGAAGTGAGATGAATCTTCTTCCTCTTCATCAACACCTCTGTGATATATGTGGTCCTACATCTTCATCCTGTGTATAGGCGCCGTTCTACTTTCATTCTTGTATTCTCTGGCTGAGATCTTACTTCCACTTTATCTTGTATGTCTTCATGTGTCAGCAGAGAACAGCGAGTGTCAAAGTTTAAACAAAGCTATTTGACAAAAAATAATCATTAACCTGATTCCAAGAACGATGCCCATTTAGCTATTTTCAGATATTGGTCTGATTCACACATTCTCACCTGCACACGCACACACACTCACATACACAGTGAGCAGGCATGATGCTGGCGTCACACGCTGGCACAGTCTCAGTTCTCAGGCATGAAAAGTTTGGTTCTATTTTCTACATCTAATTTGGGGTTTTTCAGGCGGGATATGTGCGTGGCCAATATGTGCATGTTGCCAGGTTTGTGTCAAGATTTCCAGTGCTCCCGCGGTGTTAATGGCTGGGCTGTGAATCGTCTCCACGGCAATGGTCAAACGTGGCCAGGCTGGTGACGTACACCGGTGAGTCCATCCATGTATGTGTGGGTGTGTATTTTGAGGTGCGTTCAAAGTCCTCTCTCCCCTCCCTTCTTTCAGGTTCCTGAGGAGAGGGCAGTGGTGTGTACGGCGGGTCAATGCCAGATTCTGCTTTCTTCATCCACACTGGAGGGCTTTGGTGGGGCAAGCTTTGGCACCTCGCAGCTCTTGTAGAGTCCAGCACCCTGCCTTCTCTCAATATCACTGGCACAACCTCATTTAGCAAGACTGATCCTCACCAGGGCAATGGGAGAGCTGAATCATTGTGTGACTGGTGCTGTGTTTTCACAGACAGGGTGGCCTGCTGGATGATTTTGTGACTGAAAGGTTGCAAGTTCAGTCGAAACAAGAGCCAGAATCCTTTTTTCTTTCCTCTGAGCCTTACAGCAAACTGAAACCAACCATCCATGAAAAAGTGCAAACCACTCAGCAGGAGCTTTATTTTTGTGAAAATACTTTTACTTAATTGCTGTGACAAGGTTTGGACCATCACAACAGCCACCGCTCCACCTTCTCCTTCCTTTCTACAAACACATCCATATGTGGGAATTGACGTGCCGTGATGTTTGCTTAAATCTTAATTCCCTCAGTGACCCGGCTGGCACAGTGTGATCCAGGAACTGCAGCAGCCGTGCAGCGGGGGCCACGCTGCTGGAGGGCACAGTCTGAACAGGAGGGAGAGCTCCTAATTGGCCTGAATGGCTGCAATCAGAGCCAATAAGAGATAAGCGCTGGATTGCTCTCCAGATCGGCAGCGATAGCATTGTGCTGTGTGACCGGGCTACGATTGCGCTGTTGACCAAACAGAGAACAGGTGTGCAAGCTCTTTGCCGCTCAGGTGGCCTTCCCAGCAACCCCGAGCGAGCTCAGCCACGGCGGGCCTCACACACCCTGAGCAAACACACTCAACGCTTGGATTGCTCTACACTATATGCTTTCATACTTTGAGGAGAAAATCCATCTCTGTGTGACAGGCTTGTTCCCGTGCTGTAGCTGGATTATCTACAGTATGGAGGAATGTATTCATAAACGTTGGAACAAAGGCACTCTTAACCTGCTTCCTTCACGCCTAATCGAGCTGTATTGACTTTAGTGATAGGGGGCTGGTTAGACGGATTTTGGCGAGTGCAGTCTATTACTGCTTCATTTTTTTTTTTTTATCACAAAGTGGCAGCTAGTGAATCGTATTTTCGTCTTTCCTGTGACTGCTCTGAATACTAATTACAAACCCTATTCTACCCGCATTGCCTCTGAAGCAAGTATTTCTATTTTACAAACAATATATACTGTAAATGTTTGGCTCAGATGGGCAGTCTTTGTTTTGATTAGGGACCATAAGTGTATAAATATGCCTATAACCTTCTTGGCAAGCACACCACTGACATTAATGGCTTCCAGACGGCTAAGGACCAATGAAGGAATGTTAACAAATTCACATTTAGTATTGTAAACAAAGGAAGAGAAATAGGAAAAGAATAAGCAGTAATATCAAAACAAACAATTCTTCACTAGTTTCCCTATTAGGCTTTATTTTTCTGTTTGCTTAAGCACATAACATAAGCCAGCGTGTTTGGTATTAATCATTTTAATGCTGTATGTATTAATGATTGATTTCTAGGAAGCAAATAGATATTGGTCATAAAACGGATGGGGACAGCACACAAAGGTAACTGTAAAACACTAAATTGGTTGTGTATACACGTCAGCTCACTCAAATACTGACTCATGTGCATGGCCCTCTGTGCCTGGGCTGTTTACACCTGAATTTGACTGAGTGAGTGTAACTTTTTCAATAAGAGAGGAAGGGGGGATCACATCCTGTGCCAGAGCCCTGCACTGTGTTTCCAAAGCCAGCAGAAGTGATGGGTGTGCTGGGATAAAGAGGGGGGTCAGTATCAGAGGGTGAAAGCATTTGGGGATAAGCCATGGCTAATGACGAGGAAGCCCGAGGTGGCTTTGATCTGCACAGGTCCTTTGGCACATCGAGGGAAAGCTGTGTGCTATACCAAGCAGACCCCTAATCTTCTTAAGGATATGCTTAACATTCCTCTACTTTTGGGGACCAAAAGGAGCGCTCCATCCCTCTGTCTGTCCTTCTTATGGGTGCAATTCAAAACAGTCTGCAGGCCTGCATCCTATTTCGATGTTGGTTTTTAGGGAAAACCAGAGAGAACATGAGGGAAAGAGAGAGCTGTGGGTTGGTGGGTTGGCTGCTCGATGGAAGGAAGGCCTCTTCTGGTCACAGTGTGGGATGGTTTCTACTAAGCTGGAACAGCTTTTTTGGTGGGTTTTGGGAAGATTTCCGCATCAATCAGTGGCATCGCAGAGCTGAAGCTAAGTCTACAGAGGAAATTTTGATTTAATTTTGGATGTGGAAGTTTTCAAAGTGGCATCATCATCACTTCAAAATGATTGATTTCTCCCCATGTCTTCTGGGATTATTTTCTACAAAACCATTCTTTTTTTTCTTTCTGCTGTGGTTGGAAGGTATTTATAGATGTGATTTTTCCAATTAGACTGAATTGGCCTAAGAGTGACATTAAGCACTATTCTCTGAGGCGTTTTGAGAAAGGACAGAGCTGGAAATTACAATGGCCATGCCAGCCTGCTGCCTGCCTGCGTGCCAGTCAAGGAGAAAAGCCCAAAAAGCAGCAACGAGGATGGAAAATATGGAACAGTCCTTTTCTCCCCTGGCTGGACTGGCACTGTGACTCACCAAACAACTGAAATGAGTTCAGCTCAGTTCGCAGCAGGACATGTTTTCTATAAACACTTTCCTCCTGTTGTTTCCTTGCTTTTCTTACAATAACGCTTTTATTCTCACAATCGAGATTGGACTTGTACAGTACATTCATGTATAATGAGAGAGACCGACCAAAGAGGCATTCTGGTCAGTCAAATCTTTGGGCCTCTGTCTTGCTTGCTGTTAGGCCAACAGAGCATTAGCCAGTCGAGGCCTGCGTGTCTGCAGGGGCTTAGGTCTGCCTTCATTCCCCATTCTGCAGCCAAAGCCGACACCCCTCCAGGGCATGAGGAGAGAGGAATGCACTCCGACCCTCCACCCTCCTCTCCTCTTTCCCTCCAGAGGAGCAGGGATGGAGGCTCCTTTATGGAAAGCAACCAAGACCCCAGGCATCAGATCCCTCTGTTTTTCATCCTTCTCTTTACCTCCTCACCCTTTGCTCTTTTTTTCTCGCCTTTGTGCGAGGGTTGTTTGCAGTGGTAGAATACACAGTGCGGTGTAGCCGCAGCCTTCCAGAGGGCCATGGCGAGCTAGGCCGGGGCCCCTGATAAGGGCTGTGCTCGGCTGCTGTGAGGGCCATGAGAGCACAAACATTACACCACTGAGTAAACGGACCCTGGGGCCCACTGCTGAGCGCCTTTGTTATTGTGGCTCACATGCAGCCGGGTCAGAGCAGATAGAGAATGCAGCTCATATGGCTGGCTTATCACAAAATCCAATCCTGGACCTTGTGGTACAGCCTATTCTTGGAACCGGGAGCATGTTAACTCTCTGGTTGTTTTTCCTTCCTTTTTTTTTTTGGCTCTTTCAGGGATTTGATTCAATGCTATTTATAAGTGCAGTTATGAAAGGGCATTTTAGGACAGTCTTTGTTCCAGATGGCTATCTGTGCTGTTTGTTTGACTGTGATAAACCAAATCAATCATTTATGTTCAATATTTGCCCGTGATATTAATGTTTAATTAAAAAGGAAATGGCTCTCCTCAAATCTCTGTTAATCTCACGGAAACTAATGTTATCTTGCACTGCTGTGGGAAAAACATATCTCTGCTTCTGTTCAGGTCAGATAATCTGTAGATGTCCTTGACGTAATGCAGGATTTTGTCTTTTAAAAACGCAGGAAGTGATGGGAAACTTTCCTCTCACTCAGTTTAAATGATATTTTCAAATGACATTTCCTGACACTTATTTACAAAATCATTGGAGATTCCAGCACCATCTATTGACAGAATAAAATCTGTGTCTGCATCTATTTTCTGTGTTTACTGCTTCTTCTCTGTCTGTCTCCGACACTCATCTCAGCATCTTCCGTCCGCGTCTCTGGAGGTGCAGGATGGAGGAGGCAGGGTGAGTTATAGCGGGAAACAGAGACTTAAACAGTTATCTAAACACTGTCAGCAGTGTTCCTGGGCTTTAGAGAAAGATCTCCTCGTATTGCTGTGTGTTCTGTCTGAGGTGACAAACTGGAGGCTCTGGTTCCTGTCCTGGACCCCGGCTCTGGCTCTGCACCATCCCTGCTCAGGCAGTAAGACAGTTTCTAATTTCAACTCAAAAATATGTGGCTCATTTGGGAAAATAAATTAGTTTCTTCATTTTCAATTTCTCATCATGTTATTATGGTTTGGTATGCACAAACTTGGTTTGTATCTGCGATGATTTCCTGCTGATTGGACAAGCATATGATTGCCCAAGCAACACATCTTGTAGACTACTCTGGAATTCATGAAGCGTGTTGTTTTTCTTCCAAATGATGACTTTGCTGGAATTTGCCTTTAAGGACACAGGGCCAGCGACCCGAGTCACAGGCTCTGTATGCACATGCCAAACACGCAACACCAGTTTCTTTGCTGCTCCAGGATTTTACTGGAAGTTCAGGTCACTCTGCTGTTCCAGCTTTCTCTGTTCTCGTCCACAATCCACAGCTCGGCGTCTCGATCCAGACTTGTGCAGACAGAGCAGTCTCACCTTGGTAAACCCAGGGCACTTAATGAAAACTGATGACAGATCAGTCATTAGGGCTACACACAGCAGCCATTTATACTCTTAATCTGTCATACACAGGTGACCTTGGGATCCATGTGTATGTGTGTACATGTGTGATTGTGCAGGTGTGTTTGCAGAGTGGGGCTGTTGATGGCATAAATATGAATATGTGCATTTATATTTTTATGTTAAAGTAAAAAATCTTCATCACATCGAAAGACGAGTGAGGTGGGATCCTTATTCACACTGGTGTTAAACTGGTTAAACTGGTGTTTTGCGAAATAAAAATCCATCCTAAAACTGTTACAAAAACAACATGATAAGTTGGTAATTTTGCTTTTTGATGCCATGTTGTTCTTATTCCTATGGATGACTGACCAAACATAGACATCCAGTGAAAATGTTCAGAAAGCAGCTACAACTTTAGGAGATTTTAAAGAAGCTCTAATCAATATTTTTATAATAACAATGGATCCAATGACTATGTGAAATGTGAAAGTGGTCGCTTGTAGTGACAAACCCACAGACTCTGCAGTGTTTTAGCATCTTTCAGCTCATTGTTTTGGTTTGCCGACTCACAGCTTTAATGTTTGGTTCACTCTCACTGCTCTCATCAGTGTCGTTTCCAGACATAGTAGGCAGCTGTTTTCACTGAAAAAGTTCTAAAAACCCATTGTACACTACCTGTCCAGCTCTAAACAGCGGCCATATAAAGTTAATGACTAAACGACTAGCTGGTGAACATATTGGAGCATTTAGCAGCTAAAGAGCCAGATATTTCCCTCAGGAGTTGGAGACCAAAACAGAGCTAAAATGAGAATGAATGTTGGACTTAAATTCATCAGGTGGCCAGACACATAAGTCCAAATGAATGCTACGGTTTGCCTCTTAACCACAAGCTGTGTAAATAGCCAATTGGTTTTTTTATTACCAAGTTTGCCATATCAGCTTTATAAGGTGATATGTCAGTGTTGTGTTTACAGCTTGTTCCCGCAGCTGCCAAGTGGCTAAATCAGTTATTGTAGATTTAAAGAGCAAGATCTTTTTCAGATTTTTTGCACAAATACTAAACAATAAGACCGGAAATACTAAGGTTCCCACCCACAGAAGCCTAAATAGTGTAAAGTTATGGGCACAACTGTCACTTTTTCTCAGCGGGGAAAGCTCACCCTCTTACTGATGCTATGCTATTACTATCACTACTGCTCTTTCTGCCTACACTTATAAATTCAAGCTATTCAGAGACATACTGGGTTTGTCAAAGTCATTCTTGGAAATGCTGGAAATAACAACCAGCAGCAGCAGAGGGACTGTAGATGAGGCAGGGCGAAGGAAAGTGGGAACACTTGAAATGTAAATTGCAACACGTCCCCCATCGCACTGAGCAAAAGATTGATTACTTATAACACTTCAAGATAGTCCAAGGATGGAATTTTCCTTTTAGGTGGGCGTCCCTATGCATGTCTGTGTACATTTTCATACATTCAGGCATATAGAAGCTGAAAGCCTATACGTGTCCCAACAAGCACATGTGAGCAAGATGAAAGGTAAATCAAGACAATCTTTGAATTCAGTTAAATATCCGGGAGGCTTGAGCAACTTAGCTATGCCTTGTAAAAAATGACTTTTAAGTTGGAACAATTTTATTTGTAATAAATAACACTTTAACAAGACATTCACATTGGGAAGAAATCCAATATACAGTACATTCATTTGTAGTCTTTCAAAACAATTGCCTCAGCACAGTTTGCAATGTCAACATGATACAGATTGAGACAACTAGATACACTTGTTATTGTTTCCTGGTCAGAGCGGACCTGGAGACGAGCCAAGGCTCTTTACAACCCGCACCAACATTTGCAAAACAGTGCCTCAGTGATCTCTTGTTTTTGCCATTGACGTCTCCAGGCTCATTAACATGATTAATGGATATCTGAAAAGCTAATGAAAATGCAGTTGGATCCAAGCACAGCATTGGATTTCAACAGCTTTTTAATTTTTCATCACTCATTAAGAGAAAGTCATTCAAGTCTGTTGCTGAGATATTAGCTCGAGTTTAATGGCTGTGACTCTGTGGAGAGAAAGTTAAGGGTTTTCTCAATGAGCCTTTCTGCCCTCTTGTCGAAGAACCACCTCTATTTTCATCCTCAGGAGGCATTTTTTATTTTTTCTCTTTAAAGAAATCCCTCAAAAACACCTGATCCTTGATACATCTGTGTGGGTTTATTTCTGGGAATGGGGTGGCTCTGGGTACACACTGTGCCCTCTCTTGTCTCATACCAGGCAAAGTATTACTAACCTTATCTCCGCCCCCTTGTTGCTCTTCCTAATGGGGAATTTCATTTAACGGGGAAGTGATCCGTTCTGTCTGAGCATAAATTGCAGATAATTGTGCCATTTGGACGGCGGACAGCGGGGTCGAACAGTCAGGCTGGGTGAAAGTGGATGCCTGGGAGTTCACGGTTGGCTGAAGCTAAATGCACGGATACACGTGTGTATGTGTGGCCGCGTGTTTTCACTTGTTGTGTACTGTGTGTGTGTGTGTGTGTGTGAGAGAGAGAGAGAGAGAGAGAGAGAGAGAGAGAGAGAGAGAGAGAGAGCGCTCCTCCCAGTGTTTGTTCTTCTATTCACAGTGGGTTTTAAAACAGGCCGGCGCTGGCTGAGGAGCATACTTTTAAACTGTATGTAATTGTCCTCTACAATAACAGCCACCATGTTTGCTCTGGCAGCAAACAGCGTACAAGCTGTGTGAAAGGGGATCGGGTCCAGCACTGTAAGGCCCATGTTTTATTTTCTTACGGTATCTCACTTCACCACGGACTGCCAAGATCTGCGAGGGCAATGGGAGTGCATGGAGATATCTGCGAGTTGTTGCTATATCCAAGCACTTTCCCACTGTCACATCCAACTTCTCTCACAAATCATCAAGAAAGACAAAAAGCCAACTCAGTTTTCCCTTGTTTCCATCTCTCTCTCTCTGTGACGGTAGCTGGCACATACGCCAGCAGGTACAGGGTGAGCCGGTGCAGCGTTGTTTCCCCCGTGGTGAGGCGACGTCCCAGCACAAGCTCAGTCAGGTGCAGTTGTTAGAGGCGGGGTGAAGTGGTGCCCCAAGCCAACACACAGGAGCTTAAGCTTTTGACTGACAGCCCTTTTAAAGCACGGGCCCTGGAGCTGGTCCAGGTGTGAGAGAGAGAGGCTGAGCTTCAGCACACAGGGCCTGATTAAGAGCTTCTTCTTTAAGCAGCCCAGCCAGGCTCATTGGAATGACTTATGACTTGTGTGTCTGCAGAAAGACAGGTTGATTTATCAGCTTACAGATCGTTCTCTGTGCTATAGCAGTGCATTTGGCTGGTTTCTATAGCTGAGACAGAATAATCAGAAAGACATAAATTACATAAATATTATTATTGTTTAAGTATAAGTCTTGGTGATATTCTATAGTTTTGTTATTGTCAACAAATCCCATAAATAGACGAAAACCCAAAATGACTTGATCCCACTAACAAGTGTTGTCTGTGTATCCAAAGCCTTAATTCTCTGTGCCATAGACCTTCATTGTTGTTCAAAAACTATTAAAACCACATTCATAAGCCACAATGTTGCACTGGGTGTTCCTACATCACCATGAACATGCGCACTGTAGTTTATTTTAAAACAACACTATTTACTCCTGTTATGTTAGCATTTGCTAAAACATACAGAGCATGACCTGTTTTTAAAGATTTACATCTTCAGTAGGAACAAATGGGTTTGGGGTTGAGTGCCACAGGCAGGGTAGGGAAGTCAGAAAGTTTGTTGACATTGACAAAAATACAGAATATTACCAGCCTAATCCTTTAAAGGGAAATTCCAGTCTCCCTACAACTTGGGTCCTATTTTTTGTAGGTTTGACCATTATTCCTATCAGTAAAAACAACATTAAACTTGTAAATAAAAAAATAAATTGAAGAGATCTGGGTATGTGACAGCATCGCTAAAAAGAAGGAGGTGAGGAGGTGAGAGGTGAGAAGAAGGGGGTCAGGTGGTAGACAGGTTTAAAACAAATCCCCAGGTTAGCTTTACAAGTCTAAAAGAGAAGACAAAGGCAAAAAGTACAATTATTCCCAAACTGTTCGTCATAAACATCACAGTTTAAAGATGAACTTCCTCCGTTCTACATATTATACATGTACGGACACTTTTCTATACATCGCACTGCATCTTATTACCATACCACTCCCTTTGCACTACCCTCATTCCCACTACTACCTCAAGTCTTTGCACTATTATTTGTGTGTATATGTGTATACATAATGTATGTATATACATGTATGTATTTTATTTTTTATTCTATTCTAATTTAAAAACAAATATATACATTAATTTATACATTTTCTGTGTGTGTGGCATGGTAGGGGCTACAACTGCATTTCATTGTGCAATCCTGTATTGTGTAATGACAATAAAGCTGAACCTTGAACTTTCCTGGTTCAACTTTGACCCATACCGTACGTAAAGTAGTTTTCATGCACAGTTTTCCTGTGCAATGAGGCATTATTTCAAACAATTCAGGTGAGCTCACTTTCAGTTTCAGATAATCTGGCTTGTTTACACCTTGTCCCGTCCTCTGATCTCTCGTTTCTTGCCCCGGCTTTGTTGTAGCAATGTCACAGTGTTCCCAGTTAATTTGGTGAGCACGTTATTATAGCCGATAGAAACAATGGCCAAAACTACAAAAATAACACACAAGTTGTAATAAAGCGGAATTTGTGTTTATTTCTAGTCAAAGTTGATCGTCTCCCAAGAAGCATCCTTCTTCCAGAACTGTCAGAATCAGTTACAGGCCCCGAACTCTGTCCTAGGGCTGCATCACCAGATCACTTCCTGTCAGTGCTGGCAACAGGAAATCAATCGAGGCACAAAGGCATGCATCTGCATCAGCCCAGGCAGCCATCTGCTTAGCCACCACAGCTGAGTGTGTACTGAGGAGCTCTTAGAAACATTCCCCAAGAGGCAAACTACATACCCTCTGTCTCCTCCGCTCATGTCAACCTTTCTGCGTGCGATCTGCAGCCACCAGGACTCCTGTGATGTAGCATTGATTCATAGCCATGGTAGTTTTCATTGACACTTTCGGCGCTACATATCAAGTAAGACATCAGAGGCTGGTTATTTCTTCTCTCACCTCTCTGTTTCATAACATGTCAGCCCTTTTATCAAGGCCAGGCTCTTAGTTCTACATGCTCCACCAGATCTCGCTTTGAACAATCTGACTCCAAGCACCACGGGGGAACATGTGAGGCAACATCTTGGTAGGACGTCAAAGGTCAACCTTTAATTAAGAGTTCAATGAAGCAATTTACTTCCTAGCCCTGGAGAGAGACATACCCAGCAAATCTAAGGTGTATTCATCCAGAAAAATAACTGATTAAACCAAAGCTGCAAGCATGTCTTCACCTGCGGGACTGCAGTGAAGCCAGGAATTTACACCTGCTTCTACTTCTGCTTCTGCTTCATTATCTACTACAATTAAATCTCAAAACAAAGAGGGGTGTGAATGATGTGAATTAATGCAATTTGATTGACACATTGCAATTTGATTGGCAGGTGACTTTGGGTTTCTGTTGTGAATTTTTGTTTCCAGAGCAACTGTCCCACTGGCTCACGTTATGATCCACCCGTGGTGGTTGTTTCTGAGTTTTGCGGATGGAAGTCTTGTCCTTACATGCATGCATCAAATTACTGTAAATATTTATGTCCGCCTCTCTTGAATGGAGGCCTACTGTATCGGAAGAGAGGAAAATGAGGCGGGGGGAGAGGAGGAGCCCACGTAAACGGAGCACTATTTGGATTGTTGCAGTCTTTGGATAATGCTCCATTAATCTCACCTCTCATGTGTGTTTCCCATCACAAAGCATTCTGTCTGGATTCTCATGAGAGAATCAGATAGTTAATCTTTATGGGTTAGCGGAGCTCCATATGGAAAATTGTCTGGCAGAGTAAAAGGCTCAGCTTGGCCTGTGCTGACAGGCAGAGTTAAAAACATTTCAACTTGATGCCTGCCTCCCACTCTCCTGCGGTTTATCCTGTGTTTTGTTTGTTTGTTTAGTTGGCCAATACCGCTTGCTGGACGCTTGTCCTCTTTGGTGTATGACTCTAGCCATAATGTTTGGATTCTGAGCCTCACTTTGGTGTGGTTTTTGGAGGGGGCTCCGCTCTGAACAACAATGCCACTAAAAAAACAACACAGCTATGGGGATTCTGACACTGCTAGTTCCACAAGAATAGCAAAAAAACAACAAGCAACTGGCGACAAATGAATTTTTTCCACTGGATTCCTCTTTTTTTCCCACTACAATTTTCTCCTGAAAATGTTTGTTTAGTGCTTCAGGTTTTTATTAGCATTAAGCAGCACTGTGGGGTAGCAGATTTGGCAAGAAGCAGCGAAGTAAGCATGGAGTGCCAACCAGCTTGTCAGATGGTCTGTGCTCTGCAGGGGGTAAAGAGTACAGTTTCTTGTATAAACCGTCAGAGCTCCACAGACACACAAGTACACAAATGCATGCCAGAGTCTATAAACACACACATTTTAAGCCGTCTTTCTCGCACAGACATACACAGTCTCAGTGTCTCTTTTGCCTGTTGGGGGTAGATGTAATAAGTGCTCCGCTTGCCAAAGGAAATCACTGTTGTATTTATGTATGTGAGCACAACTATTATTACAGGGGATGTTTTAAACAGGAGAAAATTGGGGTAATGAATGAGACTCATACATTCCACAATTCCAGTGGTTTTTCCCCGCTCACCCCTGAAAAACAATGAGACATTGTCGCTAGAGAGAAGAAATCCCTATTCAACAGGCTGCTGCTGTCGCTGCATTTTTCCCCTCTTTCCCTCTCATGTCTTTCCTCCGCTCTATCCATCTTTTTTCGGCACTCACTTTTTCCTTATTTGTCGTGTTATTTATATGAGCTCACCCCGCTCACGCTGGGCAGCTTGAGAATGGAAGGTTCCCCTGGGGGAGGTAGTGGTGGCAGGTTGAGGAAGGTGTGTGTCTGTGTGTGTGTGTGTGTGTGTGTGTGAAAGCGAGTGTGTGACCCACTGGCCACCCCTGCACAGAGGGCCCTTTGTGCACGTCCCCAGTTTATAACACCTCCACTCTTCTCTACTCCGCTCTCCTTTTACGCCATTCCCTTTCTCTGCAGCCGCTGCCAATCCTGCCCACTGACACTTTAATGTACACACACACACACACACACACACACACACACACACACACACACGTATAAACACACATCAAACTGTTACCCGGTTTTTATTGTAGGCAGGGATCACTCATTCTTTCCAGGGAGGGGAGCGTGTCATGAACTCTGCGGCTCTAAGCCCAGGGCTCTGGCAGCGGCGGCCTGTGATGCAGCCACAAATTCAAACCGGGTCCCCCCGGTCTGGAACATCCTGCTGCTGTGTCTCTTGCTTAGATGGGAATAGCACCCAGATGTTCGGATGTATTATAATGCTTTGGTGTACTTGCAAGTCATGGTATCGATTTTCTCCCTTTCCCCGCTGATATATTCATCTCAAAGGTAACATAAATGCACCTTCAGGCCCCCACCAATCATCACTTCCTGTATTTCCTGCTACTACTTTTGTACTTCTGTTACTCTTTTTCACTTCAACTCAATGCAGAGATGCTTCATTGGTGTGAAAGATTTTGCCAAAGGGGTTCACACCATGGAAATATTATGTTACTGTACTGCATAGAAATGATTTCGGTGTCCATTTTTCTGTCTCAAGCTCCCAGGAAATAGCGTTGGTCTATGAAGCGATTTTGGCGTAGCGGCGTGGTGATCGACACTGGCCCTAAAATACTTTTTTCCCATACACAAACATTAGGGAAGGAGTGACTGTCTGAGCGTCACAAAAACCCCGAAATGATTCTTTGTGTTATTAGAATTTACAATTCAGTCCAGAAAGATTTGGAAAGTCTATAAGAGATCATCAGTATCATTAAATTATTTTCATACCATTCATGTGTGCAGGTTGCCAGCAGGAAGTCAGAAGTCTTGAATGTGACCGGAGGAGGACTCGCATGCTCTATGGGAAGCCTGAAAAACTGTATGCGCTCAGTGAGCAACCTTCATAGGCATAAATGGGGCAACATATTGGAAAGCAGTATCCAGTTTTCTTAAAACATCCATGGTCTGTCTTCATTGCTCTCTCTATTTTCTTCCATCCACAAATACCTACGATACATTCACTTGCATCTTACTGCTTCACACTTTTAAAGGCTTTAAAGTTTGTTGTTGGAGCAAACCTATAGCACAATACTGTACAGCTACTGTAACGCTCATCGTTTTTGGTTTTCACCAATATTAGAAAAATATTCAGAGCTCATTGGTTTAAACTAAATGTTTTTCACCATTATTTTATGTCCCCACACATAAGCTGTAGCATTTCCTGCAGCAGGAAGACAGTGGTCGGAGTTCAGCTCAGAAAATGCTTGTGGTAATACAAGTTAAAGAGAAAAATTGAAAGAAATCACAAATGAGTTGACGATTATGCTCCAAGGTCTCTTGAAGTAATTTAAAAATATATATATATAATAAAATGAAGTAAACATAAGGTCACAGGGTGTTTGTAAATTTGATTTTTATCCAATTTATAACAGAGTTTTTGTTTTGTTTTTTCATTCATGTTCCTGAACAATAATCTGAAAATGACTTTATCATTACTTTTTCTTTCACATATATTCCCTTTCATCACTACAGTAAGAACAGCCCACACATTCCTTCAAAATAGTTTCATATTTTCTCCATGTGCAAGTACTCATGACATCTGTCCTTTCCACTTTTAATGAATACGGATTCAGTTTCACCACAGAATCAATATTTATGCCTTTTCCTGTTTCTCTGAATGTGCTACGTTTGTTTAGCGCGCCTGTAAAGTTTAAATATTTTTAACAGCGGAGTGGCAAATGTTTTCATTTTGAAACAACATTCTGCAGGATATATAAGGAATGTTGACAAGAGAGGAAGGAGAGAAGCAAAAAGATTTATGAAGCTCCCCCTAAAAGTCAATATGGGTTTCAAGTTACATCGACGGTGCTGTGGAGATTTATGTTTAATAAGCTTCAGGTGTTGGCTGGCTGGGGTTGGGGCTGGGGAGGGCAGGGGGGGCGGTTGGATTGCTCACAGAGAGTGCAGTGGGTAACTGTTTCACACATGCACAGACATCCACGCACACACACGCACACACACACACACATCCTGCTCTCAGCCCATTTTTGCTGTCACAGTCTTTACTGACGCTTCAATTTGCACGGCTGCCTTGCGTCTGGAAAAACAGAGCTACCTTTGTGCCCACCTCTCAAATGGTTTCATGTGGTCGTCCGCGACGCCCGTATGACAACACACAGCCTGTCAGGGGTTGAGCAGAGACAAATGGAAAAGCTAATATACGACTAATAAGCAAAGAAGGGGAGGAATGTGCAGGAGAGGTCGGAGGGGAGATTGACAGCAGGTATAAACCTCCTCCTTCCATCTTTCGTTTTCTGCTGTGTGTTTATGTGAGTGACAGGCACTTTGCGCAGGCAGGAGCCTGAAACAAAGGTCAGTCTGTAGAAGGTGTGCCCCCTCCACCAACTCTACCCTGTAGCTGCAGAGGCAGGCAGGACGGAGCAGAGAGGATCTCAAGAGCATTGTGAGGCGTGTGATGGTGGCGTCAATGAGGTGTTTGGCACCTGCACAAAGATGTATTTTACCAGGACTCCTTTTCCACCTCCACCCACATCTGTCTGGTCTTGCCCTCAGACCTCCCCACACACCCCACACCCCTCTACTCTTCCCAAAGCCCCTCGTAGATCCTAACTGTCATTTATAAGCCGATTGTAAATCATCACGGCGAGCATTCCCCCTGACACCTGAAAGTGTCTCGACAAGACGGGCCAAAAATGCATCTGTGGCACTTCTGAGTATGCATGAATGTGAAATGGAAACATGTGAAATTCAATAGCAGAGAATGTGCTTGCCTATGGCTGTACAGCCTCCCACCCTCCCTGCTTCTCTTAATTTTATTTCCCAAAGATAACCAGCTCTAGTTATATAGAAATCCTCTACCTTAAGCAATATGTCTGTCATTCTCTTTTCCCCACTGAATCTCACAGTCTTGTCTTTTGTCTTTCTGTGAGGGTAAGCGTTAGTTTAATTAAAGCCATTGTGAGGACTGAACTGGGCCACCCACAGCAACAGGTCATTAAGTTTGCAAAGCTGAAAATGAGACAAATTAAAAGTATTCTCTATGGTAAAGAAGTAAATTGAAGAAAACAACTTAATTGCGTCTCTCCTTAATTCTTTACCCTAATCTGAGGTAGCAGCAGCTTCTCTTTTGCTCTGTATTTCAAGAAAGGCACGAGAATCTATTGTGTTTTCCGGAAAAAGAAAAGAAAAGAAAAAAGCATCAGTTACTTTGCTACACAAAATATATACTGAGCAGGAATATAGATTTTCAAGGCCACATGTTTTTCGTGGAGAGGAACAATGGTATGTGGTGTTCATATGCTATCTTGGTATTGTTTGACAGTGGGATTAAGGTGGGTTGGGAAGTGATAATTGCAGGTTTTGTACACAAGGTCACAGCACAGGGGGGGGAAAGAAAAGCCTGTTGATTCGATTGGTTCGTCCTGTGGTGGTGTTATTGTATGTTGTGTAAAATGGAACAAGTGGCTCTTATTCAGCGGACACACGCTGGAGGGCCCTGCCTTTCTCCTCAGAACAATGGCCCACAATTCCCTGGGCAGTTC
This sequence comes from Macquaria ambigua, assembly GCA_008360985.2. Taxonomy (NCBI): domain Eukaryota; kingdom Metazoa; phylum Chordata; class Actinopteri; order Centrarchiformes; family Percichthyidae; genus Macquaria; species Macquaria ambigua. The sequence goes on along the minus strand of VMKM01000019.1, from coordinate 838,780 downwards.
TCAGGTGGATCGCCTTACCCATACTGCCTTGGTGGCTCACCTGAGGACCGGCCCGGCAGCTTAAACCTGCTCCAGTCGCAAGAAGAGGGTTACAGTTACGTACATGGACCCAGATGCATAGATACTGTATGTGTTCATAAACACAAGCAAAGACATGCTCACAAAACACCTGAGAGTGACTTCACACTGCTTGTAAATTGGCGTTTAAGCCGCTATAACAACTGGAAAACCCCATTCTTAAATACATGCGTACACATGCTTGCAATTATGAGACATTAGCAATACACTCGCAGTGCATGGAAGCAGTGCATTCAACTGTGTCAAGGGAGAACTGTACACTGTCACCCAAGCTGCTGCTGTAGAGTTGCTTTTCACTCTCCAAGCCAATCGCAGGCTTTCCCTCCCGGCTAACTGTCCACGTGCTCACTGAGCTGAACTCTCGGATTCCTGGGGAAGATTGAAACATGATGCTTTCCCAAGACAACAGGGCAACCCAACACTACACACACCTCACACATACACTCATTATCAAGTTACTCCACTGGTTTCTGCAAACGGCCGCACCACCAAACACCTATAGCCTATGGGAACGCACAAACACACACATGCACGCTCAGACATTGTGTTTCTTGACAATTAGCTTGGTATTTGGCCTTTTCACCCGGTGTCAGTGGAATATATTCAATACAAGAAGTGCTGCCTTTCATCACATGAGCCCAGCAAATGTTTGGAGTAATTATTCTTGACATCTGACAGTCAGCATGCCCATTCAAGCACTTAGCCTTTCCCTCACTTTTATTGATTTAACAGGACCGGGCAAGAAACGCGGACTTGTGCCCTCCACACATTATAAACATAATTTTAAGGGGATTTTATTAAGCTGGTCTATCTATTTTAGCCTGGATCACCTCAGTTCTTTATAGCTCAGAGGCGTCTTCCTCATGTACAGACACATAATTATCCACAGAGCCACACGAGCTGAACTGTCAGAGTCTCTGCCAGCTGGGATTTACTGCTCGCTCTGGCTCCAGAAACAGAAGATATATAGAAATGAAAGGAATAAAACTAAAAAAATGTGTCACTGTGGAGGGGCTCAGTATGTTTTAAGTCAATGATCAAATGTATTCTCATAATAATTGATATTATATTGTTCTATTTTACTATTAGAATTCTATTGTATTATTCTAGTCTGTTCTATTCTATCATATTATATTACATTTGGACTCATATTTGACCCTCAGGTCTTATTTCTTTTAAAACAAGAGTTTGGAAAATTAGGTGAGACAATTTGAATTTTTTTCTAAATTTGCTAGGATGCCTAGTGTCTTGCAACAAAAAAGGGTATGGCAGATTGCTGCACTAGAAACAAGGAAGTGACACAACTGGAAAATTCTTACACTCATAATAATAAAACCTTTTTTAAAATCATACTTTTTTCTAAACAAAGTCAGGGCTTCACAACAAATAACAGAATAACACAGCAGGGTAGTAATCAGGAAGGATTAAGCAAGGTAAAACAGAGAAAGAGGTTGTCATTAAAATGCAAACCAATAAAAAAGAAAATCTTCTCGTCTAACTCTTGGCAAGAAGGCGAATAAGCTAATTTTCCAAAATGTCCAATTATTCTTTTAAGAAGTGACTTAAAACATGGTGTTGATTTCGTTAGCTTAACTTCCTCAGGCAGTTATCTCTGGTTGTTCATACAACTTGCTGTATTACTCAAGGGTGAGGGGCCTTTTTGGTTCAGGCCCCTCAGCTGTGGAACTTCCTGTCTGAACACATTCTCAAGTACACTTGAAAGTGATTGCACAAATATCCTGCTTATGAAATGCTGTTTGAGCTGCTAAAACAGCCCCATTCTTGAATACATTCGTACACATGCTAGCAATTATGAGACATTAGCAGCACACTTTCAGTGTATGGAAGCAGTGAATTCAACTGTGTCCAGGGGAAACTGTACACTGTCACCCAAGCTGCTTTTCATTCCCAGGCAGGTAGGTCTCTTGAAACAAGCTGATTTGTAGCAGAATTTTACCTTGATTTAAGAACACAAGATTTTGGGTTCAATCAAAATAACCTTTTTTTTTTTAGGTTTTTAGGTTTTCAAACTGTGGGCAGGGCAGACATAGAGGTAGTAAGTATATGTGGAGGTTGATGTAAAATGTATAATCAATTTTTATGTTTTTAATGTACTGATAAAGAAAAAAGGTTCAGTATGTGAAAGTGGATACAACTGGTAAAACATACCAATAGAAGGAGAGGGATCAGGGGTATTACAGTCCAGATACCCCATCATGTGGACCAGTTTAAAGAAGACGAGGGGATTTGTTTCAAAGTCCTGCACACAGCATCCAACAGAGCTGATTTACTAGCAGTCTGAACTGATATTCAAACTAAAGACAGTGTGATGAATCAAATTTCTGTTGATATCTGTGTGCCTGGCCGAATTCAACATATCGAGTGTGTGTGTGTGTGTGTGTGTGTGTGTGTGTGTGTGTGTGTGTGTGCACATGCTACTGTACTTATGAGAAACAGTTTGAGCTTTTGAAGCCTCAGAATGGGGTTTTTTCTGTAAAGTGATGTCATTTTGTCTGAAGTCGATTGAATTTACTGTAGAATTACAATATGGTCTGGGTACTTTCTGTATATTTAAAGTGTATTCATATTTACAAGGATAGCCATAAAAAGCTACTATTAATTCTAACAATAAATTGTGGCATAAGCATTCACACTACAACTGTGTGTGTTTTCTTTTGGTTATCTGTATAGTCGTAAAGGTTAGTTTACAGTTTTGTAGTGGGCTACAGTTAGGGTTTTGAGGTCAGGGACTGAATGTAGTAAATGGTCCTCACATGTATAGAGAAATGTGTGTACGTGTGTGTGTCAAAGAGACAGACAAAATTGAGGAGAGAGGAAAAAGAGATTGCAGAACATCAGCAAGATTTACTATTTCTAAACGCTTTGGACGTCTCCAGACACTCCGGAGTTGATGGATCTGAACAAGCAGGGATTTGGACTGATACTTGATTCTGTCTGGAGTCTGTTTCAGCACTCCGATTCACCTCATCACTCTGTCCCACAGCGCCAAGATCTCATTCACCTTTGAACTCCAAAGAACCCCCCACTGTGACTCCAGAGAGCCTTACAGTCACCCATTCCCAACCAGGTGCAAAGCTCCGCTTACTTCCATCTGTGAGTGTGGAGCTGTGGCCGATGACGTAGAAGTTTGGTGTCTCCTTGAATCCAGCCAGAAGGAGGACAGAGATAAGGAAGTGAGCTCCACAAGGCAGAGATAGAAGATTGGAGGAGGCCGGGATCCAAGCAAAAGGAAGATTAAATGTGCAGGAAAATAGATGAGATGAGAGGAAGTGAAGGAGGTTGGAAAAGGTGTAGGAAACGAGAGGGACAGTGCATTAGTCACAGGGTAACTTTAGCTGCCTTTGTGGCTGAGCAGAGAGATATTTCTCATCAGTGATTTGGCTGGAGCAGACTACAGAAACACTATACATGCCAGATGTGCCATTTGTCCATCTCCCTTCCATTATGTCTCTTTCTCTGTTTTTCTATAAGCGGTCTCCACCCAAAAGATCAGTGCAGGGCAATAGACATTTTTCTGCCTAAAGTGGACTCAAGTGTGGGGTCGGGTTGTGAATTAAATGAGACTGATCACGTGTTTGATTAATGTAACCATGTCACCTCTCCTTACTTTGCTCAGTATTAGTCTGTACATTTTCTTCTTGCTGTTGAAAATGCTTATTATTATTATTATTATTATTATAAAGGTTGTATTTAAAGCTTTGATTGTATATAAATCATTGGTGCTTTTGCATGTTTAAGCCATAAAATACAAAACACCACCAGTTGCCAACAGGGCCAAAACATTCAAATTATGCATGATATTTGTCAATGTTTGCTTTTTGATTGTGTTTTTGGATTAACATTTTCCAAAAACATAACTTGACAAATACAGGGGTTTTCAGCTGCTGACTATATGCACCATTAAGGAAGGTTTCAAAAGTGTTTTCTGCTTGTGATGAATTATTCCGCTAAGATAAGGAGACATGCATGTTGATTTACATGGAATGAATGAAAAGCAAAGTAGGTTATCAACCTCAAAACATATGGAATGCTTTGAAAAATGGTCTGCAGCAGGTTAAATGGGCTAAAATCTCCACACAAACCACGGGTGGGGGGTGTTCAACAGAATCAGACGTTCACTGGTGGGTCCGGTATATTGTCATGTTTGTGTATTGATATACTGTTACTGTTATGTCTGCAGACTGGGCCTGCTGGGGTTTCTCTCTTCTTCTCTTATTGCAGTGAGGGGCTGCAGTTGGGTGAGCGTAACGGACGTGTGTGTGCAAGTATTGTGTGGGCTTCATGTTGTGCATTGTGTGTATTTTGACGTGACCTCATTAATTAAAGGACATTGAAAATCAAAGTGTCTATCTCTTTCTGTTTTTCACTCACTCTCTGTCCTGTTCCCCTCTCTCCCTCTGCCTGAAACTCCTCGTCACAGTCTCTCACAATCTCAGGGTGCTAGATTGGTGTGAAATATGTTTCTTTGAGTGGAAACGTACTGTTTGTTTGTGCGCTTGTACAGTATCTGAGTGCGTGTCTGTGTATCCTTGTGTTTTGTGTGCGAGTCTCTCTCCTGCGACTCCATAGTCCAGAATAACTGTCATCACCCAGCCATAAAGCAGACGCCTGTTGCCCCCATGTGACCCAAACAGACCCACAGAGGTGATTACCATCCATACAGATCAACACACTGTCACACACACTGGCGTCACACCCTGAATTTCCTCAAAAGTGTCTCCCTCTCCATTTTGGTAAAAATATAGAATCAGATTGCTTTCAAGTTTTGCCAGATTATTATACCCTGTAAATCTGGGGACTTGCCGTAGGCCATGTGTACAGTCGGTTGCAGCGGTAGTTATTTGATTCCACTGATGGTGAATAACTTCCCGCTAATAATTGTCAGTTTCTTCTCCTCATCACCCGTTTGTTCCTCTCGTAACACAATAGGAAGTGTGTGAAGAAAGATGAAAAAGACACTTTCTTTGAAGTGGCACAGTAATAGCTTTGCAGCACGCAGGTAGTTATGACATGGTGTATTACTTGATGATTGCAGTGAATTCTGTGGTGTGTCTGATATACTGTCAAGTTGGCTTTTGAGAAACACAGCAGTATCCCTGTCACATGCCTTTTATCTGTAATTTAAAAAAGCAACTTAAAAAGGAAAACTTGGCCATGTCAGAAGTCTGATATAGTGGCAAATTGTACGGTAAGACTACACAGCGTATTTAACAATACTACCTGGATGAAATCGCGTTTGGAAAAAAAAAAAAAATTGTAGTTGATTTAATCTGATTGGAAGGCAGACTACAATTTACCACATCAGGACAATTTGCATTGCACCAAATAAGTCATTGCTCATTGAAAAGTACACCAAACAAATGTACCTATTTGGAATTTACTTGGCACTATTTGGGACTATTTCTTTGCTAAATTGTAAAAACTGTTCACAGTAAGCTCTGTGGATTATCCTGAGTAACTAGATTGTTTCGAGAAAGACAAATTGGTGAATTTTTCTAAATGTATTTTTTTTCATTCTTGAGCACATAAAAAAATATATCTATCTATTGGGCTAACAGCAGAAATCTCAGAGACATCTTACAGGAATAGACATTTTGGGAAACACACTCATTAGTTTTTTTGCCAAGAGTTAGATGAGAAGATAAATACCTCTCTCATGTCTGTACGCCAGAAATGAAGCTACAGCCAGCAGCCGGTTAGCTTAGCTTAGCATAAAGACACTTAGGGTTTTTTATGGATTGTACAGATGTTGCTGGTGGGCTTATTTTATTACCTTCGCACAGAGCCAGGCTAGCTGTGTCCCCGTTTCCAGTCTTTATGCTAAGCTAAGCTAACCAGCTGCTGGCTGTAGCTTCATATTTACCCTACAGACATGAGAGTGGTATTAATCTTCTCATCTAACTCTTGGCAAAAAAAAGCACATATCCCAAAATGTTAAACTTTTTTAATAAAAGCAGGGCACATAAAGCTGAAAATGCTAGCTAAAAAAAGGGAAAATATGTTTTCATGATTTGGGATGATTTGAAGGGAACATTTAAAATGGTAAACGCAACAATTGAGTGACAATTCAATACAATGACAATTCTCCTGCCAGTTCTTCTAAGTCTCCGTCTTCCCCCTGAGCACTTTTAATCAGTGGGAAAGGGAAAGTATTGCTCTTCTCTTGGTGAGTGTTTGCTGGTGAGGCTGCATGTGTAGTCTTGCGGGATGACTTCATGCCATCACTGCGTGTTCTCATTATGCCTGGGTGCTGGCGAGCCTGGCGGGCTTTTGACATTGTCTCTGCTCTAGGACTTTTTGGCAGGTCCCAAACAGCAGAGAGAGACAGCGCTCCACTCTCAGGAAGACACACATGCTACAGGGCAGAATTAAAGATAATAAATAAACCACTTGGAGCAGCTTCACTCAAGTTGTTCTTTTTTTAGCAGTGTCCCAGCCTGGCAGGGTTATTATCCCACCCTGCAGTGGATGTGTACAGCAGCTATTCAGAGTTAATCTTCTCCGTTTGTCCTCCAACAAGTTGGAACACCTCAGTCTGCTGTGTGTGTGTGTCTTTTGGGTGCTAACGAGGGTTGTTCCAAGGAGTTGAGTAGAGTTTCTCCCCAGATGCAGCAGTGAGCAGGTGTGGAGTTAAATACTTCACACTGACTCCTTGACTAATCCTCTTCTCTACCCAGGGGCTGAAGAAGCATTTTTATTGTAACAAATAAATCCTTTACTTTCGAAACACCTTCACCATTGAGCTGAAGGTGGTAAAAATGTCCTGACTCGTGCTCAAAACTAGGCCATAGGTTGCCCCTTTAATTAGTTTTCCAGCATTTGAAATAAAGAATATGCAGCTTCTTGCTACATTTTTGTTTTGTGGCAGTTTCTTTTATTACCGCTGCTGTTGCTGATGGGAAGGTGAGGCGTCATGTGCCGACTTGTTGAGAAACAATATGAAAGCTGTGAAGTAACGTGAGAGGAAAAAGCAATAAAACTACATTAAAGTAAGTGTTGTTGTAACTTTAACTAATACACCTGCAGGCTGCAGCAGGGTAAAAGTGCATTCAACTCTGGGACAGCTTATCTCAGTGTTAACATTATGACAGATGTTAGACAAAAAGACAAAGCATGCAACAACTGCACTTTTAAACACAGTCATGTGACATTGGTGGCTTTTTTCACCCACCTTAAACCATGAACTATAAAAATATTCTTTACATTACTGCTGACATTTTCCAGCCATAAGTTTCAGTTTTTCATCACCATAAAAATACAGTCAATCCATCAATCAATCAATCAATTTGAGACTTGCTTTAGATGGTTATTGCAACTCATTAACATGTCTTTGTCACTTGGCAATGCAGTTGCTTTTGCAAAAACTCCACTTGTTGTTGTACCAAACACTAACCTTTTGAATCTATGGTATGATCGTAATCACATCACTCACACTTTTTAATGTACATTTTTTTTACTTATTGGTTGTTGTTTGGGTTTTAGTTTCTTGCTCATTGCCAGTACACAATTTCACATGTTCTTCCATAAATGTACCAACAAGCAAAGTTTTCAGTAGCGCTTGACGATGACGTAACCATGACAAAAACGATAATGGCAACAAATAACGAAATTATCTTTTTCAAACCAGTTTGATGTTTCAACCAATTCACTTTCATATCATGCTAACATGAATGATCTGGTTCTGTAACGTCCAATCTCTGACTCACAGTAATCACTCTAGTTGAAATTCACCTGCCACTTGTGCTTATAAGGCCGACAGGGACAGTAACTCTTGCTGGATTATGACTGTTTCAGGTGAGAGGACTGATCTGATCTTCCGTCCCTCCCCTCCTCTCACAGCGAGCTGCCAAGCAGTCAATAAAGCAGCCCAACCTTTCCTGACTACACCCCCGGGTGAGAGTGATCTACTGTGCAGGCTAGTAAAAATGTTTTTCTGTCCCTCTCACTCTCTACTTTTCTCTCTCTCCATCCCTCTCCACCTCTTCCTGTCTGTTATTATCATGAGCCCCGGAACCTTTGACTCATACAGAGGGACATGCCTTTCATCAAGAGCACTTGGCATAAGCGTGTGTGTTAAATGCAGTGCATTGTATCCTGATGTCTGGTATCAGAAGTGTGTGGATGTGGACACGGCCTGGCTGTAAGCACCTTTTGGCTACTGTTCTGCAGCATGTTCAAGACTAATTATTTTACTTTTTGTCACATGATACAGCAACAAGACTATGTACTTTTCAAAAAGTGTTATCCACCACTGCAGTCCAGGACACTGCAGCACAGCTGAGACTAACCATTTAGCAACACATCCATCACTGTGCTGCAAAGCCACAGAGTTAAACAAATCGTCTCGGCTGTCTTCTTTAAGCTCTGTTTTCCTCTCGTTTGCCTTGTTGGCTTCATAAGCTACTCACATCACCTGCTTTCTGATCTCACACGGCAGCATCCTGACAGGACACAGCATCAACTATGTTCCACATATCTTCATTTGTCACAGGATTTGATGATTTATAGAGATACTGTAAATTTGAACAGACACAGTGCTGAGAAAGGGGCTTTCTGACCTCAATCACCCTCAGAGAAGAGGGCTTTAAAATGATGAATTCCAAAATTAAACAACACAAAACGCAATAATATTAAACAATGGGAAAATATGCGTATTCAAGCACACAACCCTGCTGAGAGTTGCTAAACCACTTGCAGAAGTATGAGTGATGATCCACACTCATAAACTACACTGTTATCAATTAGTGCAGCTGGTTTGGAGCATCTTGACAAGACAGGCTGGTGTAAATCACAAGTCCTGTGTGTGTGCGTGTGTGTGTGTGTGTGTGTGTGTGTGTGTGTGTGAGAGAGAGAGAGATAGAGTGCGTGTCTTTTGTGGGATCAGTAAAAGTTTCGTTTGCCAGAATCAGCCTTCATGTGGATAGACTCTCCTCTAGCAAAACTGCTGTTTGTCAAATGAGAGACTTCCACTGTGGGTTAACTGGAAACATCAGGGCTCTGGTCAGAGCTACAAGAGGCACGGAGATGCTGCCTTCTGGGAGACAAAACAAAAACATGTCCTGAGAGTGAAAGGGCATTCATTGAAGCAGCACGGGAGGAATACATGCAGGTTTTACAGGAACGTCTGAAGGCGGTGGAGTGGTGAAGTGAATAAAGCTGTCCTCCAATCAGGCCGTTGTTGGTTTAACTTAACTCAATCCAGCTGTCACCCCTTTATCAAGATTAAAGATCAAGTTTCCATGTTCACAGGCAGCTTGACCTCTTTGTCTTCATCTACCCAAGAACTTCTTCCTCTTCTGCTCCCTCCCATATGGCCAACAGCCTAGTTTCTGTGATTTTCACATGAGGGCACAGAATTTCAAGTTCACTTGAAAACACAAGCTGAACTCTGAAACATGTTATTGTGCTTTTGTGTGTCACTGAGCGCAGAGATGTTTGCCTTAGGCCTGAAAGTACATAATACAAAGGAATGCAAAGTGAGGCCACACCATGACACGCACTACTGTCTTCTGGCCAGCCCAGGGCGGTGTGCACACAAACACCCTGCCAACACCTTGCAATGAAACAGGTGACGGAGCGCTTGGCCGATTTAAACACAACAGGAACATGAATTCATCCTGATTATGCTCAAGACAAGGGAGAAAGGCTATTTCATACAGTAGATGGGTGGCAGTGGCTACAGTGCAGGTGTTAGCATTTTAGTTTCAGATTTTAAATGCAGTGTTTGTGTGACATGTGTGTGTGATCTCACAGCATGAGGTAATGGGCACGGAGAGGTCAAAGTCGAAATGAAAACACAAAAAGTGGAGTAAGTGAATATAAAAATATACTTATATCACTTTAATACAGACCCATATATAAAGACAGGAATACAGGTGCAAACATTGCAAAAACACAGACACTTAAATATGGGACAGATTTCTTTGCACACACGCACTCACATAGAGAAAAGTCAAAGATCATGTTTAATGGAATAATCTTTCCAAAAACCTTTCTGTTGAGTATCATGTAGTTTCTCCTCAAGATAGCTAAACTGCTTTTATGTTGTGCTGTTGCCTCCTCATAGCACCTCTGAAGTAGCATATTTAGGGATTTATTGAGAACAATGATTGTTTGGAACACACTAAGCATAACAATCATTGTTGGAGAAGTGAATTATGCTGCAGGAGTATTTTGAGTTAAATCATACTGACTTTGGTGATCCCCCCGGTTTTTAGTAAAATGTTTCAACAACTATTGGATGGATTGCCATGAAATTTGAAACAAATTCCCTTCAGGATCAATTGTTGTAACTTCACTTTCCACCAAGTGCCATCATCAGGTCAAAGTGTCAATTAGTCCAATACTTTGATTTGTGACCAAACACCTAAAAAACTAATGGCACTCCCATCAGGGTCAACTGTACTTTGTATTTAGTGCTAACAAGCAAATGTTAGCATGCTAACATGCTAAACTAAGATGGTGGAAATGGAAAACATTATATCACATTTTATCACTATATCATCAACGGATCGCTGTTTCTAAGTACAGCCTCAGAGCCGCTAGCATGGCGGTAGACACATGCTGTGTCTCAGTTCTGTACTTAATATTTTGAGTGCATAAGTGCATTCACACTGACAGTTATGGCAAAATGCAGTGTACTATGAGTACCTGGATGATGTAAGACTGCACACTTCTCACCCTCAATGGTCGCCATCTTGGCTACATAGCGGAAGGGGAGGGACCGCCAACATATGAAAATGGCGGCTGCGGTTGCAATTGTTATGGCTAAAAGTAAAAGCACCTTCATTTTTATTCATTTTTAATAAAACTGACTTGAAATCAAGTGAGCAAATGAGTGAATAATGGTAAATAAAGCTCCGTCCGGTTGCAAGAAGGAAGAAGAAGAAGAAGCGGTCAAATGTTGCCATCATCATTTCCGGTAACACTACCCTGTCAAAATTAACGCACTACACAAGTCAGTACATAGTGTACACAGTATACTAATGGAAGTATCCGAATTGAGACACAGCGTTAGTCTTGTTTTTTACAATAAACAAGCTCCTGTCCTCCTCATAGGCATAAGAGGCAAAAGCACAAAGTTTCTTTTCTTTTAATTTTTTGGATAGGACAGTGTAGAGGCAAACAGGAAACAAGGGAAGAGAGAGGGGTATGACATGTAACACAGGTCCCTGGCTTGCAGTTAGGTGGTGTGTGCCTTAACCATGCAGCTATCAGGATGCCCCAGGAGCCACCTTTCAAGCCCGCAGTTGGTGAGTATTTGATGCTCAAAAGATAGATTTTCAGGGGAGTATTCCTTTAATATGCAGACGCGATGTTCTGCGACAGGAGAACAAAAGTTTCTCTACTTTCTCTTTCATTTTATTCTATGAACCAAAAATGTTGAATCGATTTTATCTCCCGCTCTTAACTTGCCATGTCAGCTCAGTCACATTCATGTGTTTAATCCATTTTAATGCGACTTTACATCACTGAGCTTTATTGTTCAACAGCATCCAGCTTAGCAGATGTTTAGTACAACTATTCTTGCCTTCTCTCTCTGCAGCTACATATTAATATGCCACAGAGACAGCCAGCTCTGAACAGGTGTTCCTGCTCACGCTTGTGAGATCATGGCTTGCGAGGGAGACATTACGGTATTGAGTAGTGAAGATGGTGTCTTTCTTCCACACCCCTCCTCCTCATCCTTCATCCCTCGCTTTCTCCATCTGGAGTTCTATCTGTAACCCATCTTCTATCCATTACCACATCATCCATCAACAGTAATGCCAAAAAGTGTCTGTCTTTTGCCTTGTAATGCAAACCTACCAGTACTACTGCTCTGACATCCTCGCTGCACAAAGACAGAAACACACACACTGGCTCGATCCCTGTCACCAAATCCATCAACCAAGTTATTTTCATGTTAATCACAGAGCCTTTATTGCCTCTGCCGCCCTCCTCACCCATGACCAACCTGAGCACTCACCTTGCTGCCTGCTCTGAAAAGCTCTGATTGTCTCTTAATTTTCAGGTGCCTTTGGGTGACTCTGGGACTGCATTGTTTACCCTCAGCTCCTGAGACGGGATCCATCCAGCCACCCAGTCAGGTGCTTATCTGATGCAATGGACCATTGATCACCTTTTACCCCATCAATGAATCAACTCTCTGTTAGTTAAGTGGAGAATCATTCACTTGGTAAACTGAAACTAACCTAATATATTGCCTCCGTTATACCTCCGTTTGTTGGTGTGCTCCTGTTTCAGACAGCATCCCTACATATTGCAAGGTGGATCAGGTTCATCTGCAAATAAAATGGGATGTTGCATTTCATTTGAGTTGCGTTGATGCATGTCCTGAGTTCAGAAGTGTAGCAGTATATACTGTATGGCAGCACTTTGGGTGATCATCCCACCAAAGGGACGAAGACACAGTGACGTCAACTGAAAATAATAAGATGAAACAAAGACAACTTAATCTAGATAAACTCTATTTTATAAACCATTCTGTTTAAGAAATCCCACCAACTATTCCGATCCAACCCCCTCATACTGAGAAGCCATCATAAACCTGATGAATGACTTTTCATCTGGGCTGTAAATATTTATCCATTGCACAAATCCAAATTCCATTAGGGGAGTAAACATAAACATATTTCTTTCTTAAGCAGGCATATATGAAATTAAACAATGTTAATGCTGACAAAGAGTTCAACTAAGTGCCACCATATGGTCAATGGTGGCTCTCAGAGCTGCATTGTTAGTTATGTGCGCAGTCTGTTTCTGACAACAGCTTGGCTCTCATCAGCCCTTCATCTCCAAACACGCTGCATGTGGTGCTCCCACCAACGTGGCCCGGCTAAACCCCAAACACAGGAACGGTTTGTAATTTGTCATGACTGTGTCAGAAATGAACTGATGTGTTTGGGGTTGTGGAAAAGATCCATTGAAGGGGTGGGGGGTGATGAGGGACCTGGTTTGTTGTGGGTGTCAGTGATACAACAAATGGCTCACACACGCCTACGTGACGTCCACATCCCTTTGTAACTACGTTTACATTTGCTTTAACAACCACAGGCCCGAGGGGTGCCAAGGAGTGGTGGAGCGGAGGATCGAGGACTTTTTTTCTGTCTTCTAATGATGCACAACATTTTCATATAAATAAATGTCACTTTTGCAACTCTATGAACAATTTATGTAACGCAGCTGTGGTTCAAGCTATACCCTCTTCAAGAAAGTTTGACATTGTCCGTTTTGGTTCTTAGAGCATCATCCGGTGAGTAGGAAGTGATTTTTTTTTTCTGCAGCAATAACAAGAAAAGGAGGAAAGAAAGTCCAAGGAATAAGATGTCGCAGTACTAGCCACACTGTTTGATATATAGTCTTCATGCAGTGCAAAATACTGCGGAAATTACAATGTTGCAACAAATATATTACTGGTTTAAAAAAGGGATTGTGCATCTTGGCAAGTCTGAGCACCAATTCCTGCATCAAGTGAAAATGATCCCAGACTGATCTTCAGTGGCTGTCAGTGGACCCTGTGTGTATAAGTATACCTCGGTGAGCTCTGCAGAGGAGGCAGGGGGATGTGGCCCACACCACATGCTCCCATTTGTGCATTAGGGAGCTCATTAGCCACCACTCGGTCCATTACTGGTTCCGGACCTCGTGGCACCAAACTGTCTGCACCCTAAGAGGGTGGAGGGTGAAGGCTAGATGTTGGTCCCCTGAGCCTGAGAAGATAGCATCACGCCAAGAGCACAGCAGCTAGACCCTGAAACCTAACCACCAGCACCCCCTCCTCTCACCCCCCGACTTAATTAGGCCATAATTTTACTGTATGCCACAGTGTGGAGTTATCGGCCGTGTGGGGAGAGGGAGGAGGGGGGAACAGGGGTTCAACAGTGGTTCCAAAAGTCCCATTAAAGGATTTCAGCAGCTTTCCTGGGCTCACATTGTCATTCATTCACCCACAAATGTTTCGTTTCAGTGCAGGTCAGCATTCCTCAATACGATCAGCGGTTTTAGATCAATAGATGTTAGAAAGTAGCGCCCCAACAACTACAGTTCTCAAATAGAAAATATGGTTTTGCCATCAGCGTGGAGAAAGTGCTTAATGGCTTCCCCCACAGCAGTACACTGAGGTGAGCCCTACCGCTTCAAGAATGTGAAAATGGGTAAATAGATTACCATCTCATCCTTCATGCTATTTTCACTGGAGCTCGTCCAGTTGGCTTATTACTGCAAGAAACAATGTGTCTAGTGTATAAGCATTACCTCGTCTAAGTTTGGGCAGCAGGGTGATAAATGTTTGCACACACGTATACTTTTCACACTTTCGCACATCAGGCAACATTAAAACCGATCTATTCACACTCACACAACTGAAAATACACAAGCACACACATGCGGGTTTGTGCACACGCTGACAAAACTGCCATTTCGTCATATCTTGTCAGTGTTACTCAGCAATTTATTTCTCCAACTGTTCCTCAGTCTGGCAAAACACAGATGACAAGTAAAATAACCCAAAAACCTCACACCTAAAAGAGGAATGTATTTCTGACCAATGGAGGGGGGGAAAAAACTATTTTGCCCTATAATTCTTTCAGACATAGCTAAAACCACACTCAAGCAGACCAGTCCCAATTTTGGTCAAAATGGTGTATTTTAATGCAGCCAGATAATTAACAAGGCAGTAAATTATACCATAGTAAATGGGCTAGGCTAACCTCTACAGTTAATGGCTTATACTCTGTGCATTCTTTCATGGAAGGAATGTAACAGGGTGCGAATACAGCGCCAAGAATTACACTCAGTCTCCCAATACCTCTTTCTCCCTCTCACCACTCTGTACAGGATCCTCTCTCTCCCTCATCACACATCTGAGTCAATCAGTCTTTGTCCTCGACTTTGTGGTTCACAATTGAGAGTCGTACAGGCATGCATGTGTGTGTGTCTGTATTCAGACAGTGCGTGCATGTGTTGCTATTTGGGCTGTTTAAACACAACATGCTGGTCTCTTTTATTGCTTACGCATATTTCACAACTTTTCCTGCCTTGGAGCCAGAGGAAGACCAAACATCCTCCATCGTAAATTTTCTCCCGGAGCACAACCTGGAGAGTATGCCACACAGGAAATCATACACACACATGCACAAGCACACACACACACGGTGGGATGGAAAAGAAGGGGAGAGAGAGCATCATATATCACAAGCACAAATGAAGATTTTCATTTCAACAGAGAATATTTACCATTTTAACACCTACTCAAATAAAAGGATTCCAATCACAAAATGGCTGTTTTAAAAGTTATTTAAAACAAACTCAATTGATTACCTTAGCTTATTTCTTTTCCAAAACAGATAAAGCACTTCAGCCCATCGCTCCTCGTATGAATAAACATCATATAAATCACAGTGGCTGGCGTGGTGTTTGTGACTGCCCCTCTTCACTTCACCGGGCTAATGGGAAATCAAATCTGGGGAATGTCTTTAGCTCATTGCTCATCTTCAGGACGCCTGCCCAATTAAATGGTTTCAATTTATCAGTCATGATTCAGCCCCAACACAAACTCATATTTACCTCAACTGTGATTGATGAGGATCATTATGATGATTCAATTTGGTCCAAATGTGTTCGTATGACAGCCGTCTCTGTCTTCACAAAGGGTCTCTGTCTCTCCCTCTGTGGCTCTGCACTGTAAATTAATTAATATGTCTGTGTGTGCGGGTGAAGACAAAAAAAAGGGGTTAGTTTTTATTGTAGGTAGGTAGTGTGTACATGTGTGCAGTATCAGTATCATGTGTGGTGTGTGTTTTCCACTAAGGAAATGGACTTTTGCTGCATTTTCTGTGGTCTTGCATGTTTCGTGGTTTTGGTTTTGGATTCGAGGCAGTGACCGATGACTGGACACTCTTGGGAACTTGTGGTCAGCTCTTTTGTTACACATGTTACAAGTTTTCAGCTTTCTCACACCAAGGCATTGGTGAGGAGCCAGGACAGCATGTGTTTGTATTGTCCAGTGTTTATTTGGTTTCTGTTGTGAGTGTGTATGTAGATGTCCATGATTAAAAAGGGGGGTTAGGGGAAAAAATTAGATTTCCGTCCAAAGTTGAGTAGCACACTATTTGTTTTTGTGACGACATTCATATCGGGAAAGGCAGTTTAAGCAGTGGAGTCATTGCTCGCTGTTCATTATCTTCATTTTAGCTTGTTTATTTGTCCTGGGAAAAGACATAAAACTGGTCAGACTGACGCCTGAGACAGGAGACATGGGGGAGGGTGGAAGTGAACCAAAGAAAATCTGGGGGTACAACTGAGATGGTCAAAACACGTACACATACACAGAGCTATACATAAACTGTACTTGCTTATTACTGCTGTTGTGTTAAAACCTTGTATCTACAAAACTTTTCAGGAACTCGAGAAGCAGCCTTGTTTTAAACTTGCCTGCAATTTTGAGATTATCCAGTAGCTTTGTGAAAGTCTGAGAAATCAAGAGAAGCATGATATCTTTCAACTGTTTAAACATAAAAATGACAAACATTGGATGCAAAAGGTTTTCATCTTGCAACTACAATGTACATTACACGTACACATGCAACATATGCATGCAAATGTACAGATACAAATGCAGTTCTCTACATACAATAATATATATATACTGAATGATTTGAGTAATGTACATGATGTGATATGAAAACGGATTTTCAGATTGTTTTTATTGTTGCATTCCTTTTATAGGGTCGTCTCCCCACGGCCATATATAAACTAAAGAAGTGCTGTTGCCAGAAAGTACAAATCCCCCAGCTGAGCACTAATTGCATGATTTAAAGCATAGCTGTTGAACACCTTGGAGAGGCCCCACATTGGCTTTGTGTGGACATTATGCAGGCAGACCTGCACGGGGACCGGAAGATACAGAGTGGGGGGCGAAGGAGGAGGAGGTGAAGGTGGGGGTATGAAGAAGTTACAGCTGCTGATATGAGACCTCAGTGCTAATGGGTAACACCTACCTGATTAGATTAACATACGACCAAAGCCCCTCCCTTTCCTTTTTCTCCTCTCTGTCATGTGGATTTCTCATTTAGTCCCTCGTGCCGATTTCTTTTAACAGTTCTATTATATTGCACGTCATATAAATGACTGCAGTAGCACATGCTGTCCTGTGTTGTGTGACCTGCAGAGCAAGTGGAAACCAATTCAGAGCCACAGGTGAATTCACTCTCATCTATATGGTGTAAAACTGAGACTGTTGCCTTCCCTCTGGTCTATGGCCTGGCAAGTGTACAACTGTGACAAAAACCTCAAGGTAGTCATTTTTGGGAAGACTCACACTGTTTGAGTTTGATTTATATTCTCAGTTATATAGAAGGGCAGAGTCACTTGGAACAAATTTAGTATCAGCTAAATACAAAATATTACATGTATAATGTATCTTTTTGCCCTTTGTGCTCCAGTAGCTCTACTTTGCAATTTTTGGTAAGCTGCCACTGAAGTTCTTTGACTTTGCCATTCTGTAAGCCTATACTTGTAGAAAGAGGAACAAAGAGAAGGGAAAAAAATCAGGAATAGGAGAGGAAGTCAGATTAAAGAGTTTCCCAGTTTGTAAGCTAAAGCTCTCTGGAGATACTCTCTTGTCACTCGCACTAAGTGCTGGTCCTGGAGGAGTTCTAAAGCTCCCACAATCCACCTCACCGCACTCATAGCCATGAGGCCTGGGAAGACCATAAAGCCTTTTTACAAGGTGACATGACATTAAAACGCAGGGAGAACAGAGAAAGAAGGGGGTAATATACAGGAAAAGAGATGAAAACCTTTCTCATTTGTTCTCTTTCTTTCTCTTTTGTTTGCACTAGTGCTTTCTCATTGTGTGTGTGTGTGTGTGTGTGTGTGTGTGTGTGTGTGTGTGTGTGTGTGTGTGTGTCTGAGAATGAATGTAGGTCCTCACATGTTTGTGTGTTTCCGTGTGTTTGAAGCTGTGTGGCTGGCTGGAATGGGTGGGCTGGTGAGCCGTTCCTTGTCTGCCATCACCCATGTCCACTTACACACCCTCTGGGCCTCAGTGGGAATGAAGAGGGGATTATGGCTCTGACTGATCCTGGAGGGGCACGCACTTAACACTACTGTAAACAACAGGGCCATTTGAGTGGTTCACACCAAGCTGAACTTTAGAGGTGAAAGCTGGGGGGCACAACCTGACTGCATATAGAGGCTTGTGGTGGTCTTGTGAAGATTACTGATAGGTAGAAATGCAGCGGTGGAGGAGGACGAGCATCCTTTTTTGCTGCTTTTCATGGTTTAAAGGATAATTGCAGTTTAATACAACTCGGGTCTTGTTTTTCGTATTTTGCGCCGTCATTTGTCTCAGTGTAGATAATATTGTACTCACCAAAGTGATGAGATCTAGAAAACGACATTGCTGCAACAAGGTCAGATGGGACAATAAACATGACTGGTCCGATGATCAGATGGGTTGTAAACAAGCCACAACATTTAGCTGAATTATCTAAACCACTTTATTTGGAAGTAAAACCACAGGTGAGTACTTCCAAAATGTTGATGAAATCCCTCAACTGCACTGCAAAACTATGGTAAGTACAAAAGGTCAAAGTTGAAGCAAGAAGTTGGTCCATAAACTGTGATGGGAGACTCTTAAAGGACCGCTATGACCTGCATGGTGAGGATCACATGACCGTCAGTACGCCAGCAGTTTAGCTTGCTAGCAGTGGTGCTAGCTCTCAGTCGGTCTCGTGACCCTCACCTTGCAGGTTGTGGCGATCCCTCGAGAGTCTCCCAAACTGTGAAGGATATTTGCAATGTACCATTTGGGTAATATTTTCCTGTTCGCCCTCATTTTCTATTCCAAATACGTTTGGCTAACCTGGGGGTTCGTCTAAAACCCGTCTGATCGTCTGACTGCTCATGTTTCTTGCCCAATCAGACGTCTTTTTAGTGATGTTGCCGTGTTCCCATTTCAATGCAATTAACTTGGTGACTACAATATCATTCATATTTATAGTAATGATGGCCGTAACTGGAAAAACAACATCAAAGTTATAAAAAGAAAATGTAATTGTCCTTTAATAATGGTTTGTGTGAGGCTCCAAAGGATGAGAAAATAAATTGTTGGACCCCAAGATAGTTCCAGCTGTGATTGCTGGGAGGTTTGTGACTCAACTACAAAGCCTCAGAGAGGAGATGATGATTTTTTGATATATTGATCAATCACTGTGTTACATTGTCCAGGCTATGGATGTGACTTGCTTGTTTTTTGTTTTGCATCAAATTCTCTGAAGTGGTCTGTGCAGGGCCTGGGCTTTTGCTCTATTGTTTGTTTTCTCTCCCTTTCGATTAGGGAGGCCTCAAGGATTCCACATAACGGCCTCGCTAGGAGGAATGGGATAAAACAGGGCCCGTTCCAGGAGAAGGAGAGCTAAAGATGGGGCTTACTGGTGTTTTTGCGTGACAGAGGTTCATATAAAAAGATTTTGATCCATAATTTGCTTGGCTTGGGCCAGCTCCAGAAAGGCAGAGGAATTTTGTTCTGTTGCAGGAGTAGGGGGATGGGGAAGTACAGAAACCTGCCCCACTAAAACACCCAATACAATATGGTTCACATTTTTCTTCCCTCGTACTAAATGTACCATGAATTATCTCACTTTCCAGTTGAAAGGGAAAACTTTGATTTCATCTCATGTGTAGCAGGGTGGCTGAAATGCAGCAGTGAGCTCTGCAGTATATGAACTCCACAGACCAAATCTGAATCCATACAGGTCTGACTGCCAGGCCACTGACTCTGCCACTCCACATGTTTCACTCCTTCTTCAGACCTCTCCTGCACTATATAGGTCTGGATCCAAAAGGTAAACAAACCCCATGAAAGAGCGGGTGAGTCAGGAGTCTGCTTGTCTCTGCCTCTTTACTTAATTGTGTTTGCAGCACCATGTAGTGTGCTGATCATTCCCACTTGCCTCTGCTGATGACAGCCAGGGCACAGACTTCCATAAACATAATAAATCACTTTTGATGATAGTGTCTCATCTCACACCATTTATTCTTTTTTTCTTTCTTTTCATCAATTGTCAAGGCATTCTACATGGGCAGCCAAATGCAACCTGAGCAGGTTTCTGAGTACAATTCAAACATTATTATCATCATCATCATAATCATCCACTACAATCATCAACAAGCCAGATCACATTCGCGGATTTGTTTTAGAGGTCTACGCGGTGAGCTTTCTGAAGTAGTTTTGTGCTGTACTCTGCTGCTCAGTGTGAGGCCACTCTGCTGCTCTCCCCTGGGAATGATCTTCAGAGTTAAGGCTCCGGAGCCAGGGAATTTCAGCGAAGCACCAATGGTTTATTTTTGCAGCCTTCTGTGGTGGTGTCTCAGCCTTGCCTAACCAGCTCAGCCCAGCCTGGCTCTGTGCAGCTCACGGAGCAG
Source organism: Macquaria ambigua (assembly GCA_008360985.2). Lineage (NCBI taxonomy): Eukaryota > Metazoa > Chordata > Actinopteri > Centrarchiformes > Percichthyidae > Macquaria > Macquaria ambigua. Next base: position 818,251 of record VMKM01000019.1, on the reverse strand, counting down.
TTCAGGAAGGGCCCGTCACTCCAGATGGTCGTTCAGTCCCTGCCAGCGAGAGGGTCTGAAGGCCTGGCTGCTGGCCTAGAACCACAACCTCTGACAGGCTAAAGCCTCGGGCCCTTCTAAACCAGCACAAAGCACCTTTTCAGGGGCCCTCTCTCTTTTTCTCCCCCCTCTCACTGCTCAGCCAGGGGCCAGTCACCTCATGGAGCCTGGGAGGGAGTGTATTCACAGCAGAAATGGGCTGAGGTTCAACCTACGAATTCATATGGTCCCAGCTGGGACAGATGGAGAAGACCAGACAGATTTTAATCAGTTTATAAACCATGTATACAGACAAGTTTAGTGTGTAGAGGAGGTAGAAGCACAGCAGCAATGCATTATTGATCAGCATCATATTGATCCAGGACACAGAGTGAGACTTAACTGCAGCAGCTTTAACTCACTCAAGAACCCAAACTCTTTCCTGGAAAATGTGAGAAATGGACAAATGTGTCAGGCCTAGAGGAGATGGATGCTAACCTGCGAGTGAACCCAAAACTCACAGTGTGTCTGAGTTTAAGCCTGCAGCACACCTTGAACTGTTTGCTCCTCTCTGTGCATGTACGAACTACCTCAACCGCAACACTCTGCCCACACCCATCATTGTCTCTGAATGAAAAAAAGTAACAATCCATAATGTTGCAACACCTCACTATTAGCAGGTGGCGGCAAAGCTGAAAAGAGAAAGAGAGACACAGAGGGAAGAAGCTGTAGAACTGAAGGGCTTTGAGGTAAGTGATTAAGTCAGGAGCTATAATTATCCCGTCTTGCCTGGGCAGGACAGAGCGGGCTCTTGTTGTTCCTGAGCAGACGGGCAGGTATAGAGGCACGTCACTCACTGCACACTTTTATTTAATGACCTCCTTACTGTAGAGAATGAGAAAGAGAGGGAGAAGTTTCCCTTTACCTGCCCCCAAACTTTCAGCAGCACACAATCATTCGAGCCATTCAAGTCAGAGAGGGGTAAGGGGGGGGTGACCAGGAAAAAAAGAGTGAGGGGGGAAAAAGCAGGGAGACGCAAACACAGGCAGAGAAAGAACCAACAAAACGTTGAAAGCATATTTGAAATTGACAAATCGAGCAGAGGGGGGTGAAGGGAAATGAGCTGTGTTGGCATTCAGAGAAACAGTGGACTTCTTGTTAGCTGGAAAGAGTGATGCAGGTGAAAAGGGGAGGAGGGTCTTGTGGTGATTTATTTCCCATGTGATTTATATCCCCTGTCGGTCACCATGGCATTGTCATGGTGATCGTTCGTCATTTAGATTGTGAAAACAGTCCACCTGACAAAGGTAGGCGCCAACATTTGCAGCTGAGCATGAATAAACTTTACTCCTGAACTCTGATGGGAAATTTTATTCAGTACATATAATGTCGCTTAGGCCTAGAAATGTTGGGAGAACATCGCGTTATGGTATGTAACCAGGAAAATATTCATCTTATTCAGAATGACTAGAAGTTAAATATTAACATTTTAATGGCTCTTAAGGAAGCAGTTTTGGCTCTGAATCATGCATTTGACAATTCTCTCTTCTACTTTCACTTTTGGAGACCAAAACAATCCTAACCTCCCTTTTCAATCAATCCTAACCTGCCTTCTTCCACTTCCTGCTCTTCCTCCTCCTGCTCACTTTCCCCCAGCGCCAGTGTGTGTGTGTGTGTGTGTGTGTGTGTGTGTGTGTGTGTGAACTCCTGGGAGCCGTAGCTCTGACGAATTGCCCTCCTGCACAGTTTCAATTAAACATCATTTATGGGCACTCTTTTTTTTATTTTATTTTTTATTTTTACAAGCGTTTCTTTTATTGGCCTTGGCCTGTGTTTACTCATGACAGTAACAGTGCTGGAGTGGTTAACTGTCCTGTGTGTACATTGCCATATATCTCCATCCAGTCTGTCTCCTGACACGGAGGCCAGAGGAGACAACAGACTCTTTACTGTCTACGACGCACTAACAGCCACCTTTCTGTCCTCCTGTCAGTAATATACTGCACTTCCAGTTCAGCTGAACTTGTGTGAGGGAAGAACTGCAGTTTGTCTCTAAACTTGGCCTCTGATTTTGTTGTTTGCTATTATCTACACATTTAATATGTGATTCCAAAGTACAGTAACTCCAAGGAACATAATAATGTAAATAAACTGCAGGGACTCTCTGCTGTGACTCAGGCTTGGTCAGGCGTCCCTGCAAACACAGCTGTCAGCGAAGCATGAGAGAAAAACAGATAAAACACTTCACAACTGTATGTCAATATAAACTGTGAATATAAATGGTGTCATGGAATAAACCACTATTTTTTTAGTTGAACTAAAGGGGCACTCCACCAATTTTACATGTCAAAATCAATTTATTAATCACATGGAGTAGTTGTCAGCTTGTGAAAACAGTTGTATAACGTCTTCTGTGGCTCTGAAGGGAGGCATCATGGGAAATGTGGGAGCCTGTGTTTTGGGGGTTTAACCCATATTAGAAACTCAAAGTCTAGATATCTGCATTAATGTTGAGCACTCTAACTTTATGAAAGTGCAATACTAAATTGCTGGTTTTAAGCTCAGTTACTTATAAAACACAACATTGCCATAGTCACACGCTCGGTCATAAGCCCAGATAAATCTTTGCTGCATGAGGCATGATTTGTTTGTGCAGAGAATAAAAAATCTTGCCATTGGAAAACCCATGTTTGACACCTTGGCAGGACATCATTAGCATGCGTCAGGGCTTATGGCGTTTGATGTCACCAGTGACATCATCACTGCAAGACAAGACATTGGGGAATAGGGCTGACCGATGGGGTGAGTGTTGTGATTGGCATCACTGGGCAGGGAACATTATGACTAAGCTCATTTATAGAACACACCCAGGGCTGTAAAACATGCCATGTTAGCCCAATGTAACAAACCTCACCAGTTTAGAGTGCAACACAATTTTGTAATGTGAAATTCTGCGTGTACAGATCAACACTAGCACTATTCCCCAGTGTGTGCAATATTTAACCTACTTAAATCTGATAAACACGATTAAATGGGGCACATTATTCCCCTGTCTCCTGCTTAGTCAACAAACAAAAGCAGTCTGAACTCAAAGATGTTAGTTCTTGAGTTCTGGCAATTCTACCCGGCTATCCTCCTCTAAACAATTTAGTTTCAGCTCTTCTTTTTCCACTGATTACACTCCAAGAGCTGTTACCTCAGACATTTAGACATAGCAGAGTCAGCATATAAACTAACTGGAAGTGGAATCTGTGAATTACAACTGCTCAGACACAATTGCGCCATTAGTGAATGTTTACAAGATCCCACGGGGCAACAAACCACGCACGTCCTCGCGCGCGCACGCACAACAGTCCCACACACAAACACACACTCGACTTGTTTATCCTTCCATGCAGAACCAGACATGGTGTCTTGCAAGCCCTTAATCAAACACAAGTAGACCCCTCCCTCTCATGAGCACTGACCTAGCGATGAACCATTCATTATCTGCTACTCAATGCAAATGGTAGGTTGAGGAGTGCAGCCTTGACAGATACATACTGATCCCATTGGTCAATGGCAGAGAGTTTAGAGAAATATCTGCTTCAAATGCAGGAAATAAAATAATAAGATTAACATGGGGGGGTCTTCAACCCTGAAATGAGATTTTGGTTCCCTTGTAAGAGCCTTGCTTATTGGGCAAAGCTGGTTTGGTGAGGGGAGACAGTTATGTTAAGGATTAAGCCGTGGGTACAGCGGTCACTTGGCAGCTATCTTAAACTTTAAGTCACCCTCTAACTACGCCCACCAGCCTCCCACCCTCTGACCCCTCCTCCTCTCCCGGGGTTGGTGGGGTCTTATCTCCAGTGAATGTGGGCTCCTCTGGCTTCACACAAAGCCTCATGTTGACATTCCAGCGGACCGAGCCTTGTGCAAACACACCAGGCCCCACCAGATGGCTAGGCGAGGGAGGACAGGGCTAGGACGAAGGACGCAGAGGAGGACTATAGGAAGGACAGGAAGAAACAGCAAGATCAGAATGAAAATCACCACCAAAATGTCAGGCTACCCCAGCAATTCATCAGCCTGTTCCGGTTCCATCCTCTGACAAATCTGTCAAACGTTTCTTGAGCAAAAAGCTGACATTTGTCTCACATTCAATTCGATACATACACTGCTGAACAAAACGTGTTCTTCTTGTGTCCTCCAGCTACTGCCCCGTCTCCTTAAAGTCATTCAAAGCTAATATTTGAGGGTCACAGGGTTAATCTTGAGGGCATTAGGAAACCATGGAGTAAAAAGCTTTCCAAATGAAAAACTCATTTAGGGCTTTGACTGAGCGTGGTGGGTCGTGTTTATCTGTGGAGGGCAAGAAAGTATCACTGCTCCATGAGTCCTCGGGGCATTTGTGTAGGGGGTTAAAAAAACATCAAAATGCATTCACACTGCAGTAAATATATGCCAGCAAACCTGTTTTGCAAACTAACAATAGTCGTTTTTATTTTGGCCAATAAAAGTTAAGCAAAACTATGTGAAGACATGTGTAATCATACATTTTAAATTGTAATTTTAATGATGAGTGCAGCATATAAAGAAGATTCATGGATTGTGCAATACAGTATAATCACATTTATAGGGTGATCTAAATCAATGCTATAAATCACATTTTATTATTGATGTAATAATGTGCTGGAGGAAAAACACCAAACAAAATATGGCTTTACTGAGAGTTGTCTGTTTTAAATCAGTTGTTATTTGCCTTCACATGATCACTGACTGATGACTGAGGTCATAGGTAACCCATCTATTTATTTACCCCTACATCATTATCAATATGTAAACAGAACTGATCATTTATCTCTTGAAAGAGCTAGCTTTTAGTTAGGACCCATTGCGTCACATTACTGCCATCAGATAAAGTGTATTTGTCTCACATAAATGCGATGGCAGCTCAGAGGGCATTTTGTCGAGATGGAACAAACTAATCCTGTATTTGGTCTCCCTGGAGTTCACCCCTCCCTGCTCCCTGCCTGTCTGTGTGTGCCATCAGCCTACAGCACAATAGACAGCCGTTCTGATAAAAGTGTGCAATAGCCAGTGTTGATATCCAGCTGCCTTTCTCTCCGCGCCCCCCCCCTTTAATGAGGGCGTATGGTGCTGTGGTTTATCCTGCCACTCTTTCTTTCCAATCCCCCTCCAATCCTCCAGGGCTGTAGCTGTTTTCTTCCCCCCTATTCTATGGAAAAAGAGGAATGTTTTCTGACTGACTTTCCCTCCAAGCCTCTTTCAGGTTCCGGAGACATGAGGAGACACGTCTATTGGAGGAAGACTTGGAACCGGTGTGTGTGTATGTTTATTCAGAACAAGTTCAAACCTGGTAATAGAGGGGATCAAGATTTATGTTTAAGAACACTTTTTTTTAAGTTAATGCTCACCTTGCCAAGAACCCATATTGTTGCTCTCAGTGTGCTTGTTTGAGTGTGTATGTCGGCGGCAATGTTGGTCGGTCTGTCAGTTTGTCCACCACTTTGGTCCAGACTTAAATATCTCAACAACTGTTGGGTGGATTATACAGACATTCATGGTGCTCAGAGCATGAACCCTGCTTACTTTGGTGATGTCTTGACTTTTTATCCAGGGCCACTGGCACCAGCTTACTTACCAGTGAAATATCTCAACATCCACTAGATAGACTGCCACAAAATTTTGTACAGATTCGTGGTTCCCAGACGATGCATTGTAATGATTTCCGTGACCCCCTGACTTTTTCTCTAGACATTTGGTTTTGAATTAGATGTACTGGCTAAACATCAGCATGTTAGCATTGTCATTGTGAGCATGTTAGCATGCCGATGTTAACATTTAGCTTGAAGCTCCGCTGCCTAACTACAGCCTCACAGAGCTGCTAGCATGGCTGCCGTCTTGCTAATTCCATGCCTTGTATTACATGAACCTGCAACAGAGAAATGTTTATAATGAATACTAATGAGAATTATATCAATTCAACTGTTGCTTCAGGAGCTCTCCCTAATGCCATGACCTGTTGGGTGGCTCTATCATTGTCGGACTTTCTCTTGAGAACATTCTTGCTACGTGGTTGATAAGCAACCGCCATTACTAAAAACGACCACATCCACGGCTGCCACTATCAATCACACTCGCTAATAGATCAACTTTGATTAACTTACATCAGATCAGATAAATCAACCACTCACTCTGCTGAATTGAATCTGTTCTGATAACAGAAAAAAAGGGAAATCAATCAGCTAATCAGAGCACCTATTAGTCTGCCAGGAGGGCTAACAAAGACTGTCTGATCAAAGTCAGACAGACCGAGACACAGAGCCACACTATCATGACAATGATGAGTTCCCTGTTCATTAACAAAATTGCTTTGACCACTGGCATAAATTCAGTATCTAACTTGATCACATTTACTTTGTGTTTGTGCTGAGCTTAGCAGTTATGCGTGAAGCTTTGGCCTATCAGGACAAGTGAAGAAAAACATTACGCCACTCCTATCAGAATAAACTAGTCTGAAATACAGAAAAACGTCCTCTTTCCACTTATTGAGCCCCTGCAGTTTTGTCCAGTTTCTCAGAATTAATTGCAGATACGGTGGAAAATCCCTCTCCCAGCATAGAAAGTAAAGAATCAAAGCATACAAAGCATTCTAGTAATGACAGCTAAACCATCTCCACCCATATCAGATAATAAAAAAAAAAGAAATTTAGCTCAGAGGAATGTGCTGTTTAATGATAACAAATTCTTCCAACTTAGAAAAATAAAACAAATGTGGCCAGTTATCTGTGCCATTCACTGCAAAAATGCACAACTTCATACTTACTTCAACTTTAACACCCAACAAAGTCAGAGATTAGGACAAAAATGTATTTTTCCATCTTTTATTTCGCAAATGTGACATGAACACTTGCAAAAGAACATCTTAAAGTTGGTCCAGTAGAAAAAGACAAAAAACACTTGAATGATTTAATACTTTGTTTTTCAGCTTTCAATTCTGTCAAGTAAATTTGGAGTCTATATTTAGTCTAAATGAGGGAGCGGATTGCAAGTAGGTATTTCCAAAATCTTTTTCTTTCAATCATATATAAATATCCAGAAATCAATCTCGTTTCCTAAAGCAAAGCTAAGAAAGAGTAAAATGACTGGATAGAAATGGCATCAACATCTACATAAGAAAGGGATTAGCTGACTATAAAATGTACAGTTTTTAAAATTTAACTTAATATTCACATTCATATATAAAACTTACAAAATCTGGATCTTTCAAACCCACTAAAAATAGCTTTTTTCTGTTACTGCTGAAAGATCATTTTAAATTACCATAAATTTAATGGATTATTCATGTATTATCAGCATCATTAATGTCATCATTTCTGCCATATTGTTTTTGTTCTTTTTTTTCCAGACTTTTTTTTTGATTCATCTCAAAAAAACATAAGTCAATAAATTAACATGCTACCTCAGTCCCTGAAAGCCAATACTCAACTGTGTTACTGAGTGAGAGTAAGACAGGTGTTTGTGTATATTAAAGTGTGTATTCATGTCTGTGTGTGTGAGTTTGTGTGTGAAGAGAAATATAGGACACATAACCTGTTAGCATACCTGCCTCAAACTCAAAGTAGGGTAGGGAGGGTTGGGGTTATTTCGGAGTCCATACAAAAAATAATTCATTGTAAATATATAATATATATTTATACATATTTGAATATATTTACAAATATACCCAGCACTATACATTATACTGTGTATTTTTTTCTCCAGAATAATTGGGAAGGTTTATCAAGAGAACTGAAAAAAAAAGAATGCATCAATATTACAAAATAAACAGGAGAGCAGTTTCTATATGTGCTCTCCTTCTATTCCTCTGTTTTGTTAGTTGAAGCTCTGTCTCTCAGTCCGTTTCCTATTTGTCATCCTCTTCTAGTCCCTTGTTTTTTTAAGTTCACATCGGTCCATACATTCCTCCAGGAGCAAATAACAGTCTTGGAATGCCAGCTACTGGAATGGGATCACCAAACAAGTAACGTCGTCGAGTGTAAAAAAAACAAAGCAAAAAAAAAAACCCTCTGGGTACAAACATGAGAACCAAAATGAAAAGTCTGTGTGTTTATATGAAGGGAGAGGAGGAGGAGGGTCCCCAGGGAACGTCAGTTCATTCAGTCAGTAAAAAACAGCTTCTGTAGGGTCCCTGTCCTCTCCTTTAAGACCTCATGTGAACATGTAGTGTATGTAGTGTGTGTGCATGGCAGTATGAGTGTGTGACAGCAGCGCTGCCACCAGCCCAGTCCCGTCTGGGTCCATTAGTCCACCGGGAACCAGAGGGGTGATGGGGGGGCAGGAGGTTGGGAGAGGATTTCGAAGAGGGTCTCTGTGCTACGTGTGTTTTGGGACGTTGAGGCGTAAGACTGGGGCAGGTCAAGCTGGGGTAGAGAGGGCGGGTATAGGCTCATGTTTTGACGTTTCCATTGATGTGCTGGTACTTGGGGAGGCAGGGCTCGTCCGGTAAGGGGTCGTGGGAAAACACAGAGTCGTCACCGGAGGAGCAGGAGCTGCGAGTGTCGGGGAAGCTGGGGGAATACTGCTCTGCTGGGGCGCACAGGTCCAGATACTCCTGTAGACGCAGACAACAGAAAGAGAGGGATGGGTGAGATAATTTACACTCAGACACAAGCTCATGTGTTACAAAAGGGAAAGACGCTTCGCAGGAGTGAGAGGCGAAAGACCTAGAGCAAACAGGAGAACATACATATAGTGCTGAAACCCAGTCAACAAGAACAGGGACTTTCCAGAGGAGGGTGAGAGAGGTGGAGGAGAAGAGTATCACCTTCATTGTGATATTTATCTAAACCATACCAAATCACCCTGGAAGGATTTATGAAACAGAACAGAAAAAATAATCTTAAACTGGATACTGTATGAAAATATTTTCAGGAATAATAGGTAATAAATTGAATGTTGGACTGTTTGCTGATCCAGCGGCGCTTGAAGATAGCAGGGTTGACTTAGTTGCGGTTTTGGTCCACTACAAAATGGTTTAATGTGGTTGGGGAGATGGGGAAAAGAGAATACATTTAGACCAGAGAACTGGGGCAGAAATGTAGCACCCTAGCCTTTATAGCATCCCTTCACATCACTCTCAAGTTCAGTCCAAATTAATCTGACATCTGACACTGAAACACCCAACATAAGATGGCTGGAAAAAATAAAGAAGCTGGCAAAACACAACGCTAACCCCCTCCCCAAACAAAATGAAGATGAAGGAAGATGAAAACCCCAAGAAATCCTGTTATTAATTTTTGACTCGGCCCAGTGTTGTGAAGTTGTTTTTGTCTTTTCATGTCGGCCCTTTTTTCCCCTTCTTGCTTGTCTTTCATGGCTGTTATTGGGACTAGTTGTGAGGAGGACAAGTTCTTGGGGTTTTCTAGAAAATGAGTGCTGGCTTCCATTTTCCCAGCTCAACACGAGAAGGCTCACATTACTAAAGACCTCCACATCTGCCAGCGGTTTGGGGCAGAGGGAAAGGGGGAAGGAAAAAAAGGCAAGAAAAAGGCGCTTTATTACATTTCAAAAGTTCAAACTCAAAGTTGGGCTTTTTTTGGCATAAATTCATGAAGTTCCAGCTCCAGAGCAGACGAGTCTTGACAGCTTTCCATCGACGGCCTCTTTTCAGGTCGGCACGCGGATATCACACAAGACAGGAAGGGGAATGGAAAGAAACGCAGGCTATTATAGGGAGTGAGGCATGGATGTGATGATTGGGCAACTTCACTGGGCCGTAGCGGCCATGTTGGGCCTGGATCAAATCATCCGGCCATTTTTTCGGTCACCATTTAGGCCTTGTGTCAGCAACGTGGCTGCTAATGCTCCTAAAGCTTTCAGCAACATTCTGCTGAACCCTGTATGCACTGGCAAGAGCATGATTTAGTTTGGATTGAGAAACATGTTACTGTGTGTAGGAATGTATCATATTATTCTATTTTATTGTTATGAAATACCGGACTCCTATTTTCCAGGAAATTATAGGGCTGGTGTAGCACGAATTCTGATCACCCTGACGCCAGGAACTTCATGGAATAAGAATGTGTGTGAAGAAAGAGCTGCGCTCACCTCGTTGGTGTTGAGGGTGAGAATGCGATCCAGATCCTCTACTAGCTGCTTGAAGGTGGGTCTCTGGGATGAGATGGCATGCCAGCAATCTTTCATCATCATGTACCTGAGAGAAGAAAAAAAATACAGAATCTGTTTATTCAAAGAGAAGAGTGGATTAAGGGAGACAGAACAGAGTAATTCAGGGAAGTGCTGTAGGCACAAGATCAAGCTGTGCCACTCCTCATCTACCTTGTGTTCAAGTTTCAAAATTTGCCACCTGAAATGATTTATACCTGTGAACTCTGGTGTCTCCATATCAAAGAATAAATCAAGTGTGTTCTCTGACACCATCTCATTTTGAAATTTGAAATTTATTTCGGCCTGCAATCACTAGCAAAAGAGACCATTTTGATGACCTGCTGCTGATCACAAACATGCCGTCCAGTGTTTTGGATTTTTTAAACACTATAATGTGTGTGTCCATTGTCCGCTGACTGCAGAGGACTCATTGTGCATGAGGACACTGATAGCAGCCAGTCACAGCTGTGCAGAGGCCCGACAAAAGTGGACACAGAGCCCGGGAGTCATGGATCTGATGGAGACTGGGATGGCATTAGAGTCTGGGTGTAAGAGCTAGTGTGTATCTGGGCGACAGTGTGGGTTAGGGAGGATGTAAGTTTGGGAGAAAAAAGCAAAACTAAGACTCTTACAGCTCGTTGGTGCAGTTGCCAGGCTTGTCCATGCGATGTCCCTCTTTGAGCAACTTGAAGAGCTCTTCAACAGGAATGCCAGGATAGGGGGAGCCCCCTAGGGTGAAGATCTCCCACATCAGCACCCCAAATGACCAGCTGATAAGACAGAAAAACACAGATATACATTACAAATATAGTCAAGAAAGACAATGAAACAGCAGTATTCATCTGTAAATAGTGTTCAAGACCTCCCAGTCTTTTTACATTTTTTTTAACCTTCAGATAATTTACATTTCACTTGGCCAAAGTTTGGAAACAACTTCAACTGTGTGCCTGCAGTGGTGTCAATGCCCTCTTTCTGCCGTCCGGTGGCTTGTGGTGCGAACCCGCTCCCAGTGCCACTCTGGCCCTGATCTCAATGATGGCTTTTGTGCCCGGCTGGCCGGTCACACAGGCTGGCATTGTCCAGTCACACCACACCAAAACAAACAGCGGACCACCCACAGCACACAAAGAGGAGGGAGAGGTCCAGAGATGGCTAGTGACTATTAACTATTAACTACTTCCTCATCCTAGTGTCCGGTCGTTAAGTATCAGTGATTCGGTGCCGCTGCTTTTCATCACTGTCACGCTGCATGTTTATATAAGAGATTGTGGATCCACGGTGTCTCAAATGAATCATACTTGCACTGACAGCATGCTTGATTCATGTCCACACAAAGGCTGTATTATAACACGCAGACACGCTTACAAACACTAACGTCCGCGTACGCATTCAGGCAGCCGCAGGCCATGTTAGTGGTCCCACCAGGCAAATAGGCATGGACAGGCAGGTTTGGCGTTTATCAGTTCCTCCATCTGTTTACACAACCAGCCGTGGGTTTGCTCTCTCTCCTCTATCACTGCGTTGTATCTCTCCACTTGTTGACACACTCATCTCTCCTTTCTGTGCTACTTTGTAACCGTCTCTCAGTGCTTGTCAACCTGATGCTCTGCGCAGGTTCATGTCCACCTGCAACCAACCTTGACTCACCAAATAAACACACAAACCAACATGCTCCGGGTCACTGACCTGGCATTCGGCCTGACTAGAGTGTGTTTATTTTGTATTCCAACCGGCTAGATACCATAAACTACACTTAAACAAATCAACCAATCAGTATAAAAGTGACTCCGTATTAGCAAGATTGATATTCTGGGGTCGTATTCATGCCTCATTACATTCATATCTCAGTTATGTTCTCTGATGCTAAAGTCTATGATATCGATTGAAAGCAACATGAATACAAATGTCAATACTTGTACACGCATCAGTGGATGTGATCAAAATATGAAGATTCAAGGCTCTGAAATGTGGCATAGGAGCAAGAGCTAAAGGAATACATTTGTTTTTCTTTGTATTATTTGGTGAGGGAGGGGTCAGACCCCCCACATTGCCCCTCCACCAAGCCTGGACATGATACGGTCTCTCTGGGCTTGAGCCACAACCCTTTACTCTTACCTAAGCCAGCCAGAGCCGAGTCCCCTGGGCCCATTTGTCAAAACAACAAGGGGCGAGTTTCATTGGAATTCATGTATTCATTTAATCTGATGTCATGTATGGATCGCCTACGCTTCTGGTGATGTTTGAGTGTGAGCCCACCACCCGCCACCACCCAACGCCTCTCCTCATCTTCCTTTTCCCTTCATACGCTATGTGAAAAAGCCAATTACTAAAAGTGAGTGATGAAACGTAATTAGCAGTGAGCTGATAGAAAGGACTACAGTAGCCACTTCATGCCTGCAACCCCCTATTCAGCTCCCCGTACTCCCCCAGGTTATTGACTGGGCATCATGTGTACGTACACACATTACACGTACACACACAAACATGGACAGCAGAGAGACTCTCTATCCAAGTGCTTAACTGGATGAGCGCTTTGTTTAGTGTGCTACTGGTGTATGACTCACAGACACACACACACACACACACACACACGCACAAAATATCCTTTCCCAGGGGTCAGCATGCAAGGCATTTATCTAATTGCCACATACACTTTCTGCCGCCAGTGTCTGGAGCAGAAACTTCAAACAACGCTGTCAGAACGCATAAGACTCAAACACCAAAAAGAGAGGGACGCTCTTCCTTTGTTCTGTTTTTAGAATGAGTACTCTGGAACTTAAAAAGAGAGAGACAGAGACGGGTCAGCAATTCACATACCAGATGAATGAAAATAAGAACGGTGGGGCGAAAGGAATGGCTCTAAAGCGATGAGCCACATGTTCAAAGTGTTGCTGAATGAGGAGAGGGGATGGCAGGGGGTTAAAGGAGGAGGGTTGTCGGAGGATGAGGCCCACACTGGAGGGACGCAGCATTGTTGCGTTCAGACATGTGTGGAGGCCCAAAAGAAGGGGAGACTTCCGAGCCAAGCCGGAGGGGCGAGGGGTGAGTCGGTGGGGGAGGAGGCGCTGGTGGGCTCCGGGCTCCTTCCAGGGCCCTTTGAAGCCAGTCAGATTAGTAACACGGCATTGGCTACAAGTCTAGTGTGAAATCCTCACTTTTGCCACAGACCGGCCAGTGCTGGACCCCTATAAGGAGCCACCCCCCACCTAACACTCACCAGCGCCGCACCAAAACACCTCGCCCACTCCCTGCTCCTATACTCCTGAAAAACAACACTCTGAATCTGACGGCTGGGCTTAAAAATAGCAGCGATCGTGTGTTTTACTGTGTGAGAAGGTTTACTTGCATTATGTGTGTAAACGTATTTATGGTTGTGGGACACAGAAAGAGTTCGTTATATACTTACACATCACTCTGGTGTGTGTAGACCCGGTCAAACAGCGCCTCTGGAGCCATCCATTTTACCGGGAGACGACCCTGAGGACACACACAGGTGAGAGGTCAAACAAAATCTACACACGACCCACCCCTGGATTTCTTCATTTCTGGCCTGATAAGCATGTTTGAATCCATTCACTCTCTGGGAGATCTCATTACTCTTGGAAAGGCCGATACGTGAAAGCAGCCTGGGGAATAAGGCACTAGAGCGACCGTCTGAGAGGAGGATTTCCCAGAGGAACATTTACATTGTTAAAGCAATAGAGCTGATAAACAGGGTCACAGATAAAGGAGAGAGTTTATCTCTATGCGCCATTAAAACACTAGCCGGGAAGCTAAGTACAGCTGACAAGGCAACCTTGGTCAATATCTGTGTTGTAGAGGAATGGCAAGAATAATCTCATCAGAGGCTCTAAATGTCTACTAAATGGAGGGATAACACCTAAATAAATCCTTATAAAACAGATTTTTCAGCAGCTGTAAATATTAATGGCTTACTACTACCAAAATCAGAAATATGCAATAAAAATGATAATAAATGTATAACATATATCAAAAAATTGTATTGTAAGTTTTCATTCATTACATAAAGACACTCTATTGTGCTCCTACAATGTGTTTTCACAGGGTAATATGATGGTTGTTTCACAGTAATAAGGTCACTGTAAATTGTTCCGTTCCTATCAGATTGAAGAAACAGAAATAAAACAAATGTAGCACTACAATGATGGCTCTGTCTAGATTGGTTTAATGCAAGTGATCATCATTGTCGCTGCTGGTCATTGTCTTAATCATCATTACCATCGGCATCATCGCACATTGTTGTTGTTGTTGTTGTTGTCAGCTAGTTCTCAGCATGATTGTGCATGCGATGAAAAGCCATCCATGCATACTAAATGAGGATATGCAGGCAATGCTGCTCTGCGGTGGGAAAGAAAGACACCACTGGGCCACTATGGAGCTGTCAATTATGTTTAAGCCGCTCCCCTCTCTCTGTCACTCTGTCTCTCTTTCTGGCTAATTGTATAAGTGTCTATGGAACTAAAGGAACAAGAGGCCGAGGGATAAACAAGGCAGAGTCTCCAGAAGCACTACATTCACAGGCTGCCTGGGAACCTGCAGCTTCTGCCAAGACACCAGTCGAGGGAAAGGGTGAAATAGAAAGATGAGGGAAGGGAGGGAATTAGAGAAAAGAGAGAGACGGGTGGACTAATCTCACACTGCGGCTCTCAAAAACATTCCACTCCCTCAAAGCGCACATCCCTCAATGTGCAGCGTGCAGGTTGAGGACTCACATTGGTCGTCTTTTTATAGTAGTCGATGTTATGGACGTCCCTGGCAAGGCCAAAGTCAGCGATCTTCATGACGTTGCTCTCTGTGACCAGGACGTTCCTGGCTGCCAGGTCTCTGTGAATACACTGGGATGGAGAGAGTGAGAAATGAGGAGGGAGGGGGAAAAAGAGGGGAGGTCGCAGAGTGGAAGAAGTGAGGTTAAGGGAAGAATAAGACAGTTACCTCATTCCATAAATAAATCTACTCTGAAACAGGTGTATACTTAATTTGGAATGGTGTTAAAATGCTTGTGGTGCATGTAATCATCCAGAAATCTCCCGCACAGAGGTAGCACTTGACTGCATAACATGACGCCACAATGACTGAGCCATGAACATGTCTGGATAAGTAAAGATTCCTCACATACTTTGCCACATATATGGTCGGAGTTGTTTCTGCGCATCAGCGCGCATGTGTAAGCATGTGCATGTGTGTGTGCGTGTGAGACAGTATGCTCTGTCACATTCCAACAGTGAGAGGGAGCGTGAGGCTGCGTTTGGCCAACATGGCCGTACCCCCATTGTGAAAACCTCACAATTCTTCTACACAGAGGGGCTTTTGTCACAGAATGGGAGACAATGCAGGGATTGGGCAGGGGGGTCAGAGGAGTGTTTTCAGGAGACAATATTCCCACAGTGACGCACAAGCAAGCTTCCTACGTAAAACCTTCCTGGATACAGCACATCAAATGCTCTGTGTACTGCCACAGAGATCTGTATAGGCAGCCAGCAGGGGGGGACTGATGTGAGAACAGGACATTTTGTGTGTTTGTGTGTCTCCTGCTCTTACCTTCTGTGATGCTAGGTACTCCATGCCCCGTGCCACCTGATAAGTGCAGGAGACCAGATCTTTGAAAGTAAGCTGCTCGTCTGAGACACGGGCGATGTCATAGGAGTATTCCATGCCGGGCGGCCGGCGGGCTCGGAGGTACTCCCTAAGGTTGCCTTTGGAGGCGTACTCCACTATCACATAGAGGGGGCCTGCAGCGGAGAAAAGACCCACATTACCTCTTGAACAAGTTCATAAATGATTCCCTTTGAGAGAAAGTGACACTGAACAAAAATCAGAGTGCATTCTTAATGGAATACAGTACATAAAGAAGAGGCACTTCTTGTTTGAATGTTAAGACTTTAAATTTGATGCTTGCCCGGCATTTATGTACATCTTGTAAATCATTTTCCACAGGCACTGAAAGGGTGTGCTTAGGTGTGAAAATTGCAAGTGGATTGCATATTACTTCTTTTCATTTTCACACAATCATGGCTCCACTGATCTTCATGAATAGCTTTGAGAAAAAAAAACTTTTTTAATAGTACTCAGCTTCATCCACTCTTCACACCCAATTAAAATACAGCCTCTCCAGATGATGTACAAGTGGCTTCTAGCTACCTCCAAAAAGGTAGAACGCCTTGTGCTACTCTACTTGTCTGATGTGGTCTGATGAAACATTTTATGAATTTGTTTGAAGTGTGCAGCAACCTTTAGCAAAGCATTATACACAAAGATAACAAGGCAGATCAAGCTGCCTCGGAATCACCTTAAAAACACAACATGGCACTGAATACTAAACCTACAAACCACACAATCTTCTAAGTGGATTACTTGCAAAAAACATTCTGATTCCCTTCTTAAAGCTGTACTTTGTGATGTTGTGTCGCGTCCTACTCACCGTCTTGTGTACAGGCCCCCAAAAGATTAATGATGTTCTTATGTTTGCCGATCATCTTCATCATTTCCATCTCTGACACCAGGTCAGACAGGTCTTTCTCAGTTGCGTCATCTAAGAATAGAAGAAGTTGGATTGAAGCTTGTCAGGAAAAACTCAGGAGAACAAAACACACCCTAGTCCTGTCTTCCCTTTAACCCTTGACTCAGGTCTCAGTAGCTGCCCTGTGAGACAACACCTTGTTTTGTAGGTGCTTCTGATTAAGTGCGGCTGACAGACAATGCGGGCTAAAATTACAGCAGCGAGGGAAGCTCCTCACACAGACTACAGAGGCATCTTTTCAGTGCCAGGGGGAGGGAGGAGGAGGAATTAAAGACGTTCAAGCTGGATTCATTATCTGCTGCACAGGCTCCTTTTTCATGGGACAGATTGAGCCAGTAGAGGTATCCAGACAGTCAGAGTGGCATTGCCTGCATTCCTCTGCACCATTACCATACCTGGAGTCGCTCTAAAGAGCAGATTTCCATTGTCAAGGTTGGTCCACTTGCCTGCTGCTGTACCTGATCTAACTCCCCCCTCAACCCCAAACCAACCCAGTGCCCCCTCCTGCTGCTTTCATTAATCATAGCAGTGCCGCTAGTGTGACTTGCCTCTTTGTGTGGGTGCTGACTGAGTTCCAGCCAGCTGCTGCTCTGGGGTCAGGTATGTGACCGCCCCTAACCCTTACCTACCTAACCCGCCTCCCTCTAGCCGTCACTCAGCAACCACCAATAACGAATAATAATGACAGCCCCAGGCTCCGCCTTGCACCTTTGCTGAACCCTCACTGGAGCATAAATCACCTATAAAATGTACTCAGGTTGCCCACAAGACATAATGAAGCAGTGTACATCTTATCCCAGTGGTCCGATTTTAAGCACAAGTTAGACGTTTACCATTACAACTTCATTGTGATTGTGCAGCGTCAGGAGACCCACTTACCTTTCAGCATCTTGACAGCGACAGTTACAGCCTCCTTGGGTTTGTCCTTATCGATGCCCAGGGCCTCTGCCATTACAACTTGGCCAAAGCAACCTTCACCTAGGGGCTTGCCCAGGGTCAACCTGCAGCCACCAGACAGCAAACACAGAGGGGGAAACAAGAAAACAGACAGGATGCTGTTTAGCTGCTGAAACAAACTAAAACTCATCGATTCTGTGGCATCGATTCACTCCCCGTGCAGAAATAAGCAGGTTAGATAGAGTGTGAGAGTAAGAGAGGGAATGAAACCAGGCACCAAGCCAGTTTCTCAACCTCACCCTGTGTTTTTTTTTTTTTTTACTAGATAGCTCTCTCTGTTTCAATCAGATTGTGTCTGTGTGAGTGCTTTATTGGCGCGGTGACTGGTGCCCGTGCCAGGGCAGTAGGTAGGAAGGCAGACATGGCAACGATAATCACCTGATAAAGCCAGGGAGAGGCACTCATTTCTAAACTGTTTACCCTGCCTTGGCATGTTCCAATATACACTCTTTACAAGTCATTACACAGGGCTTAGCTTAGCCCTGACACATTAGCCTGTGACAGATGGAATGCTGGCTTTGTGTTGCCATACAGGTGGGCCTGATTACAATACCAGATGGAAATTTAAGTACTATTTTATTGTAAGCCATGTCACAATGGCTGGTGTGTTCAACTATATGTCCAAACTATATTACACAGATTAATATAGTGAAGAAATTATACTCAAATACATGCTCTTTCACAGCTATCCATCAGAGCCACAGCACCTATCTGACCCCTGAACTATCAGTGTACCTTGGTGCTTTTATGTTTGATTGACAGGTGTAGGCCCCACCCCATACAGCCCAGTGTCTGGGCTATGTAAACACTCTTTGCAAAGCCTAGGGCCCGAGGCCGGCGCCCTGCCGTAGTAACACAATCCCCTATCTGTCCACATACTCTCCACGCTCAATGGCAACCATTCTGTCCATCCAGCCACACATAATCAATGTTATTTTTCCTCCATGCAAACCGCAAATGTTAGCATTCCTCAGCTTTCTGCAATCCCAACATGATCCCTCAGGCGCTGGGATGACGGGCGAGGAATAAAGACCCAAACAGAGAGGCACACAGAGATTTATTCAGCCTAGACAAAACATCCCATTTGGTGGGTTCATCAATTAAAATCAAAACTTTTCACCAGAATAACTTGCATGCACACAAGAGTCTAGCATTACATCAGAAATGTTTTTTTCACTGATGAGTGATGATACAATTTATGATCCAAGCTCCTTTTACAGCCATTTTAACAAAAGACAGGCCTTTATTTTATGGTTTGGGATTTTTCCTTTTCTGTCAAAATCAGAGGCCTCAAGTGGGTATTAAACTATTCTAACCTTTGCTGTCCTATTAAATCCACCCTGAAGCTTATCACTGGCCGCTGCAACTGTGACTAACCGAAACCTCAGCGGTGCTAATACCTCTGGTATGAAACAGAGCAAACACTCCTAGCCCAAACATGCAGATGAAAGCTGCGAGTGCTAACCAGTAATTAGCACAGCTTCATTCCTTACCATCAGAAGTATGTGTGTGACTATGTGTCAGTGAGAGTGTGATGTAGCAGCAACTGTATTGCATGGGGCAGGGTGCCAAGTTCAGGTCGTTTTACTACAGCACCAACAGATGAATCAGTAGCCTTTATCTCAGCCACCACAACCATTATTCATCAGTTAGTCATTATTGCCTGCTGTCTATCAGTGTTAATGGCACTCTTCACTTAGAACAATAGTTATCTGATCATTTAGCGGTCGAGATACAATCAGACAGATGCTCATTGTGTAGCAATCTTTGTGTTATCAGCTACTGTAATGGACCCTGTAAGCTAAAGATGGTTGTGTTGGCATTGAGGACAAGAGCCAAGAGTGTAGCGCTGAAAGTTGTAATGCATACTGTCAAACAGGTACTGTATGCAGGCCTTGAATTCTGAGTGTGTTAAAATGAATACCCCTTTCAGATGAAAGTGGCACTGCATAGCAGATCGGCATTTTAAAGGCTTTTTTATGCTTTATGCAGGAGCTGAATCAGATTTACATAACTATGTATTTTGCGTTTTGCAAAATGGTTAGACTTGCAATTTGGACTAGGTGATAATTTCTATTTTCAATGCAAGACATTGATCTTCGTGAGTCACTGAAACCAGCAGACTCACTGAATCATATTGCCTTCAAAAACAATCTGCCATATAGTTTCACTTGTTTCTGATGCAAAATAACTTGTCATGAGTACATAACACACCAGGGAGCAGCCAAGACTGGCAGAGAGGACGGTGGACGTCACAGGACAGGGCAGCAAGTGATGGTGCACATAAGAAACAGACAGCCCTCACCTGTCTCTGGAAAACTCCCAGCGTGGATCCTCAGGAAGGTCATACTCAGGGATCGGCTCATCGTGCGCAGAGCTCCGCCGTGTTGTGATGCGTACCAGCGGCGTACTGGAGTTCATGGAAGAGCTCGAGTCTGCCGACACCTATAGGAGGAGAGAGATTGGCTGATCACCACAGTCTGGGTTCATAGGTCAAATAAAGCTCCAAGGCATCACTAGAGGAGTCCGAGTAAATGTGTATATGTGTGATTGACTGTGGTACTTTTATTGAAATTACCAGCAATGTTGGTAGGTATGGCACATTAATATGAATATATCCTTAATTTCCATGGTTAATGCTTTAACATTACAGTAGAGTCTGTTTCGAGGCCTGAGATTACATTTCAGTGATTATTAAGAAGTGAGCAACAACAGTGATGTTGACGGATGTGTGTTAATCATTCAGCCTCGCCATTGTCCCTGGGGCTCATCTCTCCACCCTAACCTTACCTTGACACAGGAACCAGGCTCTCCGTAGAATGTAATCCAACACTTTTTGTACCTTTTGGAGCGTACCTTTTGGTTTCCCTTGAGGGAAAAGCATGGCTCACACAGAGAAAAAAAAATTCTGGCTGCAGTTTCAGGCAGCAGTACTAACTTGCTCAGAAATGTATGCCTTCTAAATGAGGCTGGAGGTAGATTGTTTAAAATCCCATAACAGTATATACTATGATGTGTGGTATTCCTTTTAGTATACAAAATCCAAGTAATAAGTATTTTAAAAAATCTATCAACTATGCGGCTTTTATACATTTTTCATCATTAGCCACCTATATGTATTTATGTAAATTATCTAGAGTTTGTTGTCTATCATTGTATTTCTGCAGCATGTCTGCAGTGTGTGTTTTTTCTCCTCTAGGGGTGTTAGATGCCATTAGAACTCTTTATCTACTTTCTGTTACCTGGCGGCGCAGAGGGATCTGCTTGCTCAGTTTGTGGACTGCCGGTTGGCCCCCAAAGTCGGGTTTCTTTGCAGTGTTCCTCATGCGGCATACCACCACGATGCCCACCATGCAGGCGATGAGGAAGACGCCCGCGCAGTATATTGCGATCTCCACATAGTCTGGGGAAAGGGGCCCTGGGGACTTCTCGAGGGCTGAGGAAAATAAAGGGTGAGGTCAGGTGAAGAAAGCTAGAGGAAGACTCTCGCTCATCGCTCTCACACACACGTATGGGTGGCACACAAGCACATTCTCTATTTGAATAGACACACATAAGACAGGAAAGCACAGAGACGGATTCTCCGGAGATGACTCATGCGTAAATGTAATCACCATCGGCAGGCAAACTAAACAGAAATGATTTTGTAGCATCCTCCCCTCTCTCTTCTTCCCAGGGTACCAGCACGCCTACCTTTTTTTTTAATCGAACAGGCCTGTACAGGGCTTAACAGTCTCAACAGATTTTAAATCTTGACTCAACCAGTACAACCAGGCCGGCATATGTCTGCATTCTGTGCTAATGAAGGAGACACGCGAGCACAAACACACACCCACGGACGATGGAACAATACGCGCTTCACTTCAGATCGCAAACAAGGGAGAGTGGTGTCCTTTGTGGTTGTATATGGCCTGAACTTCCTGTTGAGGAAATGAGCTAAGTTTGTGTGTGTGGTGTGTGTGTGTGTGTCTGTGTGTGTGTGTGTGTGTGTGTGTGTGTGTGTGTGTTATAGAAATGGACAGTTCCATAATGCATAGCCCTCCAGACCACAAACAAGGCTCTTGTGCATCACAGCCAACCAAGCAGCCCGTAAGCCAGCTGGAGGTGAAGCTATATGTAGGAACGTTTCTCCTGTCTGTCTTGTATCTGCTGGGCCGACAACCACAGCGCGCACACAGAAGCCACAGCCTCGAAGGCACCATCAGTGGAGATAGAGCACATCAAGGGCAATAAATATTACATATTACTCCCAGAGGAAATGGCTCGCCTGTGATCATTATGCTGTATTGTTTACAGACAAAACAAAACTATCATCTGGTTACAACATTAAGGGAGGGCTGATAATGGTTGTCTGTTGAGGGCTGCAGACAGTCAACTACTCTCATCGATCTCATTTAATGCCCACCTGACTTTCCGCTAGAACTTGAGCAGAAACATTCGTCTGTTTAGCCCGGAGTGAACTTGTGCACTGACGCTAAGTTTTATGTATTTGATCCTTTGGTATGCATAATTACAGGCCAGACATACAGCAACGGACGAAAATAGCATAAAACGAGTTGATAAATGGGAACACACAAGAGGACATTCACATGCACGAGTCGTTCATTGTGTAGAAGCGGAGAGGTTTGGCCCTGATAATTGAGAAAGTCAAGCCAACTTGAAGCGAGCGTTGAGCTTTACCTTTCGATCCTTATTTCAAGGAGAAATAAGGATCTCAAAAGAAGACAATTATCAGAACCAGGAAAGGGGTGGAGAAACATGTGGAGAGAAAAAACGGATTCATTTGACATGCAGACTCAGAACCAAAATGTGGCACTGAAAGACTTTCCCCAAGGAGCAAGAGGGAGATGTAACAGAAGGAAAACAGAAGGCAGGAGACAAACCCTCCCCTCCTTTAGGAGTCTGGAGACACTCGAGCTGCTCTGGGAGCTTCACTTCCGTCTCCGAGCTATAATAAGTCGTCGGAAAACTACCCCGTTATCTGCTCTGAGCTTTCAACAGCTCGCCAATCCAGATAATATTATAGAATATATGCTCCCTGCTCTTATGTTACATCGTCTTAGATGTTGACCGGGCTGGTTCATCGCAGTAATCTAATATTTGAGCTGTGTGCCTCGGACTCTGGAGGGAGGACTTGCCTTCCACAGAGGTCATTGAAATGACATAATCTAACTGTTTCAGAAAAGGCTGAGAGAGAAAAAAAAAGGAAAAGAGAGGACAGTATACGAGTGTATATACCTGGAAGCACCGTCAACCAAGCAGTGTGATAGGAGATCCCAATAGAATTACCCGCCAAGCACGTATACTCCCCAGCATGTTCAAATGTTACATTGGGCAAGTAGAGAACTTCTATCTCCTTATCTGTGGTGTTAACACCTGCGGTCTGGGGAGAAGAAGAAGAGGAGGAAGAGGAAAAGGAGAAAGAGAAAGAGAGGGTCAAAGATAAGAGCAGAGGGGGAACGGAAAACAGAAATGGGGAGGACAAGTCACAGACAGAGAGAGAGAGAAAAAAAAATGAGACCCAAAACACCAAAAGAGAGAAATAACAGGAGCTGGATGGCATCCATCGTTGAGGTCCCATCTACAGCAAAGGATGTTGGGAATTTCCATGGGTGAGGAGGAGGAGGCTTCATAAACAAAGACACGGATAGAGCCCAGTATGCCACCAAAACATGAGAAAATAGAACCAATACACCAAAAATAAAAACCCAAAAGGTTCCCATCACCAACAGAACCTTCTAATAGAGGCCAGTCTAATCCACACATTGGACTGGACACATGCACAAACAAACACAGAGAGCATGGAGAGCACTGCACTGCAACACCATACACCATCTTGACACAGCTTGCAAGAGAGAGAGAGATGTGAAGAAAATCTAAGAGAATTGCAAAGTGAGATGCTAGCTGCGACCATTTCAGTGTCTAGGTATGCAGGTGCTTCCATGGCTGCACCTGTCTCAGCAGTGGAGGGAGCAGCTGAAACACAAGGGTCAGACATTAGGGGAGAGAAGGTCTGTGAGCCCCAGGACCACCAAGAGACCACCAGCAGGACCACCACAGCACAGCAGGTCAGGGACGAAGCCCAGGAAACCACACCAGGGGGGGGAGGGTAGGTGGGGTCAGGTCTCAGGTGTTACCTGGGATGACAGTCAGCCAGCCCGACTGGCTGGCCTCGCCTATATAATTGGAGACTTTACAGATATACTCTCCAGCATCGTCCTCTGTCACGTTGGTGAGGGTGAGCATCTCCACGTCTGAGCTGTTAATGCCTGAACGCTGCAATCCACACATACACATACTTAAGACATGAACATGTAAAATCAGACAGGTAAGTCATATTAATCAGACAGACATGCAAACATCATGACTAAAGCTACTGTATTTGGATCTGCAGGAGAGAGCAGGAATCACCACCAAGAGCCAGCATGGAAAAGACCTATCAGTTTATAAGGAAGGAAATATAATGATTAGCTCTTTATATGACTTTTGAAATTCATCTGAGACACCTGCAACCACTGGCAAAACATCAAGAAAAAAAGTGGGAAGGATTTGCCTCTAATCAAGAGAATGAAATCTAAAAGAGGAAGTGCAGGAATGTACCTTTAACACTCGGACGTAGGGGTGTCCGTCGGGGCCGTAGCGACTGCCGTTCTGAGTGATGTGCTTCAGCCACTGGATGTGAGGTTGGGCGTCGCTGTAGACCTTGCAGACGAAGCGGGCGTCCTCCCCAACGTGTACAGTAGTGTTGGCGGGGAGACCAGCCTGGAGAATAGGCCGGTGAGGGGACCGTTCTGTTGAGAGGGAGGGTAATGTTAGTTTTAGGAGGCTGGTTCATTACTTAACGGATATGTTGACCAACAGGGGAGTGTCTCAAAAACTTGGTATTTCCCTTTCTGAATTTATCTTTGCAAAAGCAGAACTTCACGTGCTGCGAGTGTGAATGTTTCCCAGCAACTGTGACAGGTAGAATCATGAGTGCACTGCCTCTTTCTTATCTCAGGGGCATTTAGAGGCTTCCCACAAAACAAAGAGGCGGAGGCATTTCTCACTAAAAGATAACGAACTCAGGTGGAGGATGACTTCCATAAAGTAGGGTGTATATATATTGCATGTGAGTAGGGGGTTAAGCAGATGTATGTGCCAGTCTTGGATAGTGAAACACCTTCATAGCACCCCCCCATCTCCAGCTATCTGCATTCTTTTACAAGCAAACATTTGGCCTGCGAATCCAAACAGAGCGAGACCTGTTGAACAATGCCCCCTTTCAAACACTACCCGGCCTTCACAACCACACTGAGGAGCCCACCAACCCCCACGCTGACAGCAACCACCCGCTGCCACCACACACACACACACGCACACGCACAAAATGACATCACTCAGCCTGGGGCGCTGCATTGCCTTTCCAAAACAAAGCCTTAAGGTAGGTGCAGTGAATTTGTTGTGTGTGTGTGTGTGTGTGTGTGTGTGTGTATAAGGTCGGGGGTGGGTCAGGGGGGATGATGTGGTGAGGCTGTGTAATGAAGGGTGGAGGCTGGGTTTAAGAAGGAGGGCAAAAAAAGGGAGAAAGAATTAGCAGGGTGAGTGAAGGGAAGAAAAGGGATGAACATATGGAGAGTGCAGAAACTAGGAGGCAGAGACTTCTTCCATATGCCTGTCTGCCTGCCTGTCTTCCTGCTCCATCTTTCTGAAATCTGTCAGATCTGTCAGATGTTTCCCACCCCTCCTTCCTCTCTCCCCATCTCCCTCCTCCTTCCTGCACATTCCTAGGGCTCGCCTTGTTTATTGTCTCTCTTTCTTCCCCCCCCTTTTCTGTCCTCCTCCATCTTTCACAGGCCTTCTCACCCTCTCGATCTTTCCCAAACAGAGAGAGGTGATCAACTTAAATCAACAACAGTCTGTCGCCAAACGCTTTTGAAAAATCTACCAAACAGAATAACGTCTGGCATGATATATATTTACTAAAATAGACTAAAAGGAAAAAAGCGACAGACATGTTGGCATGACAAAGAACTTTTGGAGCTGCCATTTAAAAAGAATTAATTCTAACCTTCATTATAGCTGATCCAAATGTTAGCTGGAGCATTTAGAGCAGCACAGCCGACAACTCAGACCAAATGACAGAATGGGAGTTCGGAGCGAGAAAATAGGCCACATCATGATTATGGAGAAACCCCAAAACAATAAAAGTTTGTGGAGCAATTCTTGCTAAAATTAGATAAAGGAATAGTGTGTGTGTGTGTGTGTGTGTGTGTGTGTGTGTGTGGCCATGGGCAAGTGCAGAGAAGTTCCTTTATGGCCCATCGACCTCACACAAGAAAGCTACACTTTATATATTAAACTAGTGGTTCCCAATATTTTTTTTTGTTTGGGGGGAGGGGGGGTTGTGACCCTTTTAAAAAACACAAAGGAACACAATAAAATAAAAGATTCCACTTTAAACTAAAAGAGGTCAAATTATCACATTTCACCAAAAAGCAAATGTTAGAGCAAACTCCAAAAACAGATTTGTGTGTCAAAACTTTGTTTTTTCTTCTTTCCTCTCCCATTAATCATCTCACGACCCCTCAGATTTATTTTGTGACCCTTTGGAGGGGCCCGACCACTAGGTTGGGAACCACTGGACTAAAACACCAAACTGTATCAGAATCAGAATCAGAATCTACTGTATATAAAGTTATTAAAACTAGCTCCACGTCGAGCTGCTACAACAGTAAAAGGCTGCTTACACACTGATGTATCAATATTGACAATCTAATAATGTCATAAAATATCAATCATAGAGGACATTTTACTGCACAATGAGTACTTTTACTTTTATCATTTTGCTGATGATACCTGTACTTTTACTTAAGTAAGATTTTGAATGAAGGACTCGTAACAGGGTATTTTACATTGTTGTATTAGTACTTTTACTTACGTAAAGGATCTGAATACTTTCTCCGCCGCTGCATGTATCAAATCGAATGAAAGAGCAGAGCCTGCGGTGCCTTTTTATGTTTTGCTGTGACCAATATGTAGTGACCCGTTTCAGAACTGAATCCATTTATCAATTAAGTCATTAGTGGAGCAATTTGATGGCCGCGGTGGTGGGATAGAGGCGGAAAGAAGCGTGAGGAGACGGACCAGGGGCATTCCTTGGTGTCCCATGCGAGACCGGTGAACTCTGGGTAACCTGGCGGCTTGGCACACAGGGCACAGGATGGCATGGGGCTACCAACAAAGTGCCGCATGTCCACTGGGTGCCACAGTTCTGATTGAAAGAGCCGACGTCTGTTTTGACTCCTCATTTGTGTCTACTTGTCATGTGTGTCTGCTCGTGGATGCCCGACTGCGGGCCGATTCTCCAGAGGCCAGTTTGAACCAGAAAAGTCTGGTTCCTCTTGGTTTTAATAGCTGATCCTGCAGGTCATTTGGGGAAAAAAAAGACTGATAAGAACAGCCTTTTCTGTCTCTGTTTCCCCTCCTTTTCTCTTTCTCCCCCTCTCCTCCCTCTGTCCACCCCACTATAATGGAGGAAAATGAAGCAAGAGGTTGCAGGGGGCAGTGGCTGCAGAGCCAGACGTGGAGGGGGTTTACTGCTCTGCAATAAAACAGAACAAAAAACAGAAATATGCAGTCTGAAGGAGAGCTTTAGCTAACTCCAGAGGGGAGCAGAGCAGGGGGCCGGAGTTGGGGAGCATGTGTGTGTGTGCGTGTGCGGACCTTCATGTGCTTGTGTGCATGTGCCTATACACTCATTGTGCAAAAACCCTCAGGTATTCAATCTCCATCTGATATAATGAAAATAATACTCCTTATTACCATGGAGACGCTAATCAAAACAGAAGTGTGTAATTACAGTAGGTCTGCTCAGGACAATGGAGACAGTAGGAGAATAATTCTACATAGAGACACTGACGCATGGAGTGACCAGTGGCCCCTAAATGCTCTTCTGTGAATCAAACTGCTGCAGCTGCATGTCTGACCGGGTTATCTGTGGATTATTGACCGGCCTTTAGAAGAATAACTGTGTCAGATAAACTTTGATGTGTACTGATTTCTTGTGTAGCGGTTTGAGTGACACCAAAGGAGAGCAGGTCTGCATCAAATTAAGGGCAAAGTTGCTGTACGCTCTCACACAAACACACACATGCACACATCGATCTATTATCTTTATCCCACTCCCCTTGATGTCCCCGCTGTGTATTGATTCTGCAAACTGAGCAGAAAACACTCGTTTCTGTCTGCGCTCCAAAGGTCATAGTGAGGGGTTGACTGAGTTGGGTCTGAACTCGCTGTCATAGTGCTGAGGCCAGCACTCTGTGTCCTCAGAGACGGACACTAAACAATCACCAGCTACCAGTTTAAGTCCCCATCATACCTCAGCTGATCTTAAAGGGTCAGTTCACCCAAATCACACACAAAAAAACACACATCTTTCCACTTACCTCTTGTGGTACTGAGCCATGCAGATAGTTTCTGTTTTATTAGCCAAGGTTGTGGTGCTCAAATCATGGAAAATTTCATTTAAAAAACTGGACAACAATGTGTTTCTTTCCCAAACCAGTGTCCCTGTTACTCGGGATATTCCACAGACTTCACTGTCAGCAATTTTCTGAGGAAATATTTCTTCAATTAAAAAGTAGTTCCAGTGGAAAACATTTTTTGTGATTTGGGTGAACTGACCCTTTAAATCGACCATTAAAAATAATTATTTGAGTAGGTTTTAGCCTGCCTGGAGTTAAGATGGACAAAATAACCACCAAGTTGGTGCTTCAAATATATTAAAACAACTACAATTTGTCTTAAGACTACCTCACACACACACTATAATTGGACATCATAAACACATAATACTATCATGGAAGTTGGATTTACCTAAATCAATACAAAATTGCCTAAATTATATAAATGAATAAAAACTACATTAAAACTGTTGACACATACATCTTTAGCTTCCACACACTTGGCAGCACTCCTTGACCTGCACCTGTATCCAGAGTGCACCTGGGCGATCAAACAGCACACACACACACACACACACCCCCTATTCTCACTGTGAGAACTCTTTCCGCTGGCCTCCACCTCTCCCTCCCTCCACCTTTGTTGGCCTCACAGGTGTACTCTGAGTCGGAGTGTGTGTTTTGTGCATGGTACTGACCTACTACATCGAGGGTGTAGGTGTGGTTGATGGATCCAAACTCATTCTCCACCAGACAGGTGTAGTTGCCCTTGTCCGACGGCACCACGCTCTCCATGATCAGGGTCCAGTGCTGGCTACGCACCTGGGAATGAGAAGCAGGAGTTTCTTGTTATGAGCGGACAGAAACACGCCATAACACTCACTGATACACACACCCATAAACACACAGATACAGAGAAATGCAGGCGACATGAGTAACAGACTTAAAGAGCTAGTGCTAAATGGGATGACAGAGGGGATTTGGTTGGAAGAGTGAAAGACGAGAGCTGATGCAGTGTGCTGGAAAACAATATTGAGGCTGATGACAGACTGATTCCAGCAGAATGACTCTACAGCATCAGAATACTTTCTTTATTCCTGCAAATTACGTCACCTGCTGGGAAAAATATCCCAGTGTCTTCACTAGTTTTCAGTCGTTTTGGGAGTTCTGAAAAGTACATGTCCAAGAGAATTTGATAATATGGAATTTGATACAATTTGTACGTCTAATTATTCCGTCAGTCACCGTTATCTTGGGTAGTAAACTCCACCCTTCTAGTCTAAGCACTTTCAAACACACAGTTATTCATACTTGTTGGCAAAAATAGTTTCACCTGTGTGGAATATACAGGTGTGAGCTAACAATAGTGTTTCCGTCTGCACACTGAAGAGAGAGTGTGTAGCTACTGCTTGTACAGGTTTACGTTTCACACAATGGAGAGATTATGCCACAGGGCTGGGCTCAGGTACAGCTTTTGTCCAACATTTGTTGACAAAAAGAAAGAAATGAGCTGTCCACAGTGTATCTGACAGCCTGACTGTATCATTTCCGTCACGTCACGGCTGTTTTTTGTCTACGCTGTAATGAGCCTGCTGAAAGCCAAAGGGAAGCGACATTAGCAGCTACATCAACATAATCTGCTCCTAAACTTTCCTGGCAGGGAGATGTGTTTCCTCATAAACCGTCAGTCATTAACCAGGAGCCTCCGACTCGTTCAGCATCACCGGATCTTTTCATAAATTAATTTCACAACTGTCTGTTTAAACTGTTATTCCACTCCATCAGTACGGCTCTAGCATATACAGTAAATGCTGCTTGTTTTTATGAGACAAAGAGAGGAATTTAGGAGCAAACATAACTAAACTGTAATCCAAATAGACTCTGTCAGAGTGGAGGAATTCTTCACATTAAGACTAGATGTAGGCTTTCAGGCTTTTTTATACAAAGAGGAAATAAAACACAACCACACTTTCCCATGACATACAGAATCAGGTATTTTCAGCACATATAAATCAACTCACACCATTTATTTCCCAAAACTGGACTAGGGCGAGAGACAATTTCACATATCAAGCAAAGCTCTTTTGTTGGAACCACAGTATTGTTCACAGAAAGTCATACTCGTTTAAGTCTACTATTGACATGCAATTAAAGTGATGACCACTTTTAACAAGCAAGCTCCTTCAGGTTAAACTTTAACCAGCTCAGCAACAGCAGTGTTTGTGAATCACATTTCATAACAATAGAATCACATGCTAGATTCACATACTAGTCTCCGACCAAAGCCAGTGGGACCTGTTCTCCCTGATTGAGTTACCTCAGCATTCTCAACTCATTTCAACCCTGACGCTACCTACTTTCTCTATACGTTACTGTCTGGGGGCATTTAACCCTTAAGTCCTGGGCTTAAGTTTCTAATTGTTGGGGGTAAAGGAGCATTTCGAGTTACAGTGAGAGGCTCTGCAAAGTATCCTGGAGAGAGGAGGCGCACGGATGAGCAATTCCAATTTCACACCAGAAACCCTGCCCTCGTTTCCTCTGTCTACTCTCCTCCCGCCTCTCCAGTGAAGGGTGGAAAGGGGGTGAAAGGACAGCCAGGGAATGATTGGAAGAAGGAGGCTTGACATCCCTTGTAAATACATTCACAACATGGCCAGAAGTACTGTAGCACAGAAAGCAGTAAAAAAAAAAAAAAAAAGCAAGAGAAAGCAGTGAGTTGACATTTGTAATAAAAAGTATGATGTATTACTGTTTATCCTACCTTATACCCTCCCATGCGGTCCTCTTGGCGGAAAGGCTTGCTGTTTTTAAGCCAGCGCAGCTTGGGCCGGGGGTTGCCTCCTGCAGCACAGCGGAACTTGACTGTGTTGGCAGCTGGCACCGCATGCAGCTTCTTCTCCATCTTCGCTGACGAGGTCCAATACGGAGCGCCTACAACCAGAGAACAGTTGGTGTTCAGTCAGGGTGAGATTTCCTAATCATGTCCTCAGCGTTAACAGTTTGGCTTCAGGGCCTTGGACTGGCTAAGGCAGATATACATGGAAGCGTGACTGCAGAGGAGCCAAACCTGAACCATTCCTAACACTCCCAGAGACCCCCACCCCCGGCAACATAGACTGACCCGCTGTCTGCATAACACAACCCAGAGCCCCACACTCACACAGTTAAATAAAAACACACACTTTCCCTGTAGGCTCGGTGGGGTGTTGCAGAGGGGGGAAAAACATCAGCTCTGAGGGGAGAATGTGGCTGGGCGTTGCCAAGAGGGTAACTAGACCATCACATTCAATTTCATCTCATTCCACTTAGCAGCTTTTTTTCTCCCTCCACTTCCTCCAATTACCATAGCTCCCCTGTTTATCTGCCTGTCACTTGGCTAGATATGGTCGGCAGGGCCAGGGATGCTTATCACCCCTGGAAAATCATTATGTGCCGTCAGGGGAGAAAATTAATGTCACGTTTAACGAAGGATTTCAGAGTTCTCCACGCACACTTTTGGTCCTTTTATCAACGCCAAACTGTTACCATCTTTCCTACTGAAATCTGTCACCTTCCTTGTGTTTTGTCCATTCCCTGGTCCCCTCTTTTCTCCCAATTCCTGTCTCTCAGTCAGCTGGATTTTCCTCTGAGGATTTTCCTTGGAGCCCCCCCCCCACCCGCCCTTTCTCTCTGCACCTGGGAGTGTGATTGCCTAAGCAGATGGGGCTCAGAGGGGAAGAGGAACTCAAAGTCAAACAACAACCCAAACGGTCTTCCACACGATCACTTCCTCTCCATATAGCAGAAGTACACGCAACAGAGGGAATACCCACAGATAAGACCACTACTGACTTTAGTATTCTCCTGGGAGTTTACATCCCAGGAGAATATTTGCTTTCAGCGCCCTCCCTCCACTCTTTATCCCGCCTGTCCAATCTGCATACTATCAGACACCTCCCATCATTTTCTCTGGCACGCACAACCGGACAAGTCGCGCATACTTGGATAGTAAAGTCAGTAAACAGTGCTCTTCCTTCCTGAATGGATGCATATGGTAAGTGCCCAAACTATAATTAGTCATTCCCCTTTCTACTTCTTCATTCTCACTCTCACTATCTGTGCTTCTCTTCCTGCATTTCACCTCTCAGTCCCCTCCATTTCTCTCCATTCACTCTCCCTGTCATCACTCCGTCCGTTCAGAGACAGATTAGGTGGAGACTGGCCCATTGCGAGGCTGTCTCTCAGAAACGACCTCTGACCCCAAACTGGCAGCCGGGTCGGAGGATGAGGTTGGGACGTGAAAGGTGAGCGGTGCTGTTTCCCATGCTCTCCGTCCGGAGGGGCAGCACTTCAAACGAGACGACCCTCAGACCTCTCTCCAGATGAAGCCAAACTCTCACTGGCCCAACTGCTGTGGACTCCAGGAACCCCCGCCTCCCCCAAAGCCCCGTGCATCCGGATCCCCACTCACGGCTGTTTATCCTAAGCTGGCCTGGGGTGAGCTGAGGTTATCTAACTCCTGCGCTATGAGTCAAGATTTTTTTTCCCCTCTCTAAGTTCCTCCGGAGAGCTAAATCCATCAGTGACCAAAAGTAGTATTTCAACATTAAGCTGTGATATCCTCCTCCTTACCATGTATCTGTGCAAGCTGAACAAGGCAACTTTGTACAATTAGGACCACCGTTTTTTAGATAATCCAAAATGGTTTATTTAGCTTAAGAGGTAGGAAGATTTTCTCCAACCACAAACAAACAATTGTTTTTTCTGAAAAATTGAAAATCACCAAATCTGGAGATACATGATTTTCTTTGAACAGCGATGCTATGATAATGAAGTGCTTATTGGTAAAACCTATAACTTTAGATCCTGCACATCCCTCATTTTGACACGTAAACTGATAGACTACTCTCACCTTTAAAGCCCCCGAAAACGTTAAATATTCATTACTAAATGTGCAAACAAGTTTAGAAAAAAAAGTTTTTTTTAAAGTATTATTGTTGTTATTATTATTATTGGCCTAGCAACATAAGCTAACAACCCAACAACTAATCAGATTTTGATTCAAGGGTTGCAAAATCTTGATTGGTTTACGTGACATCCTTTTACAACTAGTCTTACTTAGTCCCACCCACTTCAAACAAGTGAGTTGAGCTCAGACAAAATAAAAATTCTGAAGTCACTGTTGTGTCTTCGTCCTCATACTGCAATATTCTTCTCATAAACTTACAACTTTGCTCTCGTAATATGACTTTTTCCCCCAAAATTATTATGACTTCAATTCAGAAATCTCTCATTTATTTTCCAACAGTGGCCCTAATCTTCAACTTAAAGTTGCACACTGGAGGCCCCAAATTTAGTTTTTTTAATAGATTGATTTTTTCACATTTTTTCAGTATATAACAGGACATCAGTAAAGATCTCACATTTTTTCATTACCAGGAGACAAACTGTTCTCTCTGGGTCGTGCACGAGTGCTTCAGCTGCATGCTTTACGTTTCGAAGTGTTCTGTCACTTATTGTCCTGGCTTTAATTATGCTGATGAGACAGATCTATTCTTCCATGAAAATCCTGACATGTGCGGCTTTAACTAAAGGGGAGGAACAATGAAAATGAGTGATGGTGTAAACAATAATGAGTAAAGTTGGCAACAGGACGGCAACAGGACTGAGTTCGGAAAGCAAAGCTCCACGTGGCTCTTTAACTTCATCATGACATCAGTGGTACCCCCCCCACCCCCACCCCCCACTCTCACCCTTCCCCTAAACACAGCTTCCCTCACAGATCCCTGCAGAGGCGCTTCCATGTCTCCTCCAGTAACACCACCCACTGCTGACGATGGACAAACACCCTGGACTCTCTCCCTTTTTAGCTTTTTTCACCGGCTCATGTTGTTCAATCTTCTACACAAAGTCAAATCAAAATGCTCTGTTTTGCGGTGGCCTGATGCCCAACCCACTCTGAGTGCTCCAGAAGAAGAAGAAAAAAAAAAAGCCACGAATATAAAGCTACACCCCGCACTCTCCGCTCTCATTCCCTCCCACGCCTACATGCACCCTCCTCCCTCGCTCCAGTCCTCGGCCCGAGGCCAAGGCTCCACGCCATGCTCAGAGAAGTGCTGGTACTGATCCAACAAACCCCCCCTCCTCCTCCTCCCCCTGCCTCTTTTCCCTCTCCTCTTCTCCCCCCTTTCTTTTAATAATAATCTCGGTTTTGAATTTTCAGAAACACACACGGCGAGAAAATGCGACTGTACTGCCAGAACAGCTTTCCCTTTGTTTTCAAACAGCTTATTACCACCAGAATGCCTGGATCTTTTCCCTCTCCCCCATTTTTTCCTCTTGCTGAGTTCCTCTCTCTCCCCCATATTTAATGGATTTCAGGCAATTACAGTCAGCCCAAAAGTGGAGGAGGAGGACTCACGGTGAGGCGCAATGCGTGTGGAGAATTTTAACAAGATGTGGAAGCCCTCATCTTTACTTCAGTGAGTGTATGTGTATGTGAACGCATGTATGTGTGCACGTGGCTACATAAACACATTACTACCCCAGATACTCACCAACGCATAGACAAACTTAGGTAAAAACTTTCTCTTTCTCACACACATACACATACTCTCTCTCTCTCACACACACACACACACACACACACACACACAAGCCCATCAGGTGGGTAACTGAGTCCAGATGGGCGTCTTTCATAATGGATGAGCCCAGCTGACTGACTGGCTGGCTGGCTCCATGAGGCCTGACTACCTGAGGGACACTAGCTAAAGGAATGTCAGGAATCTCTCCCTGGAGACACACAGACACATACACACACACACACACACACACACACACTATACAACACACGCTCCAAAATCTCAAATAAAGTATAGACCTATACAGGAATGCTAAGGTATAGAATAGCAGAGATGTGGGTGCAGGGCAGAGCTAACATGAGTTTTGGCATTGCTAACAGCTGTCTCCTCTCGATCCCGAAATAACTGAGAAGATTCACTTTCTCTCCTGCCTTAATCATAATCTGAACTGTGCTAATAAACACTGACAAAGGTAAGTAGATTATTTCACTTAGGGATCAAGTCTTTGTAAGTGTTTGGCTATCACAATCAGCTTTCCACAGTCTTGACATTCTGTTAGAGACACGGCTTAAAACAAATGAGGGATGTAAGATTTTTAGACTTTTTAAGATTTTTGATGTGGGGATATGTGCTACTTTAAAAACATTTTTTTGTTTTTTTTAATGTTTTTGTCAGGTCCAAAAATGTGTATCTTCAGTGTGACATCTCTGCTGGTTTCATTGAGTTTTCATTGAATCATCATACATGACACTATTAGAACACCATCACGACATGCTGACCCATGCTGAAGGCACACAGGCAAGTTTACACTGTGAGGCTGCACATTTCTTTGCTTTTATTTCCCTGTATTTCCCAAATGCTACTGTAGGAAGTAATATGTGGTTATGCATTTGCTATTTTTACAATAGCTGTAGCTGCTAGGAGAATGAGTTGAGTTCATGATAGAAACAAACACACAGAAAGGGATTGGGGAAAACAGGGTCAGATCAGTGCACCCACAGGCTTCTACTGTCCGCTTTATGTGCCTTGCTCAAAGGCGCCTAATCTATGGGAGTTGGTGAGGAAGGGTAGGGCATCATTAACTCATTCATCCCTCCTTTCGTTCCTCCCATACTCACTTATCTGCTCTCCGTCCGCCCCAGTGTCCTCCGATCGCTCTGTATCGTCCTCATCATCCCCCGACGAGATGGCATCTGCACAGAGTAACCAGGGTTACTGCCACTCTCTCGCAACCCGCATACACGCACATATACTATTGCATGCGGAAATTTTCATGCAGTCACTTTCTCACACACACACACCAATAAAGAAAATGGGGCGGAGTGGAGCCCTTTTTGAATACATCTGTTCGTATGCTACTGTAGTTGTACACACACACACTCACTGGACCCCAGAGTTGTTCAGAACCAAATTCAGGCTGTTCATCCCTGACCATATCTGCTCCATGGCCACTTCCTGGACTCAACCAAGCTCAGTCCAACCCTAAGTCTCCAAACTCCCTGTCCCATCCTGACCTGTCTTCTCCCTGACTCACCTGTGACATTCACTATGAAGCAGACCGTGTCTTTGCCCACGCTGGTGCAGGTGTACAGGCCCGAATCCTTGGCCGTGGCATCACGGATCTGCAGCACCTCCTGCTCTATCAGTGTGCGGTTGTTGGTGCCCAGAGAGCTGCCGTCTTTGGTCCAGGTGATGGTCCCCGTCGGCGGCAGAGGGCAGCTCAGCTTCAGCACCTCCCCCGGGTGCACTGAGCACACCGTGGGCTTAGAAATTTGGTATTTGCTCGATGCGTCTGCAGAGCGAATGGGGGGAGGAGGGGGAAGGAGGTTGAAGGAGGATTGGAGGAAGAGGAAAAGGTGGAGGAAGAAATAACAAGGAAGAAATAAATGGAGGGAATGGATGGATGGAATGGGAGGAATAGAAAGAAGGAACTGGCACCAACACATACCGGCACACAAACTCCCCAGTCAGTCATCACCACTATTCTGTTATCAAGTGTGCTGTGCAGTGTGATTGGCGTTTATAGATTCAGAGCATGCAGTTACGGCCATAGCAGCATGTGTAGAGAAAAAAACAAAACAACTGATGCTTTGCGAGCAGGTGAGAATTGGATATCACTGTGTTGAGAGACAGACCCCCCCCCCACGCCCACGCCCCCGCCTCCCCACCACCACCACCCATCCCTTTTAGCGTAGATGCCAAGCAGCCAGTCTGTGTGGGTGAGTAGGAGCAGTACAGACAGATCACTGCAGCCTAAAAAAAAAAGTAATAAAACTCCAGCACGTCTGCCCATCAGAGAGGAAAGCAGCCAGAAAGGTCTAGGACGGAAGCGGTTGTCAGGCAGGGAAAGTGAGAAGAGGGGAGGGGGGTTGGGGGTTGGGTGGGCGTTCTGTTTTTTGGCTTTTTTCTGGTTTTGACTGGGCACCTAAGCTTCGAAAACCTTGACCTGGCTGTAGCCTAACTCTTCTGTTTTCCATCTCTCTCGTCTTCGTTCTCTTTCATAACGTGGCCATGGAGGATCTACAACCCCTGCACAGGATCTGCCGGCCAAGGCAGAGAGCAAGAAACTCCGCACGACTCCAAAGTGCATAAAACCTTCACTTCTGGGAGAAAATCCAAGTCCGCCTGTGAGTGCATGTGTGTACACCGTGTCCTCTGACTTGTACAACTGCACAGAGAGAACGAGGTGAATGTCCAATATATGAAAGGGAATTGGGAGCGTCCGTAGCTGAGACTGCACTTCTACATCAGGACAGATCTTAGACGTATCCATGCAAACTCTAGACTGTGACTGGATGTTGAGCAAAAGGGGGGAAACCTGCCTGAAATACAAGCTGGCTTCTGCCATACATACCAAAGCCAATTCCAGTCACCCTGAGGCTCTTGCAGCCGTTAACACACACACACACACATGCACACAAACACATGCAGTCATGCACAAATGTGTACATTCACTCAGCTCAGACTTAAATAGATCAGATAGACACTCTTTGCAACCATCCACAGTGAGAAAACACTGGAAGAAATTCCAAGTTGTCTTTATTAGAGTACAAAAATGTCCATAACTGCGTGTGTGTTTTTTTTTCTTCAGAGGGAACTGAAAGAAAAAAGCAAAAAAAAAAAGAAGTACTAAAAAGATTTGAGGGGGAAAGTAGCAACAATGGAGTATCATACAAAAAGCCAGTGATGAAGGTATATGTAGTGTTTGACTGAAGGCTGGTTTAATTATAGAGGCAGCTGCACTCCCAGCCTTTCCTGTACCTCAATACACCTTTTCAATAACATTCCACCCCCATTATGTGCCCTGCGTGTGTGTTAAATGTAAAGTATACACACACACTCCCCTCGACAGGAAGGGAAAGTCATTCCGCCACAATCCAGCGGTCGAGGCATGTGTGCAAGCCTCTAAACGTTCCCCTTGGGCAAGTAGACACACACAGGTACAGTTCCTGGATTGTTTTTCCTTCGATCCGGAAATAATTAACCCCTCCTTCGCCCCCCAGGATTGAGTGTGTGGTCTGATAAGAGGTGGAGCTCCTGTGCTGACTGATGGGAGCTGTCTCCTCTACCTTGTTACGACATGGTTTTCAACACCGGAGGCATTCGCTTTGACATTATTACTGGCTTCAGCTTTTCCTTTATTGTTTACTTTTGGATTTTAGAGATTTAGAGATGCCGTAACTACCAGGACACAAGGCAGTGTAGGTATCTGCTGTGAAGTTAGCAGGTATGGACAACTTCAAGATGGTGGGCCCCTCAATGAGGCTGACATAGCAACGCAACACCTGGAACCTACATACACACACACACACACACACACACACACACACACATACACACATACACAGGCTGCGCTGTCTGTCAGCACATTGAAGAGAAAGGGAGATCACTGCTTCATAGAAAGATAATACTCATATAGACACATGGATGTGTGTGCGTGTGTGAGTGTGTGTTACACTACAAGGAGAGGTCTGACGAAGAAGGAGAGATGGAAGGAGGGGAAATAAGTGCAGAGGAAAGGAAAGGAAAGGCATCTCTCCAAATGGTGCATCTGATTAAAGAAAGCACACGTGTTAGCTCTGCCTTCATCCATTTCTTATCTCTGCTGTGTCCATCTGTCCCCCTCCATCAACTCCTCCTCCTCCTCCTCCTGCTGCTGCTCCTTCATTTCCCTCTTTCACCTTCCCTTCAGCTTTGCCCTCTCCTTCCCCTTTCCCACACATCTCCACCCCCGCTCCCACCCCGCTGACCCCGCTGACCTAACCCTGACCCTTCCCAAACCTGTTGACACCTCCGACATGCCTGATTGTTCATGGGAACCTGTGTCATGTAAACACACGCACGCACACACACACACACACACACACACACACACACACACGGTGAATGCAGCAAGAACCTAAAGGAACCTACACACTGAGAAAATAAAGATACACAGTTGCACCTTAATAAATGCACGTATCATACCGTGCACACCGGGAGAGGCCCAGACACACACTCACACACACCTTGCTCCATTTGTAGAGAGTTTACAAGAGTCCGGGGATGCATGCTGGGTTGAAGAGTTGAAACACTTCACTGCAGATTTTTCATCTCTGCAAAGTTTCATCCCCCTCTGCACCACAGGAGGGGGCGGGAAGCCTCTCTATCTCACACACACACACTCACACTTTTTGCTCGATTTCTATCACACAGCTTTCTCCTCTTCCCTCCCTCCATCGTCCCTATCATTTTTACCTCTCTTCTCCTCAAGCACATCTCCATTTCAAAACCCATCTCTCTCTCCTTCTCTGACAGCTATTACAAGTGTCTATCAGGTGTGACAGATTCGGGCTATCCACTCCTCGCTATCTCTTCGTCCTCATTCGCGCCGTCTTGGCTGGCAATAATTAGTCTCGCAGCCTGAGTGTCTGCCGCAAAATGCAGCAAGCAATTCTCACCAACGTCCCCTTGACGTCTGCTCGCCTGTCTGTCTTTCTGTTTCTGTCTGTCTGTCTGTCTGCTCGCCTGTCTGTCTTTCTGTTTCTGTCTGTCTGTCTGAGAGCCAAGCAGCGACGTTGGCAAAGTGGTGAGGGTGGAGTTTATGATTTTCTTACGTAAATGATCTTATGAATTTACTTCTGCAGAGAGGCACCTTTGGCTGCAAGTCTACTCTCCCATCTCCTCCCTGTCGCGTTCTGCACAACGGGATAGGGGGACTAAATGTAATGACTGCCATCTCGGAGGCACACACTCAGCATGCATGCAGACCAGCAGGCACACACACACACACACACACACACACCGCCAAATCACATTATCTCTGCTGCCCTTCTTATCCCTCCTTTTTTCCTCTCCTCTTTCCTCTGTATCCTCCTCACGCAGTCAAATCCCAGGACTTTTCTCCCCTTTTTTGTCTCTCCCTCTTTTCTGATGTCCGTGTCCTTTCACATTCAAATCCCTCCTTAGCTTTTTTATTGTGACAAAGGAGCAGCTCCATGAACTGGCTCCTGCTGGCGTCCATGGCAACAGCCCCTCCGGTTCGCCCACCCCTTCACCCCTCATCAAGGCATTCCCTGAACCCCACCCGACCCCTTTAACCCGCTGGCTACCCCTTATCTTCAAAATCTTCCTAGTGACCCTCAGAGTAGAGCTTCCCTCTACTTTGCTCTGCCTTCTAGAGATTAATCTTGAGAATTGAATACTAAACCAGCTGAATGTGATTATCAAAACAGTTGTTGATTATTTTTCTGGCGATACACTAATCAATGAATCACCTAATTGTTTCAGCTCTAATTTACACATTTACATATATATAAGTGGCACTTTTTCCCAGAAAAGTGAGCAGACAGGAGGCTCAGCGCCTTGCACAAAAACACATTGCGGGATGATGTAAGGCTGATGCAGGAATCCAATGTGACTTTTCAGAGACCGAAGCACCACAGCTACTCTAAACAATATATACAGTAGGTGCAACATTATCTAGTAAACATGCATCCTCATTGAAAATGGTCAACAAATCTGCAGTAATTCCTTTATGAATTTAATTTTGTTTACTTTTATTAGGAAATTGCATCACTATTTTTCATCAGAGTCTAGTTTCTTAATCAATACATTTTTTATTTTATTCAGTGGTTTTATTCAGTGGTTTTCCTCCTGCACCCTAGCCACGCTGGCTCAGATTCCTCTCTGCCTCCTGCCGTACACCAGACAGTCCACTGAGACCTGAGGCACAAGCTGGCACAGGCAGCAGCTCTTCCCAGCCTCTTATCAGACAGGTGTGAGATTGAGCGCTGGAGTGACAAGGTATTTTCTGGCGCATCAGCCAAGGCAAATAACAGTCCACACACACACTCACAACCACCAACACGCTCAAACCTTCAAGATTAACACCGGCCAACGGTAGGCTAATAAAAGTCTAAAAGTCGTTGTGTGAAGGCCGTATATTCAGCCCAACTGCCCCCCCCCCCCCCCGGTCACACCACCGGCCGACACACTGCGTTTGTTTAGAGTTCAGTTCCATTGCCATCACCACAGTCACACACACACACACACAGACACACACACACTCCATGTCATTAACCAGCCAGCTGACACTTTTACATGTTTACAACCGCACTCCTACTGTGTAGATAGCACAGTATTACTGATAGGTAATAAGCCTGCAACTCCTTAACATTCCCACCTTCACACACAGAAACACACACCGACATACGACTACCAACAGACTGCAGAAAAATATGATCTTAATTAGCAGTCGATAATCACCATGACTGTTAATGAAATAAAGGCAAATGCTACTCTGTTTAACACAAGCTGACTATGTATCGTATTAAATAAGGTACAGCACACAGGTGGAAACTTGATTAAGAGTAGAGCTCATGCAGCAAATAAATCTAGAAATGTGCCAAGACAGCAATTATCTTCCTACTGTGCCCTGAAACTATTCAAGAAATAAAACTTTTGTTGACAAGCATCCATCCTTTTCTTGTGTCTGTCTGAGCATGAAAGACTCATCCTTGACATATAATGTAGCCTTTATTTATTTAACCACTCAACTGTTTCGAAGTGCTTGCCTCCACGCTGATCAGAGCATTTTTTGAAGAACACAGTTTGGCAGGGAGCGCACAAAAGTACAGCCAAACCATGAGCTGACTTTTGTCAGCTGCACTCACATTCAGCCTGCGTTCCAATGTGCCTGGTGCCACATTTATTCCACATTATATGCAAAGAGGGGCCTGAACAGACCACAGAGCAGAGAATATCTATGTTAAAGACACACATGCACACACACAACTTCTGTGTTTGGTACCATTGTTATTCAGCTCAGTCAGAGTATTTGAATCACTGTGCAAACGGAGAGTGGCTGGACAAGGTAAACACTCCCATAGATACTGAAGTGGCTACAGGGACAACAATAGGCCTGTTGTGGAGGCCTTAACCAGCGCGCTTGCTCTGCTTCTACTGTTACAGCAGCCACAGGTAAACAAACTAGCAAGGCCACCAGGGGTGCAGGCGTGGGCTCTATAGAGACAACACTGATATGCAATCTGATGAATCTACAACAATTACTGCTCCCACACACAGGCAGCGGTGTGACCGAGGCTGCAAGGCAGAGGGGGGGTGGAAATCCTAAACATCTCTCTCTGTCCTAATAACACCCCCCGTGTTATTAGGACAGAGAGGGCGGGACCAGCCAATCTGTCTCCCTAACATCTATGCCCTACAGGTGACACCAGTGCAGCCCATCAGGAGCAGTGACCACAGAAGGAGACCACAACAAACTGGAGCTGTGGATACGCTGATTCAATCACACACAGCTGCGTACAAATCTTTGTTTGCCATGTGCAGCAGGGAAACTGATTCGGGATCAGATAAGCAGGCCAGGTTCTCTGTGCCCCATTGATCCCTCATCATATGACCCCCCCCCCCACCCCCCCAGGTCTAGCCACTTAATCTCCAGTCACATGACTTCACCGCTGCCCAGCACTCTGTAATCTCTCCATCTAAAGGAGAAGTCAAATATGCACAAATCCTCTTAGACCTTGTATAACTCTCACTCTCCCTGTCTCGCTCCCTCTCTGCCCTTTCTGTGGCCATGCAGCGTAGCGTCCGGGCCATGTGGGGCTCTGAGCCCACCGGCTCGGAGCCAAACAGTCTGCGACAGAACAACAAAACATCAACAGGAGAGGGGAACTCTGGCGGCCTCTCATCAAGGTAGCTTAGAACGATACCTGACCTCGAGGGCAAAGGGCAAGACAAGGTACAGAGTGTGTGTGTGTGTGTGTGTGTGTGTGTGTAGAGAGAGAGAGACATGGGGGAGTTGGCTTAAAAAAGTGATGCTCTGTTGTTGGCCTAACTTACAATTAGCATGCTGATTAAAGCCCAGGAACAAAAGGCTTTGGAATGTGAGTTACCATCCATCACAACAACTCTAATTAGCTAGTCTCTGACCAGACTCAGACTGGAGACAGAAAATAAAGAAGCCTCAAAAGAAAAGAAAAAAACAAAAAGCTGTCTGCACTTTAGAAGACTGCCTTTCACAAAAGGCTTTTCAAAAGTTTTTGTTTGGCAAATAAAAAA
Source organism: Macquaria ambigua (assembly GCA_008360985.2). Taxonomy (NCBI): domain Eukaryota; kingdom Metazoa; phylum Chordata; class Actinopteri; order Centrarchiformes; family Percichthyidae; genus Macquaria; species Macquaria ambigua. The sequence goes on along the minus strand of VMKM01000019.1, from coordinate 774,998 downwards.
ATATGGCTTTCAAATATTTTTATTCACAAACTTTGCAGAAAACGGAGAGCAGGCAGTCGTGACAAACAAAGCAAAGCCCTGAACTCCAGATCCTAATTTCTCCCTTTCCCTCCCTCTTTGTGCTTCTTCTAAGGCAAGCAGGGCATGAGAGAAATACCAGGATAAACACTGTCCCACCCTCCTTCACAGCTCTCCCTTGTCCTCCCACACGGGTTCACAAACCTGCCTTTAACACTCAAGTATACCCTAAACTACCACAGACATCGGCAAGAGAAATAAAACAAAAAAGTGTGAATCACACGCCTCACGGTGAGGAAAACAAAAGGCTGGCCATGCTGAGGTTAGTTTTTTCCCTTCAGTTTATTTATTTAAATCCCCCCAAAATCTTACATGAACTCCATTCTTTCCACTAGTTAAATTTATTGTAAAGTTTAAATGGACAGAAGGGCTCAAAAAACTGTTTTCTCTGCAAGAAATTTTTAATACTAAATTGTAAGTAACACAAGTAACAGTTGCACAAGTAACAGCGGAAACAGTGAAACTTCAAATCAGAAAATGAATTCCCATGTTATTTTGTTACTGTTCTATCTTCAGTATATGAAACTGTAGAAATCTAAATATCCCTGTTTTGCTGGAGGCACATTGTGGATTTTCATCCATTGATGTTTAAGTTAGATAAGGACAAGGATTCTAAGGAAAGGATGCAATAGTTAACCAAAACTCTAAAGTCAGGTTTAAGGGGGGAAACAAACTTGACAGACCTACACCTGCTCTCTAAAAACAAACCAAACAAATGGTTTCCCCCCCCCCTGCTCCACCTCCCTGGCCCTTCTTTTCCATCCCTTCCCGTCCCCTGCTGCTTACCTTCAGGTTCCAGAGTGGCCTCCTCCTCCTTGGTGGCGGTGAGGGGCGGCCGGGCCACGCTGACGGTCAGCAGGGACAGCAGGACGGCAGCCAGCAGCCAGGCCCACGAGGCCATCCCGTTAGTGGGGGCCAGCGCTCCCCATACCCCCCTTCTCCACCTCCCCCTGGACACTGATCCCATCTGAGGGGGTCCGCCCAACCATCAACTGCTGCAGGGTCGGCCTGTCACTCAGTGGAATTCACCCAATCACCTGGGCTGAGAGGTGGAGGAGAGAGAGAGAGAGAGCGAAGGAGGAAGGGAAGGTGGCGGAGTGAAGATTGAAGAGGTAGACAAAAGTGTGAACAGAGAGGCAGTAAAAAGAGAAAAAAATAAAATATGTTAGTGTGGAATAATTACTCATACTTCAAAGAACTTGTTTCAGCCCCATTTTTCCTCTTACTTTATTTTGACAAAGTGAGACTAGAAAAATGAAGTGAGAGAAAGCAACAGAGACGCAGTGTTTCAAAATGCTGTCAAACAAGCCATGCCACAGACATACCGAAGCTGTGAGGCACTAGCAGTCAACACACAGCCAACCTGCATCTACTTTTTCTCATCTATAATTATATGCAAAGAAATATGTTTTAGAGAAACCAATTAAGATACATTGTAGCTCTGTAAGTCTTAGTATTCACAGTCTAACCACTTTGATGTTTCCATGAGTCACACAACGGCAATATAGCTGAAAAATCAGACTTCATGTAAGTTTATAAAAATGTAATTTCACACAAATCTGTTGTGGAAAAATGTTTACTCTCCTGTATCATTTTACCACGCTTCCTTTTTTCCCTACTAATTATTAATGAAATCTCTTCTTAACAGATGAGTCACAATATGTTTAGAAAATATCCCTGGCACCGGATAGACAACCGATCAGCCAATGTGGCACCAATTTGGTTTAGTTGGACATCGTTTATTCCCGTGCGCAACAGATGCGCCAAACCTGTTGCCCGCGCTGCTGCATCTGTGTTAATTGTAATCGTAAGGGGCTCTTATTGCGTCTCCGTGACTTGATTATGAAACCAGTAGGGCTTTAATTGAAATACAATAATGCAATATTGGGACACACACACACACCAATCTGTTTAGCCAGACATCTGCGGTTCAACCGTGTTGAAGTGTCTCTGGAGGTTTGGTGAAGTCACGCTTCCCTGCGCTCCTTCTGCTCCAGCTGGACGTATCGATTGGTTTCACCCTCAAAGACACATGTAGTTTGACTTTTAGAGAGCCAACCCGAAAACGTGCAACCTGATTTATCTTTAATTCACCCCTCAGGGGCCACACGGGACACGCACTGTGGGCGCGCACATGCTGTCGGGGTGAATGCATGAATTTATCCCAACATCTTAACTTTATTAGAGAAATGCACCGGTTTTTTGAAATTAAGGCGAATAATTCTGCACAGTTAGAGCTCAGACGTATGAATTATTAATGAATTGTAAATCAATCAGTGCACGAATCAAACATCGGGCTCACTGCTGTCTAAAAACTTCAGCAGGACGAAGAGAGACCAGAATTACCCAGAAACCTCCATTTGCTTTACGTCATTTAAAAGTGTGTAATGTCTAGAGCCCAATAAAGAAAAGTACTGGATTATTCTGCGGCTATCAAATGTAACCACACATAAAGAAACGAAAGGGTAAAAAGAAAAAAACCGATAAAGATGAAAATGAAATCTAAAAACACGCAAAACTAAACAGAAAAAAAGGTTTAAAGAGTTGATATAATGAGCTCTTCATTAAAAATCTGTTCTTTTAGCATGTTGCTGACGACATGACATTTGGACACATGAGGGACTTTGCTCCATACATGACCGCAGCCTTCATTTAAACCGGGCTCTGAATGAAATTTCTTGGCACTGATTGAATTCCTATTGAAATTCAAATCACTTGGCTTTTCCACAATGGGGGCTCATTTGGAGCTGCTCAGTGATTTAGGGCTCCGGCACCAAGCAGCGAAAAAACAACTGCGGTCACGGGATAATTGGCACCATAAATGCAATGTAGAAAATTAAGCAAAGTAATAAATAACCAGGACACTTGTTAATGGGCCCTAAAGTGATGATGCAAGGTGCTGTATAGTTCTAAAATAAACAAGTATAGATTTCATTGAATTAACTTTAGTGAAAGATGGTAGAAAACAACATAAAAATAACACGCACTGCATTATTTTGTTGGGTGTAAATATAAAACAAATCTCAAATAACAAACTTTATGATGAACTTTGTATATTTTACAGACTTCTGAAAAGTCTAAAAATTAATTATTGGTTAGAAAACTCTATAAATTCATCTATAAGAAGTAAAATAGTTCTCATTTTGTCATGAAACCGTAAAAAAAACCATAGTAGCCTACAAACCAAAAACGCACAAAGCACTTCTACTATCACGAAGCCTGTTTGTCATGACAGCCGAAACCTTGACAGATGAGATTCTGAGGAAGCTTTACACGTAAACAGAAAATACTTACCAGGGAGAAATAAAATCGTGGAGATCTCTGTTTTGGCATGCACAGATAAGGGAGGAGAGAGCATGAGCTGAATCCAGAGGGAAGAATGTCTCCAACTCCTCAGTGCACCAAAAAAAAATCTGCGAGGCGCTGCCTTTTTTTTCAGTTTACTATTCCACAATCAGCCGGCATCAACTCAGATCAGAGGATATATTCCAACCCCGACTGGCAGCGTAGTCCAATGCCATGCAAAGAAATCCGAGTTTACGCGCGTTATCCTTCAAAAACAGCTCGGAAAACCATACCGCTGTCCCCCCGAAACTTTCCTCCCCGTCACCAAGTTTCTTCTAGGGCGCAAAACATGCCCAGTGTTCCCGAGCAGCGCACTTGTCAACTAAATAGAAAGTTTGCAGCCACAAAGGAGGTGGAACGGGGTTTAAACGGTACAAGAGGATAGCTGTCCGATGCAAAATGTCATAAAATCCATCAGTGTGCGTTCCCCTGGTGAAAAGAGCGTCTTTCGCGTGTCTTTCTGTTCTTCCGCCGACAGTCCTCGCACTGTTTCTTAGACGCTTTGTCAGGTTTACTAGGTTTTTTCTCCTCCTTACGTCTCCACACACTGCCCTCCTCCTTCACTCCAGTGGGTGTCATTCCCCCCCAAGCACCCCCACTGTAATTCGAGCCGCTTCCTGGCCGCAGTGCCTTTGGGCCCTGCCTTCCTCCGCCCATCAAACTGCAGCGCTGCCTGCCTGCCTGCCTGCTCAAACTGGGTCCAATGCGAGGGCCCCTGCGCCGCTCCGGAGCTGCAAGATCGCAGTAACAACGCCCCTCAGTGGCCAAGCCACGACTGCGGGAGGAGACGCACAAAGCAGCCATACAGTATATTTCAGTATATTTAGATGCTGCAGTGGTGGAAGAAGTTTTCAGATCATTTTCTTAAGTGAAAGCAGAAATACCACAATGTAAAATATCATCTATTTCAAGAAAAAGGCATACATTTAAGACATCAACCAATACAACCAGAGTCTGTCAGCTGCAAGTCAGGCTTGTATCTTGCTCAAGGGCACTTTGGCAAGCCCACTAACTACAAACTAATGTCTTCTGCCACCCACTTTTACAAGAAGGGCAGATAGTGAGTGAAATCTGTCTTTTTTACAGCAAAACCTGCACATGGAAATGCATAAAAATGTAAAAAATGTAAGCAGGGTGTCATATTCTATAATGAACATATCAACTGCATATCTGAGGTACTTTAATTGAGTGTTTGATGCTATTTTACTTCTACATGTTACCGAACTTCTTTGGATTAAAGTACCTAACAGTAGATTAAATAGTTAAAAATTACCTCCACCTTGACCAGTTACACCATTAAAATGCTGCTTACATGCTAATACATCAGTCATAATAATCATAACACTGAGTGGGCTCTCTGTCTGCATAATGAGTGCTTTTAATTTTGATACTTTATATACCTTTTTCTGCTAATACTTTCATAATGCAAGTTTTGAATGTAGGACTTTTGCTTGTTAATGGATCATTTTTACAACATAGTATTGTTACTTTAACTTAAGTATGGATCAGACTTCTTCCACCACTGTGTACCCCCTGAGCTCAACGGTAAATATTCAATAAATATCACAGTCACCAACATTATACTACAAGCATCCAGTACTAGAAAGTGCCTGTAATAATAAAATGACAACATGAAAGCAAAGAGCAAAGAAAAGAAAAAAAACTAAGGTTAAAGAGAGAGAAAGAAGGATTTTTTTCTATGACACGATGCATTGTTGCAGAATTAGGAGTAACTGAAGTTAATAACTTTTCTACAAATAAACAGATCTGTCCATATACCCAGAGAGAGACTGAAGGCTGGCCCCCTGCAGCTCGTCCCCCGCTGCCTCAAGCTGTCTCCTACATTGGTTCAGGCGTTCAAGTGCTCTGAAAGAGACACAGGGGAGGGTGGAAGACTCTAATCTCCACAGACTTTTTATTTTTGTCTCACTTCCACTGCTGAAGCCCTCTTTTTTTAAACAAGGGAGGGAAAACTCTTCAATTCATCTTGAAAAGAGGCACTAACAAGGCTTTTTTTTCCACAGAGGCAAAGGTTTGGCCTGTGAATGGAGAGTTCTACATCTGTTTTTCTCTCCTCTCCCATCTCTGCCTCCACCAGTAAAGCCATCAGATAACAGTGGAGCTGACAGGTTGGCCAGAAATAAAGAGGGAGCGAGAGGTGAGGAAGGAGAGTTTGACTCATTTTTCAAGAGTGGCACAAAATACCCCCCACTGTTTCTCCCTCTCTGTGTGTCTCTTTCCTCCCACTGCATAAGTCTATTTACAATCGCCCAATTTATTTTCTACTGCTCAGGCATCCCACATTTGAAAGAAACCTCATCAAGCAGAGTCTCATGGGTCTTTGACTGAGAACTGGATGGACTCAGTGCCCCTGCACTGTGGTATCCGTCAACCTGTCATTGTCCCTCTTCATCTTTTCTTCAGTCCTCTTTCTTCCTTAATCCCTCCTGCGCCAGCAGCCACAGTGTTTGGAATTGGGGAACAGAGTGAGGGGAAAAGAAAGTGACAAGCTAATAGCTCTCCATCAGCATCTTAGATGAACATATTGATTCCTTGTCATTGTTGATAGAAATCATCAGGAGGGTCAGTGGAGAGGTTCTCCAATAACCGCGTGTTAATGGTGAGAATACCTCTTACTGCTGTGACGATTGACGCTGTGAGTGATGTTTGAGGCAGAGCCACTCACCAGTCATTAAGCATGCCTCCTGCTGCTATGCAAATTTAAGATGCTGTTGAAGTGAGCTAATCAACAACTAGCCGTTACTTCCCTTTGTCCGTGGACCGGCTAATTGGTTCACATTAAAGTCCCCCTACACTCCAAAATGCATTTCGCTTATTGTTACTTCACTTGGATGTTTGACCGTCACTGTGCAGAACGATGCGTGCCCAGAGTTTGACACAAGAAGGCTGTTTTCACATTCATCTGCCGATGAGGGAAAGTTTCTCTGTGCTCACCTTTAGGACATGTCCGTACAAACATGATTTTGTGACATCACAACTAGTTTGGAAACCAATCGTGCTCCAGTATTCAACTTATACAAGTGTGATGTGGAAACACACTTTTCAGTGAAGTAGGGAATATCTTGCACCCAGCAATTAAACTTTTGAAACAAAAAATATTTGCACATTCATGGATTCAGGATTTTTCAATTACAGGGAAGTAGATGTGCTTTTACAATTTCTAACAAGTTATGTTATTTTTTTTTTTCAAATTATTATTCAAAGCAGAATGTTTTTATGTGTTTTAAAACATGCCTGGAGGGGATCTTTAAGCCTTATCCCTTTATAGTGGTAATATTTTACTTGGTGCCAGTAACTTCTACCTTTGGCTCCATGGATGGCAATGTCAGTCTGTTGGTAGGTCTGCCAACCACTTTGGTCCAAACTGAAATATTTCAGTGGATGAATTGCTATAAAATTTTGTACAGACATTCGTGGTGCCCAGAGGATGAATCTTAATGACTCTGGTGATCTCCTGACTTTTCCTCTAGTGCCATCCGATATCAAATGTTAGCATGTTAAACACGTTAAACTAAGATACTGAACATGGAGAAAATTATACCTGCTTAACATCAGCCGCAAGCTCAGTCCTGTTTCTTATTCTGGTGTTATGAAGGTGTTTCTAGCTTTTCTATTGCAGTTCATGGAGGGTCATGTCTCAGACAAGTCTATTTTAAGCAGCCGCAGTCATCACAACATGTCTTCTCAAATCCCAACAGTGCTATATTAGTGATAACATAGGTAATGGTTGTGGTGTACGCCTCTATCAACCATTATACAGTGCTTTTTTTTTACTGCAGTGGCACATAGACAATCCACTCCCTAACAGTGAACTGGGCCAGAATGGCAAAACCCCTCCCTCTGTATCTCTGAATGCTATAGAAGCCTAACGGAGATATTCACTGTTTAGATTCACTGAGTACAAAACAGACTTGTTCTCCTTCAGAAGATCCTTCTTTCTTCTTCCTCAAGGGCTGTTAATCATGACTGGCAGTGATATGTTATTATAACTTCACTATGCCAAATCCTAGAGAGACCCCTCCTTTTTATCCCAATATATCACTGACACTGTATAATTAAAACAACAAACGTGGTTGAGTCATATCCTGTGCAAAATATGAAACAAATGCGTAGAGCTGTGTGTGGTGGGGGATGGGAGAGATTGGCGCGAGAAGTAAGAAGTAGACGCACGCCTCAGGGTCTAATGTGAACCATATACTGTAGCTTCTCTGCAGCCATGTGGCGATGTAAGAGGACCCTGACAGAAAGTGCGAAATGAAAGTTTAGGTGTTTGGTTAGAGAGAGGGGCAGGAGTCGGTAGAAGCAGTACAAGAAATGTGTTTGAAAATGGCACATTAGTCTGAGTGAAACCTCTTCTTCTCATCATGTGGGCACTCTGGACATCTCCTCCATCTAGGAGGCCAGCTCTTACTGCTGAACCCTCCCACTCCGCCCGACATGAGCCACCTCACACAGCGCAGTCCCTCTGCTTTTAGCTCAGGAGGCATCACCCCATAAGTCAGCGGGCCTTCCTCCTCACTGTCACTGATACGCCGTAATAACCTCGTCCAGACAGCCAGGCCTCCGCTGTCCTCTCCTCCCCCTCAGCAGGTAACAGAGAGCAGGGATAGAGGGAGAGGATGGAGGGGGAGTGGAGGGTCAATCATCCAGAGATTCCTCACATGTTTCCACCTCAGTACTCCAGAGTGTTTGAAATAGCTGGGATGCCTGCAGATTGAGCTTGCAGTGGAGCTCAGCTGAAAGGGGAGCACAAGGAGAAGTTGGTGGGGGAAGTGGATGTTTCCAGCTTGAAATCAAGCTGCAATGGGAAACAGCAAACAGCAGCACAAGACGCAGAAACATGGTGCGTGCTGCAGTGTTGCAGTATAACTCCTGATCAAAATGTCTGCTTTCCCTCCCACCTGACTGGCACCATTACTCCTAATAAAAACAACACAGGACTTTTTCCAGGGAGAAACACAGAGAAATGCTGAGTGGAACTGACAACTTTATACCGCTATATAAAATGAAGAATGAATAGAGCTTTTTCCAGGCCTTTTAACAGTGACAAGGCTTTCTCTCTCACTTCTTCATCCTTTGTCTTTGTCTATGTCTCTCTTTTTATTCCACCCTTCCTTTCTCCCTTTTTCCCATGGTTCAATGGTCACACAACACATAAGCATTATGCTCACACACACATACATACAAACACATTACACAGCTCATTTGGTTCAGAGAACAGGTCGCTTCAGTCATTCTGGGTATGACTCATAGGCCTACTTTACAAGTCAGGACTTCAGCCTGTGCTGACACTGCCGAAGTTTGTTTTTGTCCTCAAGCTAACAGTCCTTTAGGAGCTACAGCTTAATACTCCTCTTTAGTCAACCTACACATCCTGACTATGAGTTGTAAGACTTACATCATCGCAAAGCCAGAGATGCATTAGTTCACAGTGACTCAGGGCTCAATATTACTACAGTAATACTTACTTTAGCAGTAAAGAGCTCGGGCAGAAAATATATTAAGTTAGTACTTGAGTCGCTATTGAAAGTCTTGAGTAGTGGGTTTTTTTTTAACTCTTACAAAAAGTGAACAAATAGCCACCTATTTGTTCGTGATGCTGTTTCCAAAATGTTTCTTAAATCAAGTGACAATAACCCTGAAATGTCTTAAAATGAACTTATGTAACTCTTGCTGGACAGAAAACATGGTGGTCACAAGTGACAACTACGTAATAAAGATAAATGCTAAAACTTAGTATACCAGTACCACAAGTAGAGAAAATAGGACATCAAGTCAGTAATATCCATTATATAGAAACATCTACCCAAAGTTTGCTAACATTTGCTACCACACTGGTCATACCAGACTATGTTTTATTGCTTATGATTCATTCTTTTTATTTCTTCTTTAAACATTACGTAATCTTGTTTTAAAGCAAAAACTTGTCATTTTGGGAAATACACTGATTCGCTTTCTGGCCGAAACATGAGAAGATTGTATCCGCTGTCACATTTGTATGTGAAGCTACAGCCAGCTGCAGGTTAGCTTAGCTTAGCATAAAGACTGGAAACAGGGGTAAACAGCTAGCCTGGCTCTATCCAAAGGTAATAAAATCTGCCTACCAGCACCTCTAAAGCTCATTAACTAAAATTGAGGTGTAAAAACGACAATTCACCATTTTACCGGGGGTTGTGTGTTGGACTACTTCTTGGCTCTGAGCAGTTTCAACCAACCAGCGGAGTCTCCAGGAAGTTAATATGCCTGGCCAAGAAATAGTCCAGCACATAACCTCAGATAAATTTGGATAATGTCATTTTTACACCTCAATTATAGTTAATGAGCTTTAGAGGTGCTCAGTGTTAGATTAGATTAGATTACTTGTTTAAATGTATAGAATTGTAAACCTGGTCCTGCTTCCCTTTTGTTGGAGGGAGTTAGACATTAGCGCTGACTTCAGTGATCCCTGCAGTTCCTCTGCCCAGAGCAGCAGGATGTCAGGTTAAACATTACCTGGTGTACAGAGCCGAACTGTTCCCCAGAACTAGCAGCAGCTCTGAGTGGCAACTCACAGGATGTGTGCTTTGTAGTGCCTATAATCTACTGCTCTTACCAGCAGCACTATCCGCTGCTGTGAAGAGAACTGATGCTATCTTTGAGGATGTCCTCATGGACTCTCTTTTAAGGCAGTGGGGAGTCTGAAAGACTTTCACTGCATTTTGAAGGCAGGTGTTTTCTATTGTGAGTCTTTACGCCATTTGAAGATGAGCACTGCCTGTCATCTCTTTAGAAAACGTTCGTTGTGGCAGACAGTGATAAAGTAAGGACTAAAGAGGGCTGAAGAAACAAACCGAAAGTATTTAGGGTCTCTCTGGAGTGCCCACCTCAGAGAGTGTCATGCATTTCCAGCATACACATAGCTTTCATTGTGATTATAGATTGAGGGAGGCCCAGGGAATAAATCACAGGGTCAGTGAATGGGCTGTCTGACCTTTAACCCCCGGGCTGAGAAAAGACTCTGCTCTATGTCCTGATGTCATCAGCAAGTCATTACCACCAAGGCTCTCAACACCTCTACCATCTCACTCTAACTCACACTGCTGAGCTGCTATTGGACAAGCCCCCTGGCCACAGCACCTAAATCACTGTAGGGCGGCAGTTATAGACTTGACCTTGGCTTGGTGCTGTTTTCCATTCCCCGCTCCCACATTTAACTGTGTTTATTGTTTCTCCGTGTCCCTACTTACTGCTCTGTCCAGTGGCAGGAGCACAAGAAATAGTAAGTTATGTGAGCAGTGAACAATATTGCTCCAACATGTTTTATTTGGTTCTTTTAGTTGCATCTAACAACTGTAGCCTTAGTAGAGTTCCTAATTATTCTGAAAATATGTCCACTGGCATGACTTGTTCTACTCTGTGCTTTTACGAGTATTTGAGAGTAACTGTTTGTCCAGGAGATGTTTAGACATGTGTCAGTGGTCCTTCATGGTGAAGCATGTTTGCCCTTATGTGGTTGACAGAGTTTGTTAAAATGAGACTGAGGCATTGAGGCAAAGCATATGTTTTCATAGGGGACGACGAGGTGAGCTGAGGTTAACTATTTTGACCGTGAACGCCAATCTGAGGCCTAATTTGAGCTGAGCGGTCTCCTGAGAAGTCACCTCCTCACCAGAGCCCTGACCTTTCACCCCCTCAAGCTGCTTCTGCACTACATCCAGAGAGATAGATAGAGGAAGAGAAGGAAAGTGACTGAGATACTTGTCTTATTAAACATCTCTACACCCTGCGTCCTGACAAATAACCCTTGTGCATACATGACATTACCACAACTCTCAAAATACAAATTTAAAAAAGCACAAACGTGGATTTCCACTATTTTTCTCTGTGTGCATCTGTGCATACAGTTCTCCCCACTGTTTACATGGTTTCCCGTACTCAGTAACAGAGGAGCGACTGTGAGCAAGCTGGCTTGACTCAAGGCTTCAGGTTGCAGCATGCCCACCTCCGGAGCACAGACTGACAGATTTACATTGTTGTCTACCACATTGTTCTGCACTTGCAAGTCCTAATCACACTGTTGAGCAATGGCATCCCCTGAAAAATCCATCTCTCAGCATCTACCAGTTTTTATTTCTCCCGCCTTCTTGCCCATGGCAATGGCAGAAACCCTGAGCTGTGCAAAGCGGGGCAGATTAAAAACTCCTACTAGGCCTATAAAATAACCAAGTACTTATGAAGGCACCTGGATAGACTCCTCTGCAGAACTGAATGGCCCTCGAGACAAAAGACCTATTGACTAATTCATTTATATAGAAGATTATGCCTATACCAACTTCAGAGACTTGCCAGGAAAAGTCTTTACAATTCGTTCTTCATGTAAACAGACATGTCTGCCTGAACATGTGGCGACCAATGTACACTTCACTCATGCTCATTGAAAAACTGCACCATACAAATAAATTAATCAAGCTGAGCGCTACACTTCCTTTCAAAGCTCTTAGCAGTTTGGGTGCCCCATTAGTGCATATTCCATCAATCATGGACCAATCACTCTGGAAAAATGGGACGAGGCCAACATGCAGAACTGTTCCAACAGAGCGGCATTTTAGCAAAGAATGATGGAATTGTAAATGTGGTTTGTTTTGAAAAGTACAGTATGGTTACAGAGCAGCAAAGAAATACATCTGCGAGCTGAGATGTAATGTAATGTTTCTAAGTAAAGGATTTCATTTAGTTTAGTTTAGTTTAGTTGAGTTTAGTTTGTGCCAATTTTTAATGAGATATGCCTTATAAGGGGCTTTATTAATGGTTAATAAAATAATAATTTATTAATGCCTTTTAGATTAATAATCAGCCATCTGAAAGAACTATTTTTGGGTTGCCAGGTTGTAAAAAAAACCTTTAGCTGTTGTATATCCTCTTTCATCATAATTTCCATTGTCTTTTTAGCTAGATCTTTAATCAGGAGGAGCCGTCCAATTGACTGTTTAACCACTTAGCCTGCTTATAATTTCTAACTGCAGTTGTAAGTTATAAGTTACTTGTATGAACTTACTCAGTTCTAAGTCTTGGTTGACTATAGTTTTGGAAGAACGCTTTATTAATGACTACCTCACTTTCTAATAAACCATCAGTTCTGCGTTTATAAATGTAAGTAAGTCATTAATAAAGGTTCTCACTTTCTAATAATTCATCAAGTCTGAAATTGCAGATGTTTTCCAGGAAGTAAGGGGTTGAATGCACCTTTAAAGAGCTAGCTTTAAAACACAAGTTGTGCGGGAAGGGGACATTCCCAACTTAGGGCAACACAAAGGTCATTATTAATGGCTTATTACTGATCTGTAAACCATTATTAAACTGTTTATTAATCATCAATAAAGCCCTTAGTTCCAATTTATAAAACTTTTATATAGATAACATACTGTAAATAAAATATGTCTCATTAGAAAGTGGTAAATCTTAGTTTGGGCTTTAGTCCCTTTAATAGCACTGCATGGTTTATGTATAACCGTGTACATGAATTTGATCCCATATAATTGGATCAAACGCTAAGGCTTTTAACAAAAGAATCTTTGTAGATTCATAATATAATTAGTTGCCCCCTACGCATACAACAGTTGAAAAGGGAAACTATCAATATAAACAACGTGTAACAGAACGGATGTATTCTTGTAACAAGATGATATGCCTCGTCAGTCACAGATAATCCATCATCCTGTGGAATCAGAGTGTTTGCTGTAATTAAATGTACAACCAGTGCACTGCAGCAGTGTGGGAAAACCTTGGCTTGTAATTATTGTAACAGTGAAAGTCAAGGAGACACACCTTGTAAACTGATCCCTGAGAATCCTGATGTTCACACTGAACGCCACTCCCCTGTCTCTTCCCCCGGCTGCACAGCTAAACTCGCGTAGAGTTGGAAGAGAAAGCTCCCCCACACGAAACACACACAAACACCCGTCTCAACCCCGGCCCGGCCTCTCTCTCCCTTGCCTGCGCTACCCAGCACGAGCTGTCACTCCTTTAGTATGTCACCGTAATTCACAGTGACAACAAACAACTGGCCATGCTACACGCTACCCATGATCCCCCACAGAAAACTGAGAGTTGGAAGAAGAGAGGGGGCCGACTGGGACATTTAGGAGGGGACATAGAGAAGAGAAAGAGGGCATAGGGTAGAAAGACTTGAAGCAAAGGGCCAAAGGGGAGGGGAAGCTATTGTCATGTATATAAGCCCATTATCTGTCATATTTGTTTAAAAGCCATTTGAATGTTTCCTTCCACATTATGGTGTCCCGCTGCGTTGCTGCAGTGAAAAACCCACAATTAATATTTTGCTATACAGCTGTTGTTATTCCAAAAGGCCACAATGAGGCTGACAATCAATATGGTCCCGTCAGGGGGGTTGATAGGTTGAGGAATAGTAGGCTGGTGACCTCTGACCCTGAAGTAAAAAAAAAAGACAGAGGTGGAGGGGGGGCGGGTAGTTGAAGTTAACACCCCTTCTCAAATGCAGCACTTAGTTCGAGGTTTTGTACAAGTGTGAGGAGCATTTTCTTTCCCTGAGAGACCTTAAGTACTTAAAAAGTAGACAAAAAAGCCAGGGAGGGAAATGGAGGGAAATAGGAGCCAAGGGAAGAATACCAATAAGTAGGGAAATAGGAATGAAATGGAAATAAGAGGGAGGGGGGAGGCTGGGAGAAAAGAGGGAGAGAAAGTGAAAAAAGGAACATAACCCAAGGTTCAGCCGAAGACAAGGCATAAATCAAAGATGGCGTGAAAACATGGCACCTTTGGGCTCTCTGTTTTGCTTTCCAACCGAGGAGCCAAATTGTTCTCTAGCGGAGCGCAGCCACTTCTGAGGCTTGATGTGCTAATAGTACTGATCAGTTGTTGTTTATCTAGCATTACTCAGAAGAGCCAAATCAATCACTCTGTAAACATTAACCAGGGTGCAGAGAGCTGGAGGGCGGGAAACTCTTTCAGGGAAAAAGAAGGAATTCACTCACGCACGGCAAACAGAGCAACTTCTCAACCAAACTACCCAGAACTGCAAACAGTGCCTGGAGAAAGTCCTTAACCTTTCGATCAGTTTAAAGGAAGTTCCCATAGAATTTGAGGAACTGACCAAATATTTACAAGGTGTGTAACATGTTTTTGACCATGCAACCCTTCCAGTGAATACGATGGCATGAATTCCAGATGTCACTGTAATATATATCTATTTGAACAAGACCTTTGACTACATTATATATTTAAAAAAAACTATTTTGTTTAAACAAATAAAGACTCCAATAATTCAAACATATTTTTACTAAATGTCCTATAAGTGAAACATAATTCAGTTTGTAAACTGATTTTTTTCACTTGTTATAAGAGCAACAAGCTCTTAAGAGTACATTTGAGGCTCTGTGATTTGTTAAGATTGGATGTCTTGTAAATTACAACATTTTTATGCCCAAAAAATGTGACAGAAATTATGTTTACTAGTGATAACTCATTCAGTGGTAAACTTCCTCCTCAATCTGCTCTTACAGCAGTTGTGTATGGGGTGGTGGCATGTGTGCCATGTGTATTTCATTGGATACCCTCTGTATTCAACCATCACAGCTCCCAGCCAGTCTAAACAGGGGACTTGTTCACAGAGATGCATACAAGCAAAATGCTCCCATCTGTAACATTTTTCCTGTGGTCAGTAGTGACTGTCAACTGCCCACAATGATATTGAACAGAAAAGATGTTTAGCTTTGTGGTTATTGTTATTGTTATGTGGGACATCAGATATGTACTTTCTTTAAGACCAGTGTATGTGTGCCAGTGTGTGTTCACAACTGACAGTGTAGAGTATGCATGCTACACAGTAGAGTTCTGCTGAAACTGAAGAGATTGCATGTAAGAGAAGTAAAAAAAGAAACACAGTGGAGCATAGTTAATATGTAGAGTACATTTGAGTAGAACAAAGTAGGTATAGTGCAGGGTAGAATACAGTACAGTAGAGTAGAGCAGAAATTAGCAGTGTAAATGCAATAGAGTTAGTATAGCATGTAACAGTGCAGAGGAGTACAGTACAGTAGAGTGCAAAATAAAGTAGAGTACAAGACAGTACAATAGGATAGAGTAGAGTAAAGGAGGGTAGAATAGAGAAGTCAAGTAGAGCAGAGTAAAGTAGAATACAGTACAGAGTAGAGTAGAGTTGAGTAGAATAGAGTAGAGTAGTATACAGTAGATCAGAGTAGAGTAGTATACAGTAAAGTAGAGTAGTATATAGCAGAGCAGGATAGAGTAGAGTAGTATACAGTAGAGTAGAGTAGAGTAGTATACAGTAGAGCAGAGTAGAGTAGTATACAGTAGAGTATAGTATAGTATAGTATAGTAGAGTAGAGTAGAGTAGAGTAGTATACAATAAAGTAGAGTAGAGTAGTATACAGTAGAGCAGAGTAGAGTAGTATACAGTAGAGTATAGTATAGTAGAGTAGAGTAGAATAGTATACAGTAGAGTATAGTATAGTATGGTATAGTAGAGTAGTATACAGTAGGGTAGAGTAGAGTAGTATACAGTAGAGTAGAGTAGAGTAGAGTAGTATATAGTAGGGCAGGGTAGAGTAGAGTAGAGTAGTATACAGTAGAGTAGAGTAGAGTAGAGTAGAGTAGTATACAGTAGAGTAGAGTAGAGTAGAGTAGAGTAGAGTAGTATACAGTAGAGTAGAGTAGAGTAGAGCAGGGTAGAGTAGAGTAGAGTAGTATACAGTAGAGTAGAGTAGTATATAGTAGAGCAGTAGAGTAGAGTAGAGTAGAGTAGAGTAGAGTAGTATACAGTAGAGTATAGTTGAGAGCAGAGTAGAATGGGTCTTTATTATTCCCAGAGGTCAGTGGATCACTCAGTCTTCAGTGAAAACAAACAGAGAACACACTGATGACAGATGAGTTGATTTAATTTCTTCTGCCTCGCGCTACAAGATGGACAGCGAGCGAGCAGCCACCATCTGGGTGTCAGGCTGCTCGGCTGCTGGGTGAACTGTCTGTCTATGGTGTGGGGGTCTGTCGGGGGGTGTCGGGCCATGTGTCCACTCTGAGGGGGGCACAGGGGTCCTGGTGGGCCTTGTAGCCTGTGACCATGATGCCTGTTCCCCTGACCCAGAGCACCACCCCTCACCCCAAACAAGACGCACGCATCCAAACACACATGTGCACAATACCAGGTCAATGGCCACTTGCTCAATCCATTAACACTCTGTTAGCTTTTATATGAGCTTACAATGTTATGAAAAGCACATGTCCAAAGGTTGCAATACAATGGAAAAGCTGGCGACCAGATTCACACTCGCGGTCTGGTAAAAGTTAGTAATGCCAATATACTGTTCAACCACTTAAAAAAATAGCAATTTGCTCTGCTCATCAGTGCTCCCTTTCTTATTTTACAGCCTTAGTTGGAGGTTTCCAGCTTCTAGAGTCCTATAAATCTATGTTAAAACATAATCTTCCCTATCTGCATACATAGGTCCCATCTTCAAACATAGAAACCCATAATCACTGTTTCAAGCTGTGTTTCAAGCTGGATGGGATGAAGAAGAATTGACTTCATTCTTTATTGCAAGCAATGAGACTTTACCAAATAAAGCCCCAAAACACACTACAGACCTCCCATCCCAAACATGTACACACACATAATGCACATTGCATCAATTAAGACATGTAGAAAAGATGATGTAGCTATAGTTTAATAGGACATCATACTGTAGTAGTGTAGTGTAAAGATCCACTTATTTTTTCAACAGAATCACAATAAGATTACTGTCTGAATCAATGTGTTCTCTCTGTTTTTACTGATTTTTTCGATCCCAGACAGTTGAGGTAGTAACTTATTTTGTTTTTGTCAGACTGTACGATGTAATGCATTTGTAAATCAATAAAAAAAGTGAGTCTGACACAAGAAAGTGAAGGTTAAGGAGTATTTTAAGCTACTAAAGAAAGTCTTAAAATTCAGTAATAATGCCAACTCCAAGACATATATGAAGCAAACAACATGCACATAACTACAAGTGAATACTATAAGTACATACACACAGAGTTGTAATTGGGCTTTGAGAGTATGAGAGCGGGTGTGGGCCCATCTGTCCCCGGACTCTGTGTTTGGGGGGCCAGGGGCAGACTGCTGCTGGCATGGAGTCTGAATAGGCCGGCGGCTGAGCTAAGAGAGCTGTGTGCACATGGCCTCCATGGCTAATCTGCTAATGTATTCCAGAGGTCAGGAGGGTTTCGCACCAAATCAATGGAGGGATTTACACAGCTTTCCCCTGGAATGTGCTCCATCCGCACTCTGCTTCGGGGAAAACATCCACCTCTGCTTTGCCAGGCCGTCCAATTTTCCGCAGCATTTAACCACAAAAAAGGAAGAGCGAATTTGAAAAAACCACAGAGAGGTGCAGTGAAGCACTCTCTTACCCATCCCTTCTCTTTTACATGTCCACCACAGAAAGTCAGCAGCGACAGCCTCAGTTTGTCCTGCCTCTATGTCCAACCATATACAACCCCTTTGGTATTTAAGAGTTCACTGACACAGAGATGGCTGAGCAGTGATGTAAGATAGGGCCGAGCTTTTACATGCGGGGAAAAGGTGAAAAGACAGCAGGGAGGGAAGAAATAAAGAATGCAGTGAGGGCCTTCATGTGGATCCACAGTTTTTGAACTGTGTATCATCTCTAATCCAAACTGACTATAGAGAGGCCTCAGTACCTTACAGGTAAGAGAAGAAGCAGGACTTTGATGCATCAGCTTGAAACCCTCAGACCAACTGAGAAAATCTGTGTAGCATCAGCATCTACAGTCTATCTGCTCTAAAAACATAAAGCACTAAGGCTCAAATGCCTTAGTGCTTTATGTTTTAATGAACATCTCAAAGGTCAACTGAAATGGGGCAGGAAATGGTCGATGTCAGACCTGATGCTGTTCGAACCACATGGCACAGAATTGATTCTCCCTGCAGCCAGACCTGCTGAAATATTCTTGATCAAGCTGATCTGAACAACCCTGAACCTGCATCACCGTGTTGGACTTGCAATCCAACCAGAGGGTGAAATGAGAGGTTTCTCCCATAGTAAATATAAAAGTATGTACAATTTAGCAATATCTAAAGCCCACTGTAGAAGATGGTCATATAGAAGTTGTGTGACCCTCCTTCATCCCTGCAACACTCCCTCTCGTCCATCAGGCTGTGGCTGTAAATAAAAATGTGTTTGCAGCCAGTTTGCCTGATTAGAGAAGTGTTAAAACCACTCAAGACCCGGTTATGCTTGAAACTTTGCAGTTGGTACGTATGTAGGTTTCGTATAAATGAAAAAGTCTTTATATGGTTTCTGGAGATGAGATGATAACCCTCAAATTATATTTCTGCTGCAGAATCAAATATCTGAGAAATAATTTTAAAAACAGCATTCAGTTTCAGCTTCAGTCAGTTATTTCAGGTAAATCCTGGGCCTGTAAAAGAGAGCCGTGACCCTGAAACAGATGCCTACAGTGATCACTGGACAAAGGAAAAACACGAGAGAGAGAGAGAGAGAGAGAGAGAGAGGGGTGAGAACAAACAGTAGGGAGGGAAAGTGCCTCACTCTACAGCCTAGCACTCACAGTTTCTGATATGAGATCAGGGGAGATATTTCCATCTCCTTATCTGTAGTGTATTTTATGTGAATATGTCAGTCAGGTCTTATGTGCGTAGGAATGAGCCGGGGTTATGCGGCGCTCGATCCCTCCTCTCCTCTCCTCTGGCTGTTGGACCGGGCCCGGCTCAGGTCATAAATAAGCCAGCCTGGATAGAGGAGGACGCCCGAACCCAGACACACAGACGCAGAGCACAGGGGCCCTGGCCTTAAATCCAGACAGCCCAGCTTGGACTAAACCAACCCAGACACACACACAGAGAGAGAGAGAGAGAGAGAGAGAACCAGGGCAGATCACTTTCACTGCCCTTAAACTCAGTTATAGAGGTCAGAGGTCAGATTCATATAAATGTGTCCAGCTCCATACGCTTTGAAAGGGAGATTGATGTTCAGCTCTAAGGGACTGCTTATGTTATTCTTTCACATATCTGTCTCAGGGTGAGATATGTTTTGTATAACTCCCACATGGAAGGTTGATAAAAAGAAGAGTTTTATGTAAATAGTGGATTTACAGTGTATAGATCTTTAGAGGGATGAGCATAAAGGCAGATACTTAAGATCTTTGCCCGATATTGCAGATGTTTTAATGTGACAAGCAAAGGCCCCACACTTGACACTCTGCATTACATGTATCATCCTCATTTCTCTTAAATCATACTGCAAGTATCACATACTTTTCTGAAACTCTTCAAAACACTCTTATTCTCTCCCCTTCTCTTGTCAAAGCTCCCCCTCCCTCTCGCTAACTCTTGCCATCCTTCTCTATCATCGAGCTGATCTGTCTGCGGCTGCTCGCTTCACTGCTGCAATGCTACATGATCTGTTTACCAATACTGTACTTAGCTGCCGGGTGGAGGGAGAGGAACGACAAAAGACTGTTTTGAGGGGATCAGAATCGACCCACACAGTTAAACTCAAACTCAGTATCTGACTGCAGCACGAAGGTGACTTGATGATCTCAGGAGAAGGAACATTTGAACACACAGCAGTGCATTTATTTGTGTCATTTACTCTACAAGAGTAGTTTGAAAGAATAGTTTGACATGTTGGGAAATACGCTTATTCGAGAGCTAGATGAAAGGAACGTTACCACTCTCGTGTCTGTGTGGTCAATATGAAGCCACCGCCAGTGACTGGTTAGCTTAGCTTAGCACAAAGACTGGAAACAGGGGGGAATGGCTCTATCCAAAGGTAACAAAATGGAGGCGTTCAGTACATGTGCGAACAAATCTTTAACACTGAGTCTTCTGAATCACCATGGTTACTGACCATATCTGTAGCTTTTAGCAGTGCAGCTCCTCTCACTGGCGACTGAAAGCATCGCTGCTAGCTTACTTTCTTGTTAAAAGCTTATAAAATGACCACGAAAGCCACAGAAACAATCATGATTTGATAACTTTGTCACAAATTGTTGGCTGCTGAGGTATTAACCTTACAAACAGTGCTTGTATAGGCCTACTTTTGTACTAAACTGAATGTTACAGCTTGAACAAGCAACAGACTGAACGTGCTGGACAATTTCTTGGCTGGGCATAGTAACTTCTGGAGTCTTCGCTTCGCTCATGGTGACGTCAAGACTTCAATGAGTTACAACATGGGCAAGAAATATTCCAGCACATAACCTCCGCAAAACCACATTGTGTCTTTTTACGCTTTGGTTTTTGTATGGATTACACAAACGAGTTATAAAGTGTTAATTAGTGAGATTTAGAGGTGCTGGTAAGTAGATGTTGTTACCTTTGGACAGAGGGAGGCTAGCTGTTTCCCCCTGTTTCCTTTGTGCAAAGGTAAGCTAACAAGCTGCTGGCTGTAGCTTCGTATTTATCGTACAAACATGAGTGGTACTGATCCTCTCACCTCATTCTTGGCAAGAACGCGAATAAGCATCAAACTGTTTCTTTAAGATCTTAAGTTGTAGTATATGGATTTCTACATTTTAGAGGTTAAAATGAGGGAGGGATAAGCTTCATCCTTCTCTCCGAATCTCCATCCCATCCCACCATGTTCACCCACAATTCCCCCTTGCTCATCTTCCTCCCTCCACATGACTCAGCCCCACCCTGCTTCTTGTCCGGGGCCCCATCCTCCTCATTGACATGATCTCTCCATTCATCTGCTAGAGCGTTTCCTGTGCACGGGGTGATGGGGGGTCAGCAGTTTGATAAACCCATAAAAGGCCCCCAAGTTAGCCCATGAAGGCCCTGGATGGCCTCTGTCACCCGTTCCCACAGCCCGCTTGTCTGTCAGCCCCTCTGACTGACAAGCCCAGTCACCCCACACCCTGACGCTTACGCCCACTGCAACTACATCCACCCCTCCTAAAAACCACACACATAAAAAATCATTCGGTCTGGCCTGCCACTCATTAATATGACAGACAAAAGCTTCGGCCTCACACTCTTGGCCCTTGTCAGTCCATCAGTGGGGGATGAGGGGAGGAGAGAGTGCGGGCACAGTGCCCAGTGACTCCACCTCGTCCAGTCATGAACAGGGTCTCTTTCTGTCTTTTCCTCTGGACCTCCAAACTCTTTGAAAAGGAAGAATGCGCCATGCTAAATCTGCCCACAAGGGATGGTGGGCGGTGTGAAAAGACTGACACTGATGCCACCCTCCCCCTGGCACAATGACACAGATGCTCCTGGCAGGAGGCTTGGAGCACGGCCCCATGTCCTACAACATCACAGGATATTTAGTATTTGGTAGAAATTTGGCCACTGAGTATAAGGTTTTTATACTTTTCAGTTCTTATTAACCAACACAAGTTGGATAAAAAAAAGTGTTGTCACTTTCAATAATGACTCAAGGGAGAGATTGAAGATCACACTAGTGAGTGTGTACTGTTGACCAAACTCTTCTGGAGGAGTTTGGGGGTTTTGGAGATTTGCTGAGATGTCAGTTTAGTAATTGAGCTATTTACTTACTTTAAATACCCAGATTTGTCTTTTCCCCTTCCTTTCTAGATTGAAACCAGGACATCTCTGTCTGAAGGCCAATTCTCAACCCTTTAACTTACCATTTCCTCCATCTATATTAATCCATATTAAACTTTCTATATGTTCCAGGCTACCCTCTGTGTATCTGCAACTTCACAGCATCAACAAAGTGCTATTATTCAAGGAAGAAGTGGACAGTTAACTCAAAACCTATAAGTCAGCTGTAAAGAAAGTTTTCATCTAACTGTAAGGAGGGAAAAACAGAGGTGTGTTGCATGCAAAAAAATAAAACTGAACTTTTTGCAGCTATAGCTTAAAGGGAAACGCCACCAATTTTACACATAAAGGTCAATTTACTTCATGGGGTGTACTACTCAGCGGGGGGAAATCATTTTAGAATTTCTTTTCTGGAGAAGCTTCGGTCAGTCTTTGTAAATAAGCCAAGTGATGTCATCAGGGTTATCCCAGCAAATCTATAACAGAAAACTGTGTTACAAATTTGGGGTGATAGGATTTAATACACTTGGGCATTCCAGGCAAGGAGGGCCTAATAAATCAATGCTACAGGTTTCGTAATGGAAAATTTGGTACGTTTTGGGAATATGGGAATGCTTCTAGCTGGGTACTAACAGAACCAGCCCACTTGAATGGGCCAAAGAAATCACTTTGTCTTTTTGGGATTGGAGGTTTTTGAATTGAGATTACTGCATTTATGATGTTGTACAAATGCTGCTATATTCCAAGTAATTCAAATAATTCTCATATAAAAAGTTGATTTAACTGTGGATATTAGCTGGCCTTGGTTTTCTACAAATAAACTACTTACAAGACTATAAAATGATCTTTACTATTGTCAGCCACACACTTTAAAGTGTTGTTGTCAAAGCTGTGTGTAGTTTTGATTGAACTGGAAATGTTTCCTGTAACAGTGAAGGCAAGAACATTGTGACAGTTGGAGCTCACGGTTCCAAGATGCATTTATAGTCTCACTGTGCAATGCCAAAATATTTCTGGAAATTAACAGTTTGTTGTTTATGTTATGGTTAGGTTACCTTATTATAATTTCCACGTCTAGAGAAGAGTGTCTCCACTGTTTTATTTAGAACTGCTGATATTTAAATCTTACCTTGTTCCCAAAAGGATACAGTTACTAGAAATGTTCTCTATCTCTCCATCTGTCCAGGTTTGCACCCTACACCGTGGAGGTTCTTGACCGCAGCCCCATATCTCACCCCTACATTAAGGGCTGGGGGTGGGTATCCCAGCCAGCAGAGGCCGGCCCTGTCTCCAGACACACATCACTGTGATGGAAAGTCGCCTTAACGGGCCAGGAACTCAGCTCACCCTGTCTAAAGCCAGCTGCTTTAAAGAACCGAAGGAGGAATTAAGAGGAAACTTATGGGAGGGAGAGAGGAGGCTTTCTGTCAGAAGATGAGATAATCTGAAGGGGCAGCCTCGCGCGCGCGCGCGCACACACACACACACACACACACACACACACACACACACACACACACACACACACACACAGGTTAATGCAGTGGAAAAACCATGGCAAGAAAAATGTATTTTGGAAGAGCTGCATGGGGTGTTATCTTAAAAGGATAATGAATATGTCTTTCCCTGCGAATGAGAGCGAGTTTCAGTGCCTAGTTTGTGATGGTAATTTCCACAGAGACGACAACCTGGTTCCAGTGTGGTGACCAGGGATAATGCAGGTCATGCATGACTGTTGCTGTCTTTGTCTCTTTGTATCTCACTCCATCTGTCTGTCTATCCAATGACACCAATTATTATTATCATTATTATTTTTTGTGTTGAAATTTAAAGACAAACAAAATCTTTAATTTAATTTGCATTCTACTGCTGTTTTTTTATTTTTAAGTCCAGGGGGCACAAAATATCTGTTTTTCTTCATGCATTTCTCAACTTTGTACCTCACCCATACACCCAACCCGACACTGCTCTCCTCCCACCTCCCCCCTAGCTGCTGTATCCTGTGTGGTGAAGCTGGCACCAGGCTTTGAGAGCTTTCCTGCACAGACGTTTTTGATTCAAGCGCTGAAGTTTCTTGGGTTCTCTACATGTGTGGCGTAGACCATCTTCTTCCCTGCTCTGTTTACTGAACAGTAAAACCCGGCGCCCACAGACCGACGTGGGCTCACTCTGAGGCTCCTCATTCCCACCAGAAAGGAACCCATTTCATGAAGAATAATACTAATAACGTGACCAGAGCCCAAAACACTTCCTTTCCCGCAGCACTGCAGATCAGGTTTTTGTTATATTATTCTTCATATTACAGTATTGGCTGCCGGAGTTCCTCGTAAACACCAACCTCAAATTATCTAGTGCTTTTACAAAGTGGTGCACTTGAGAATTTTTCTCAGTCCAAGCTCACACCAACAGTAGCATTTATTCTAACCCCAAAAAGTTTGGAACTGTCCCTCTATGCAGCATGCTGGGGTCTTTTAGGGGCTTGTGAGTAAATTAGAACTGCCTTGAAAATCCCCTCAGGGGAACAGACGATAGAGGGAACAAACCAGAGAGAGAGATGAGTAAGACAACAAGGGCAGGATACGATGAGAAGCAGAAAAAGAGCAAAGAGAAGTATAGGATGTAGATGGTGAGAGAAACTGAGTGAAATAGATGAATAGAGGAAGAAAAAGAGGAAGGAAAGGCCTGGTTTTCTTTTCCCTAACTCTGGATTCCTGGGTAATGACCGGGCTGTAATGGTACTGAGCCTCAATTCGCCAAATGAAACAAGAGGCCCAGCCAGCCCGATGATGTTTATTTCTCTCCATTTTTCATCTTTTCCTTTTTTTCATTTGTGACATAAAAATCATATACACAGAATCTGCATTTAATTTGTATGGCAGCCCACTGTTTTCTTCCCTTTTTCTCATCTGCTACCCCCTATTTTTTCGTGCACATTCAGCAAAGTCCTCTGGCCAAAGCAGGGATTTGTGGCTTGCTAACCAGCAAAGGGGATATTTTCTGAGAAATCCCCTCTGCCAACAACTTTCTTCATCGCGGCCTCATATGCTGACCTGAGAAAACGCCTTTTGAATCACTGCTGAAAGAGATTTTGGTCCATGCTGTCTTTGTTTAGCAGTGACCTAGAGTTGAGCATAGACGCTTAAGATGATAGAAGAGTGTCAAAGAAAAGAGTAGTGAAATATCTTTATTTAATGTAGCTGTATTTTGACTTGGATGAGTGCTGGTATGAAGGAAAGGCCAGTGAATCCCTGATCATGCATCAGCAAAGTCAGCAATAAACCTGCAGAGAACACTTTAAGCCTGCACAGTCACGCACATTCAATAACCCCAGTAGTGTGGAACAGTTTGAGTTCTGTGAGACTGATCTGCTCTGCGAGCCACCGATGGGCGCCGATCCAGCGGCCACAGTGGCTGGATGAGAGCAGGCCAGGCTGCATGCCACGGGGGATTTCTGGGATCAGTGAATCTCTCCTTCTATCTCCGTATGGCTCAGAGGCTCCGGCCTTTGGAGCGAGCATGATTTCTGGCCACGGTCCTTATTTGGTTCGATTTACGGCGCCATGCAGCGACCGCAAAGTCAAAACCCAGACATGAAATCTCTCTCTGCGTACACTGTCCAAGCAAACCACATCAACCAAAGCATTTAATACAATTGTGGTTTATATTGATGTATTGGCTGTTACCTGGACTCCCAGCACTTGAGATTTTAAATGGATTTGCATCATTCTCCAGCAAGTTTTTGAGGGTACTCTTACATTTACAAAATTATTTACTGTATTCATTTTGTAAAAACTTAATAATAATAATAATACAATCTCCTCACAATGGTGGAGTCATATTCCCTTTGCAGTGTATTTACATCCTAACTGTGGCAGCTACGAACACACCACCACTTATACTAAATAATATCATAAAGATGGTCATCAAACTGTATATGCAGTCCATGAGAAGAAAGTTGGGATAAAGGTGTAGCTCTCTCTTTTCCAGACACCATTTTTAAAAAAATGCATTGTGCTCCACTACCCCATCCGTCCCCCTTTCCTCATCCATCCACACATGGCAGCTCCACCAGCAGCCGCACCCTCTCCCACTGTTGTCCCGAGCCAGGCAGTTTGACGGCCTGTGCCCACTTTTTGCCAGAAATAAAAATATTTGTTCAGTTAAGTGTTTCTGCAAATGGCTCAATGGTCTCATGGGCTGTCGGGCAACTGGAGTTCAGGTGGCCTGGTCCTTAATGATGGACAGATTTCAGTTCCGTCATCTGACTTCTCAGAGAAAGACATCAGTTTCTCCTTCCACTCATGGTTCCCGGACACATCGAGGGTAGCAGAAGATGGCTGAGGTTTCAACCTGCACCAGTTGAGCTGAGACAAGGCGCATGAAACATTTCTGACATTTCTTGAATGTGTGGCTAATCAGGAATGGCTGCTCATGTGTGGAGGATTCTCTAACTGGGGGAGATGGGGAGGAAAAGGGGGAGGTGATGCTGTACAGCTGTATAACACTTTTGGGGTAGAACATACAGTTCTGCAAATGGTCTGCTGGTGATTTATATATTTTGATAGGTTTGTAGGCTGTTCACGTCAATATAATTTTATGAAAATATTAGTGTATGGGTCAACCATGCTGTGAGTACATAAATCCACCTACTATTTCTAGTGATATGGTGTAACAAAACCCTTTTTAGCCACTATTGACTATTAAGAACCTACATTGTAAGTACTTAGTTGAACCCTAATCATAAAAACAAGTGTTACTAGTGGAATAAATGGCTTATTAAGATATTATAGGCTATTAGGAGTAAAGATTGCACTCTTTATTGGTTAGATTTGAGGGCCAACTGCATTTAGAGCATGAAACGAGGTGCGAGTACAGGAGGAAAGTGAGATGCTGAGGAGGAGGCGTGTGCAGACAAAGGAAACTGAACAAGAGTGAAGATTTGCATGCTTGTTGCTTTTACAGTGAAAGTAATTATAGAAATTTCATAGAAATTTGCATGGAATTTCCACGGAAAATGTATGGCAATGTGAGATGTATGAAAAAAAACTGCACCGTGTACTCTCTACTACGACACCTCCATCAAGAAAAACACCATTAACGACACAGTGAGGAAAAACAGTGTGAAAAGGATCCAGTTTTGCTGCTACGACTTCTCTCGCCCCGCTGGAGTTGTGTAGCCTGCGTAGGCCATAAATATCAGAGTTTTTATAATCTTAATTATACAGACATTTTTCTGTTCTCCTCCACGAGCCAGCTCCCCCTCAGACCCAGCAGGTTGTCGTGACGATGCCAAGCACTCCCCTCCACAACAACAGCAGCATTCAACAGGCGAAGATTTAAGGCTCTGCAAATATTGGCTGCGCTGGCTTTCATGGGCCAAGAGTGGGAGGGATAGAAGTTTAGGAGGGGGTTGGTGTTGGTTGTGACTCTCACCTCTACCTGTTTTCTAAACTTCTGGAAAATATATTTCCCACATCCAATAGAAACTGGAGGGGACAGGAGACAGGGTGAGGGAAGTTTCCGTAGTGGAGTTAAATGAGATTGACGCTAAAGAAGCAGCAGGGAGAGAGCAAGCGAAAGAAGATTTAGATTCCACAGAAGAGACAGCGCACATATTGAGAGGTGGGTGGACTCCCACCACCGCCCGAAAGCTTTACTCTATTCACACTGACACATTAGTATTCTAATGCCAGTGGGAATATGTATGACCGCCTCAGAGAGAAAGAGATGCACAGGCCTGTGCCAGAGGAGCAGGAGAAAAGACAAAGGAAGCAGAGCGACAAGAGAGACATTAATGTGGTAAAGACCTGTAGGGAGAGAGAGGGGAGGGAGAGGAGAGAAGCACTAACACATAGAGAGGGGGGTTTATATGATGACAACATTTATCTCCCTGCAGTCATTTTCTGTCTCCCCTTGCCTACACAGCAGCACTTTAAGACCTGAGGGGCTCTCTTCTCATGCATGTGCACCCTGATTCACCTTTATAGTCAGACAATGAATTGATAATGATGAATTACAGAACAGCTTTTGTTCTACAAAACGTGTTTTCAGATATAGTTTAATCTCATGTGCTCACATCCTTTACTGCAAGGAAAGGTCCTGCATTTAAAATCCTACATGAGTAAAAGCACAGAAATATTATCGGTGAAATGTACTTAAAGTATCAAAAGGGAAAGTATTCATTCTATAGAAAGTTGGCCCCTGACTGATATATTATTATATGTTACATTATTAATACTGATGCATCAGTGTATAAGTAGCATTTTACTATAGTAGCTAGTTGAGGTGGAGCTAGTTTGAGCTACTCTATATACAGTTAGTTTAGTCCAGTGGTTTCCAAATTAGGGGCCGGGCCCCTCCAAAGGATCACAG
Source organism: Macquaria ambigua (assembly GCA_008360985.2). Taxonomy (NCBI): domain Eukaryota; kingdom Metazoa; phylum Chordata; class Actinopteri; order Centrarchiformes; family Percichthyidae; genus Macquaria; species Macquaria ambigua. The sequence goes on along the minus strand of VMKM01000019.1, from coordinate 746,617 downwards.
GATAAATCTGAGGGGTCGTGAGATGATTAATGAGGTTGGAAAGAAGAAAAAACAAAGTTGTGCGACACAAATTGGTATTAATCTTTTGAAATATTTCATTAATCTTTGCTTTTTTGTGAAATATTGGGGAGTTTTTCCTCTTTGGGCCTCAAACTAAATTATTATTATTTAAATGAAACCATCTGAGAGGGTTAGAGGGGAAATGTCTCTTTGGTCAAACCACTAACAACTCATAGACATCTGAAACGTGACAAAGGAGCGCCAACTAGACACTGCTTTTTTGTAAGGGGGTCACAAGTCAGAGAGGTTGGGAACCACTGGTTTAATCTTTAACAGTGCATTGTATTTTATAAGTTATGTTTTTTTATATCAAGCAAAGAACAAGTACCTCAAAATTGTACTTATGTAATGGATTTGAGTAAATGTATTTAGTTACAGTTCGCCACTGGTAGAAAGCTAGTTATTCCCAATAGACGACTGCACAGAAAACAGCTGATTTACTGTTTGAGGCTCCTGAGTGAGTAAACTTCAGTCATTTATTATACAAAGCAAGCAACCACCAATATAAATCAAATGTATTAAGAAGAGTTCATTTATGCTTCTGTTCTCTTTAAAGTCCCTTTTATTTCCTCATGAACTGTAACGTAGCATCACACATGCAATGAATAAAAACTATTTTGCAAATAAATCAACTGAGCTTAAATAGTTTACTCTTGACTACATGCCTGCACCAGTACACTTCAGAATGACTAATCATATGTACACAACAACCTGATGCTTGTGAATATTTTCACCATGTCCAACGAGTTGGATCAACTTGAAGCCCCATGTCAAAATGCATTTTCTATGCTCCCTTAATAACTCAGACTAATCACTTTAGCTTTGTCTCTAGGGGCACAATGCCTCCCCTCATGTCCTGTATCCTAGCGAGGAGGCTAGGGAGCGGTCTGGTGACGGTGTGTTGAATTTGGGTGACAGGGCCCCAGTGGGAGTGGGCGCCCCCCTGTCCCTTAGATAATCCCCAGGAGAAAGGGCCTGCATTTAGGGTGCGATACGCTTAATCCGGGGGGGGGGGGGCTTGTTCACAAAGAAGCCCGGCACTTCCTCTGGCCTGGGAGTTTCCGCTGGTCCGGGGGGCCTGGCGTGGGTGTCAGTACAAACATGTGCCAATAATACACGTTCACATTACAATGGAACAAACAACAGACATATAGACACGCACACACACACACACACACACACACACACACACATACATGCAATGGTGGACAGAGGAGTGAGATTGGGAGAATCAAAAAAACAAACTTGAAAATTCACACTGTCCTTATGGGGAGCCAATCCAAACAAGCAGCCCACGCACACAGGGGCCAGCAGGAGTAAACACAGCACACACACACTAAATAATGTGGGCAGAGGCAGTGTTTACATTCTGCCCCCGTGTACGATGAAATAAACCTTGTATGTACTGTAGAAAGATTGTACAGGGATCAAACAGCTCACTGCCTACAGATAGTTTCATATTTACAAACAGGAAGACGGCGTCATGTAATAGCCCCTTCAGATGCGACACGTACCGTAGATGTGATCAGGGGATGCTGGTGGATGACACATATGATTCATCTCCATCCCCTGGCAGCATTTGTGTTCTTACCATAAGGGAAAATGAATATTTAAAAAAAGATAAAATCTGCAAAACTCTTCTTTTCCTAAACACATTTTCCCCTCTTATTTACCACAAAAGCAAATAATACCCACTAAGGCAGCATGTAACATTTAGAGACATTTACGTAAACAGCTGAGGGATATTATTCCATATTTCTCTGACATGATTCCACACGCAAGTTTGGACTAAACGTTTGGAAAAAGGGAAAACGTCAGGCACGGTGTCTCTTTTTCCTCATTTTCAGACTTGCTTTTCCTTCCCATACTATTTCACGCTGACACATCCTCTTTCCTCTGTGGGTCCCCTGGCATTTTCATTTGGCCACAATTCATCTGTGGAGAAGCTACAGCAGATAGCAGCGGTGGAGAGGAGGAGGAACGTTTTTGTTGTGTAACAGAACAGAGATACAAATACTTATTTACTTGAGTTTAAACTGACATTTAAACTGCTGTCACTGCTTACATAACAACTGACACTTCGACTATTAACAGTGCACACACTTCAAGTAACCCTGGCACTACAACTTCAACTGAAATTTCAATTGCTTTCATCTTTTACATCTCAACTAACATTTTAAGGTCTTTCATCCTTTCCTTTTTAAATAACAGTTTGACTGCTTTCATTGGCTTGCACGTTGACTGACATTTCAGCTGCTTTCATCTCTGACTATTCAACTACTTTCAGTGCTTACATGCAAACTCACAATTCAACTGCCTACAGGACTTAAAATTAAAACTACATTTGCAAATGCTTTCACTCATTACACTTGATTTCACCTGCTTTTGGCTCTTAAAATTCAAGACACTTCCATTACGCTCACTGCTTCAACCTTAACGGACATTTCCGCTTCTTTAAGTGCTTCAACTTCAACTTCAACTCACATACAACATGTCACATGCATATAATTAACATTTTAAGATATTTTACTGAAATTTTCAGTGTAAGCAAGCACAATTCAATTTTCAGTATGAAAGGGACATACTCGCCTTTCCCAGCTTTTTGGCACTCTTTATTTTCCAGTGTGACAAGCCCCACCCATTTGGCACCAGCACAGCCTAAAATAAACCATAGAGAGTATTTAAACCATCTCTGTGACTCAGGTCTGACATGAAGATAAAGCCTTCTCTCCAGGCCCCCTTTATTCTCTGAATGCTGACCTTTGGCTGAACGGTATTTCAGCAGCAGTGCGTGGTCAGTACAGACCTCATACTTAATAAGAATTATGAGCAGTGACACAATTATATATCAGTGTAATGTCCAAACTCTGCCATGCTGTGTCTTGCAGCATTATGGACTCATTATAAAATAGCCGACTGGTCCAGGCCACTTGTTTTGACAGAAAGAGGTCCACCACAGCACTGGCACATGTCCTTATGTGTGGCGTCCACCAAGACTAACTACCCGTGACAGTGCCAGGAGTGTGTGTGCGTGTGTGTGTGTGTGTCTGTGTGAGTCCACATTAAGTCTGAGGGGAAGCATGCCTAATGTGGGAGAGAAACAGTGAATCCAACATGGCCACTAGCCAGCGTCAGTGTTCCCTTCTTGGAGAATTAGCCTGTCATTCCGTCCTAATTCCCGAGGACACAGGCTGCTCTTAAACCCAGGTTGAGTTTAAACTGGAGAGACTGACTCTCTCAACTGTTTTCTCAGGATTGGGTGCAGACAGGCAGCCTGGCAGAATGTGTGGCAGGTCAGGCTGCACTGGAGAGCAGAGCTGTTGCACAAATACAAGTCTAGTCCAGGGTCAAGCTGACACTGGTTATACTTTTCGCTCAGTTAGTTGCATGATTGTGTCTCTCCAGGTGATCATCCAGAATAACAGGATACTCACCCTGCTGGGTTACAGATATCACACATACACAACATGGCTGACCACCAGAAGTACATTTCTGTGTGCAGGAGGATTTAAAAAGTATATGTACATGTTAATGTTGAGATCATGGCGGAAAAACTGGCAGTGGGATCATCATATATGTTTAGTTTCACCTCCAAACTTTACACCATTGTTTGTTTAGAGTCTGCTGCTGACATCGTGCCTCCACTGTTCATGGGCTTAACTGCATCTTGTGGACAGCTAGCATGAATTTCTGAAACATTCTGAAGGTATTCTTAATGTTGAGCATGCAGTTGACAAAGACGCTATTATCACACCTTTTCATTTCATATTGTCATCACAATAACAAATTACAAATGCTGTATGGAATCAGAAGGGTCTCGATATTAATGAATGCTCACACAAATGCATTTCGTGATTTATATATAAATGACTCTCTACAAAAATATTTTTCAATGCACACCAAAATATTATAAAATAATAAATAAAGGTTCACAGATGTATTTCTGATGCACATAAAAATAAGTTGCATCACTAACTTGGCAAGCATCTTAATTTGATTACTATCAAGGCAAGATTTGAAGTTATAAGGACCATCTTTTTTTTTTTTTTTTCTAAGTGGATTTATCAGTGATGGACATCATAGATTTGAGAGAACCAGGAAAGAGTGAGTCACACTGAGTGTGTATGATGTCTGTGTGTTCAGAAAAACAATGAATAAGGGGTCAGTTTCTAAATGGCATCAAGCTGGTTCAAAGGGTTAAAATACACACTTGTAAATTAGATACAGTCTGCTGTAAGCCCCAAAAAGGCATGTAAGATACAACATTTACATTAAATTTAGAACTTAATAACTTAACTAAGTTAAGCTAGTTACATGGAGGCTGCAAAGACAGATCTCTGATGGCATTGAGTCCTCCGCTGCCCGGTACTTTTTTCAATTAAAAATTAGCTGAAATCATCGAAAGCACGTTAAAACCACCAACATTTACTGTAACTACAGTAGCATTAAGATCCTGAGCCACTGCCGTGACCACCATTGCTTCTGTAGTTAAAAGCAAGTATATCCACGTGCTGCTGCTGCTGACACCAACTCAGCCGAACCCTGCCCTGGCTGAGAGCTGGACTGCTGTTGACACTCTGTTTGGGGGCGAGAGGCCATTCACATTTGTGTTCTGCCAGCTCATGTATCTAACACCTGTTGCTTTGCCCAATTCCACAAATCTAACTCAAGCGCTTATCTCTGGGTGTGCATGTGTTTTAGGAGACACAAGCTTACTACTGTATGTGTAAAAATGTACACAGTTGGTGCCAGCATGAGGACTCTTGATTAATTACTGCCCTGTTCCTCAATATCCCGCTGCCAGTGGATTCAGGGTTGTGTTGCATCATTAGCATGCAAAGGAAAGCAACAAAGTCCAAGCAGGGAATATACAACCCCTTTATTTAGTTTAACCAAAAATAACAGTGTCAATATTAAAAGAAAAGCAAATAAAGCTATAAATATAACAGACAAAAACATTAAACGCAGTGAGGTCTTTGCTTCACATGAACGCAGTGAAAAAAATGTTTTTTACAATGTTGCAGTAAATTTGACTCGGCTTGAAGTTTCGGGATACAATGTAAGCAACTGAAAAACACCTTCAGAATCACTGAACATTCAAAGGAGAACATGCTCTTCAAGTGGCGATGCTGACATGAGTCTAAGCCAGTGTCAGTTCAGAGGAGAGCTGTCACCTGTGTGTAGCTAGACGCTACATCAATACTGAAGCATACAGGATTGCGCATGGTGCAACAAATCAAAGCGATGAATACATGATATCAAAATAACATTCAAGGGACTGGTCCCTGTAGAGAGTCAAACCAAACAAAAGGATGCACAAGAACTAAACAGAGAATGGATGCTGCAGGATTCATTGCTGAATAATACTGAACTTATAAAATACATGTGAATGAGACTTAAGTGATGAATGAGGCCGATGGGTGAATGGGTACATACATATAGAAGATAGTGAGTGGCTTATACTATACTGCATTGTTCCAGCTTGTGTAGAGCTAAGCATGGAGAGACTACTGGGAGAGGCAGCAGAAAGCACTTTCACAGACAGTGAGGAGACACACAGACGTACAGAAACAGAAAGAGACAGACTCTGCTGGGAAGTGTGTATTTACGTATATTAAAAGGTGCAGTGGTGTGACGCTGTATGTTTAGGCGCGGTAGAGCAAGATCCTTTCAGCACAGTCCTGGCCAACCAAGCCACCATACTGCTGCACCTCCGTCTCGTCGCTGGAGCCTTTGCGTTTGCGGCAGTAGGCCGCGTAGGGCATGACGGTCCGTCTGTATAGCACCAGAGCCCTGCCCACATCCTTCAGCACCCGAGCATCTCCTGGATACAAACAGGCACACATGAGAACATAATAAGGACCAGTGTAGACACATCAAGCACAATAAACATTGTCCTTATTTTCCCTCATTCTTAGTTAACCTCTGAGTGACTTGGCACGGATACACCATTATTCCGAGAAGCTGTTGGAGGAGCAGAGAGCATTTTCCCCCCACAGCACTAATTCCCCTATGCCCTAAACCTGGAGTCACGGTGGTGCGTGAGCAGGCTAGTTAGTTGGCCTTGTTTAACGGGGGCCTTGCTCCCTGCTGGCTTGCCAAACTCAGCATTTCATCAGGTCCTGTGTCATACACTGCCAGCTCCCATTAGACCAGTGAAAACACTGCTAATCTCAAAAGTGTGCATGTTCAGCAGCTAAGAATGGTCCTCTGGAGAGTCGGATGGAAAAAAGGGTAAAAAAATAACAAAACGATGACCCTCACTCTGACACTAAAACCGCTGCCTCCAGGAGTGAGAGGTTGAGCCAAGCTGCCCACAGCTGGCGCCAAGAGGACATGCAAGGGGTAGCACAGCAGGGAGTATCAACTGAGCCAACCTAACCCAAATATACTGCACATACTGTGTGAATGCAAGTGGGTCTCAAAATCCATCGTGAGCACTAATCATCTTCCCACTCCAGTCAGAATTGAGGAGTCCTTGATTTGCTGTCATTCACTGGAACTTCAATAACTACCTTATGTCACCCTCTCCCCAATGAAAGACATCCCTACTCTCCTCACTCTAATTGCCCTCTTAAAATGCTTTTATCCCGCTCCTTAGCTCTTAGCTAAGCCCCTTAGCTCGTCTTCTCCGAGCATTCTGCTGTTTCAGCAATTGTAAAATGCCTAAAATGTAAAATCTATATAGTGCCTTCTGAAATGCACATCACCTACACACAGTATTTCATCCAATCGGCCTGTCCTGTCTGTCTGGAGCAATCCTGGTCTGGCCGAGCTGAGAGGAAGCAGATGAAAATAAACTTTGGGCCAGGATGTTGGAGAGGAGTAGACTAGCTAGCCAGGCCCATGGCGACACATCAGTCAAACAGGAGCGAGTTAGATTTGGTATTAATAGAGCTCAGGGCCTCCCACTCGCCACTACCGCTCCCCCCTGACAATACCCATGTGGCTCACAGCTGAGCACCCAGGTGGTACGTATGTGAGTGCACATATTTCTGTCTTAATTCCTAAAATATTCGCCATAGTACTGCCAAATCCCACCTGATCACCTAATAAACTGGGAAAACAAGACAATAGAGAGAAAAACCGCAAAACTGTGATGTAATGCCACAAACAAAGGTCTTTACTCCTGTGCCAGATGTTAAACGGGATCCCCAGTTTACAAAGCACTCAAAGGCACTCTGGGCTGGATCTTGGCTATTCACGGGCTGGATGTGATCAGAAACTTGTTACGAGCAATATGAGTCAACCAACTTTGCTGCTGTGATCAGCTAAAATGTTACAGGCCTCGAGTATCACTGAAGGACAGCAGCACCAAAGGAAACATTTTGAGATCCCACTAATGAGACTCAACAATGAGAGAATTAAAATAGTCACGAGGGTTTAGGTAGATATACAGTAAGTGAATGTCCCAACTATTCATGTACCACTATGGCATCGAACTTGCACAGACACTACCTGAAAAGCAAGTGAGAGGAAAGAAGAGAGCTGTGTATAAACATAAACCCCCGAGGCTCCTTAGCTCTCTCACTCCCCCCCCCATCTCCATAAAGATATTTTCATATTTCAACAAACCACACTGTGGATTCATATTTTATTTATTAGCCTCATTTCCCTGCTCAGTAATGCCCTAACCACTGTGTCTTTCCCCTTCTCTAAAAACCGCTGAGTCACATAATTGAAGAATGCTTGATACAAAACTTTTAAATGAAGAAAATCAGCAGTATGTTAAGTCTCACCATGTGGGGAACTGGGTTTCAAAAGATGTAAACATGTTATGCAACTTCCACATGACCATAATTTTGGTACATGAAGAATTAATGCGTCCTGATGGGATGAAAGTGAAAATATTTAAACGTTCTGTGCTTCCTTAATAACTTAAGCTGCCTTCAGCATTGTCTCTCTAAGCACTATGTGCCTCCTCATGTTCTTTATCAGTGTGACAGCCCACTTACACAACAATTACGCAAAGTTACACTTTGTCCACTCAAATGTGACATTGGTCTAAAGCACCACTGTCCCCTTGTGAAGATATTAAGTAGTGAACACTAACAAAATGGATAGCAGCATGCAGCTTTAAGATGGTCTATTAACCTCAACAGTAATACTGAGCAGAGGCTCTATCTCTCTTCTCTGTTACTCAAGGCAATCCAAACATCCGCTCCTCACATAAACAACTTTCATTTCTTCTTCCCTCACTCCGTCCTCCATCAATCCCCCGTCTTCATTTTGAGTAGCTCCAGACCCTGTTGCCGTCAGGCCCACCAGACGTTCAGTGACACGCCGCTCTGAGGTCACAGCTCCTCAGGGTCGGGGTTCAAGGGTCGGGGGGAAGAGGAGTGGTGAGGGTCGGTCGGGGAGTGAGAGGGTCAGAGCTGAGGCTAGGGGCTTTGACACCTCGCCACGCTCCCCTCTCTCTTCCCATCCATCTCGAACTTTCAAAACACTTGCTTAACACCAGACGCAGGTCAAAGGCAGGCTATCAGGTTATGACCACTTCCTATGACCCAATGTTGCAAACCCAAAATAGGGCTTACGTTTGAAAAGAAAAAGGCCAAAACGTTGGTGTAGTAAGAAGACTGCTCTTTGACCGGAAGACCTGGGTTCAAGCCCCTGTGTTAGCACGCATCCGTCCAGCTGAAAGCGAGATCCTGAATCTCTGTAGCTGACCATGAATTTTGACCTCCACAATAAAGAAAGCAACAAGAGAATTCCTCTGGATTATAAAGGATATTGTCCTTATTATTGTTATTAAAATCAGGGAAAGGTTCTTCCAGAGCAGTAAATGTGCAGCAGATTACCTCCTGCATTATAACACACTGAGAGAGGAGTGGTATCTGTCTCCCCTCCGCTCTGAATGGGAACATTAGTGCAAGTCAGGCAGGAGCAGAAAGCCCGGTGAAGAGCAGAGCAAAGTGGCTCTGACAGTGAGACAAGATATGAAGTGTGTACTGTAAAAGCTAGAAACATAGTGGAGAAGGCAGGGGGCTTGGAGGTTATGGGTGGGTGCTCCCCCACCTAATGTTTTGGCTTCACTTTGCACAGCTGAAAGCACAGATACTGAAGATCTCAGAGTCAGCCAGCTTGATGAGAAATGAATGTGTGTATTCCTATGAGACATGAAAGAGAGACCAACAGAACGAGAATATTCTATTTCAGCATTTTAGATATTTTACAAATGCAACTTAGTGTAGTGTGTGTATGCAATATGTAACTGCTTATAGTGCAGGGGGTGACTACTTCTGTCACACATTTTTCACAAGTGTTTATCCTGCTGAACGGGCAATGCCCCTACTTCTTTCTTTGTCAAGCAATCACTGATTATGAGTGTGTGAGAGATAGTACATATGTGCCGTGTAGAATGTGTGCGTCTGTGTGTGTGTGTGTGTGTGTGTGTGTAAAATGTACATTTGCGAGAGGCCACAACGAGGCCCTAGGGCCCTCGATGTGTCAGCAACAGGCATGTAATCAATGTGAGCCTGCTTTGGACAGAGTTGTGTAAACTTTAGATTAGCTGTCTTTACACACCTCATTAGGACAGCTCTGTAACCCGGTCACGCTTACAATCTGAACGCACACCCAGCACCCCAATTCTCATTCATCCCTGGGTGAGGCTCGGAGTTCGAGGCAAGGCCTTACAACAAGCCTGAGTTGGTTTTAGTGAAAACTAAACATAATTTTCTGTCAACTTGTTTTTATCTTTATACATTTTTGGACCAAGAACTTTTGTTCTCTGTTCAGGTTTCAAGAATCGATAATCAACAGAACAAAGTGGAGACATTAGGAGGCTGTACATTGAACCAACTGCTGTTGACAGTCAGCTGATACACTGGCACATTATTTACTGATACATAACTCATATTTCATGGAAATATAGTGAGAAATCAGGCCAGAGTACAAAATGTTATAATCGCAGCACACCACAGCAGCTACATAAATGGGAATACCATAGATAGTTACTTCTTAAAGGATACATAGGAGATTCCCACACCATTACATGCAGCCAGGCCTTCCCCAGGTCTTGAAAACAGATTGCAACATGTCTTTATTTAGGCCAAAAACAAGCCACACATTGACCAACTGCCAATTAGCACTAGGCCACAGACCTCAACAGTGTGCCATGCTGCTAACCTGATGATGACACAGTGGAGGCTGACCTGGTGACTGACCACTGGGTGTATTTCTGGAGAAGACAGAAACCTCCGCACCACCACTAGCCTGGCACCCCACAGCTTGGTAACAGACCTGAGAGCTAACCGTCGAGACAGCTAGCACTGAAATGTAATGACAGTGCGTTTGGACAGCTAGGCCTGAAATAATGTCCAGACCCGTCCAAGATCAACAGTCCATGCAGGAATGGAGGCACCGCAAGAGCCACAGACACACACACACACACACACACATACTCTGGCCACAGTGAGAATTGCTAACTCCAAGACCGCCACTTTGCCCTCAGTAATTTGTGCCTATTCAGGGATTAGTGGTATGATTGACAAGAAAAGGTCAGACCCACCACACTGGCTAAGCTGTTAATGGCAATGTTGTAAATGACCAGCCTACTAATGGTCTTTTAAATACCCTTATTTCTCCTGGGGGTGGTGAGTCAACAACCAAAGCTAGCCAGGATATCAAAAAACTGTGAAGAATCCTTATTTCCTTAAGACATGTGTTAAGATTTTGATTCTTTAGAGATGGTGCCCATAAACTTTAACTCATCACTCAATCTGACCCCTGGAATAGGGGACAGGGGGAAGGGGGCATTCGTGCCAGAGAAAATTTTTTCTTTGAAGTTCCTCATTTGTGTTAGTTTTTACCTCTCTGCGTGTCACCAAGTCCAAGTATGACCTCACTATGACAAACTGTTAAGCTGTCTTTCCACATTGATACATCCCTCTTTTGTCCTCCACCTCCCTCCCACCACCTGTCAATCTACCTCTCATTTCATGTACTTCTCTCTCTTCTAGTGCCAGCATACAACCACCAGCCTCCCTCCGTTTCTCTTCCCATCTCTATAAAATCATTTTTATCACACGCCCCCTCCTCTCTCCCTCCATCTATTCTTCTATCACTCCCTTTCTTACCCTCCATCTATCAGTCCCAGTCTACTTGACAGTCAACGTCTTGTCCTCTCACATCTCCTATTACTGTCCATCAGTGGCTCTTTCCTGTTTGGTGCCTATTTGGCGATGTAGATTAATGGGGAAGAGTAAACAGGAGATGGCTGGCCCCTGTACGCTCAGCCACTCAGGTTACAAGCACTTGCAATATCCATAGCATGTGTATGTATGTACGCATGTTTAAACCCAGGCATGCACAATCTCCAGTCATCTCCTATAATAATTCCTTTAATACAGTATGTATCCGTACAGTAAACCTTGTTTTACCTTTTCATTCCGAAGCTGAGCAGTGTCATACCCACTGGACTGTCAGTCTAAATGAGGTGCGAGAGCCATATGATGGAAACAATTTTGGTTTGGTTTTTGTGGGAGCTGTAGGAATTTTACTGCATATTCACCTAAAACCACCTCGAGCACAAAAATGCAGAATCAATACAGGAGAACAAGCAGAGAGAGATTCAAGAAATAAGGAGAGAGAAAACGTATCTCTGGCTGTATCGCTGCACCTATGCAGAAAACCATCCAAAACTCTACTTTCAAACCTTTCAAACTCACTTACACTCTATTAAACACTCTCCCTGGGCCCCATCTCTCACCCCGCCAGTCCAGGCAATGGGCGTCTGCCAGTCTACCTTCTGCATGCGGTTTATTATTGCTGATATCATTATTCATCTAATGGCAACATGGTCCTTCCATAATGACAGCGCTGGCTCTGCTCTGACCATGCTGAAGGATCATGGGGGAAGAAGGCTGTGTGATGAGAGCTGCCGGCCCTCCGTTTACCCCTGCTCAGTGACAGCACGCTGCCTTGGAGCAAGCCCACAGTTTTCAATACACCATCACAGTGAAACCGGATCAGATGTTAACCCAAGGTTCATGGGTTCATCCAGAACAGCATGTACGAAGAACTGGAGGATCCAAGACCAAGCTCACAGCGGCAGGTCAGTATGTTAGCAATGTTAGAAATGTATGCAACTGTATGGGATAAATGCAGAAAAATGCAGTTTCAGACATTAAATGCCTTAAATGAACAGCTGAGTGGAGTGTTGCATAGTTGTACCTGCATCAGGATCCTGGTTGAAACGAGCATATCGGGAGTTCTCCAGCTGGGGTACGCATCGCTCTATTGGTACCCAGACAAAGGTTTCTGGGCACAGGAGGTCTGAAGGCCGGTACTGCCCCTGGGGAATGAAAAGGGGACAGAGAGAGAGGGTTAAACCTCCTGCTAAAAGAATTTATTATTTATTACCGTTTAATCGATCAACAGGAAATGTCAACAATCTTGAAAATTGATTTGTTATTTAAGTGTTTTATCCAGGAAAAATGCCAAACATTTTCTAATTACAGCTTCTAACTATTTTTTTTTTTATATTGTCATCTTGGTTGTTCATCGGACACAACAAGCAATCTGAAGACATCATCTTGGTTTTTGAGCATTATTAACTATTTTCTGACATTTTATAGACAAATTAATTCATCTGCAAACATTATTGACGGATCGATGATGAAAATAATCATTTGTTGCAGCCCTAGTACAGGGTTCATACAACTTTTTAAGAGTCAAATTCAAGCACTTTCAAAGTACCTAAAGCAAAATAATCTAAATTGTTACAATAAATGCCAGGGGTCAACAAGCAAATATGACGACGGGAACGTTTCATTTCAAATATTAAAAGATTTTTGGTTTACATGAGTCATTGTGTAGATGATGAAACACCAGATTATGTTGAAAATCAAGCATTTTTCAAGGAGCATATTTGAATTCAAGCATATTCCTAACCTTGAAAACATAGCGGTTAAAATTAAGCATTTTCCAGACTTTCAAGACTTTGTACAAACCTTGCTAGTAACACCATTTTCACACTACGCTAGTGACCCTTTAGGGTTAAAGGTCTGACAAGTTGTAAACTGACCTCAGGGTCAGGATCAGGGTTGAGACCTGGATCAAACTCTGCTCTGTTAAAGTTCTTTGTCTGAGCCATACGTCTCTGTGTCAGGAGTGTTATGTTGTCTGCAAACACTCCAGCATATTGTAATGTGTGCTTGTGAAATGGGGACAAGTCTGTATTTGACCTAACATTTTGGATGGAAAGTAAACCAAGCTGAACAAAAACAGCTGCAGGGCAAAGGGAAAAAAAAGCGAGTGAGGAGTTGAATGAACAGAAAGGAGGAGGAGAAAGAGACTCCATTATCAGAGACCTGTGTTCTATCACATGGCTCCAAACAAACACAAACGGCCAAGATAGCTCTGTAAATAAGCAGGCGCCTGAAACAGGCCCGCTGCACCATCTCAACACACACAATAATATTTATCGTTTTTGAGACGTTAAACTGTAGGACAAAGGCTCCAGCATTTCATGAACACACTCTTTATACACAACTGAGGTCAAAAAGTGCTGGATGCTTAAACTTAGAACAAAAAGGAAAAACACAGATGTCATTACGAACTCATAATAAGCAAGACAAAGGAAATACCATCCCTGGAAAACACTGTTGCTACACAAGCGCTCTGACCACGACTGATCTGTCAGTGGGCCTATATGGAAAATATGCTGCCTGTTTTTATATGCAGGATAGGATTGCCATGAGAATGAAATAGGCTGCTTTACAGCACTGAAAAATGAAAAACAGAAACATTTGGGGGATACACTCATAGTCAGGGTTTGCCCTCAAGGCGGGGTCCTCGTCTATAGCCACCCTTTTGCTCTGCTCCACAATTAGGGGGCGCATGAGAAAGGCCAAATATAACACTAAATTCATACAGTCATGCAAAAAGTGTACAGGCCAAGGCTGAGGTACAGGCTGTAAGGGGAAAAAGCAACTCAGAGTGAAGCAAAAGATGCCAACATGCTTTAAGTGCTTCTGCTAACAGATGGATGGTGGAGGAATGCTATGCATCTGTAGCTGCAATGGACACACACATTGATCGGATGCTCTCCATGTCCCAACAACCTACAGCCTTCTACAACTGTCAGCACAGTCAGCCTGACACTCTCACACTCTGCCTCACCTCTATAGACTCCTTCAACACCGCAGTGGGACACATCTCTAACATGCAGAACACACACACACACACACACACACACACACACACCTGCTCAGCAGCAGAAACACAGTGAGACACACACATATTTTTCGCTATAGGCCTCTGCATCCTGACTTTGCACCTCAACTCAACCTGGATGCATAGAGGGAGGGTGGAAGGGAGAAACAGAGGTGTGAATGGAGTAGCTAGTCTTTAAAGAGAGAGAGTGAGAGAGATAGAAGAATGAAAACATGCAAGGACAGACTTTTGGATAAGCTTTCATTCCAGGAAGTTTATTTCACACGGTTTCTGTGTGTTTGTACTTTGTGTCATTGTGCGTTTGTAAAATGAAAAAAGTGGATTCCTGATTTCTGAAGGCCTTTGTTTTGTGTCTCCAGTCTGAAACGATATATCCAGTCCTTTGCTGTACCGTTTCAAACAGAAAGAGAGGCCTGTGTAACCAAAATGAGAGACAGAGTCTGGTCATGGCACAGGCACAATTCCTCAATTCTCCCCCTGAAAAGAGAAAAGGATGAAGAGAAGGATGGTGGAGTATGAGACGACACAGCTATTAGTGGTCTGGACAGAGGAGAGAGAAAAGAAGAAAGAAGAAGGGAAAAGAAAAGCTTGGTTTGCCACAACCTATCTGTCAGCTTCTTTTCTTTATTGGACTGAAAGTAAAGACTGAGCTCACCACTGACTTTCTTTATCTTCCCTCTTATTTTTTCCTTCCCCAGGTTGGCTTGAAGGCCCTGTAATTCACAGCATACCCCTGCAGCTTCCTTGGCTCTTCCTCAGCCCAGTGTTTTCTGCTCCTGCGTCAGCTTGCTCACAACATCCATCTCTTTATCTAACAGTTACTTATACCAACAGAGAATGCAGTAATGGTTTCCTGAAACTTAGATCCTTGAGAGAGAAGACTGATGTGCAGAGTGTAACAACCAATCTAATAGCTGGCAGTGAAATGGCCTATTCCTAGATATCTATGTTCCTGAGCAACAGCAACAGAAGTGATAGTGACTACATGTGAATGACCAGAAAGCCATGTGATTGAATGTGTCCATTCAATTACGTTAAGAGGGCTACCCAACAGAAAACCAGGATGAGGCTTTCCAGACAAAAAGCATTATTTTGGTTTGGTCCTCCTCGCTTCAGTGGCTCTGTTCCTCCCTTTCTAAATGCTCAAAGCCTCCCACACAAACCAATCAGTCACCATCCCTCCATCCTTCCCTCCTTTCTGTGCTCGCATGTTCCGACGGATATGGAGGTGATGCCGATGACTGACAACCTCTGAAAGGCTCGTTTAGAGAGACAGAAAGAGAGACGGAGGATGAAAAAAAAAACAAGTGGAGAAAGAAGGAAACATGTGAAAACATAAGCGGATAGACTTGGCTGCCGTCTGAGGTGTGAGAAATGAGACGGAGGTAGGAGGGAGATGGGGGAGGGATGAGAGAAAATTAGGTGCAGATGAGTAAAAGGATGGTATTTAACGTGACAGAGACATGGACTGAGGCAAACTGATGGAAGTGATAGGAGCAGTCTGAGTGCCAGGACGGAGGGGCCCAGCAATGAGAGAGGACGTTGGAAGGTGGGGATGAAGAGGGAGGGCTTGGAAACAGACAGAAATGGGGGGAAGAGCTAAGTAGACAGAGGGTGAGATGGAGACGAGAGGGAAAAACAGACAGATCAAAGAAGAAATAAAAAGCTGCATTCAATAGGGGGAGAAACTTAACAAAATGGAACCTGTACATTTACAAGTGAGAGAATCTGTTTGTTAATTAACGTGCAGAGGTCACTGTTTATAGGGAAGCAATCTTCTTCAGTGCAGGTTTCCCAATGAAATGAACTTTAACAAGACAGAGTGGGAAATTACTCAACCTCATTTTAATAGCAAGTTGCCCCAGTGTAAACAATTACACAACCTCAATCATCAGAAGTAAATAAACACATATCTCCACAGGGCTTGACATGCAGTTGCACAATACTTTGCAGATCTATTATCACACTGAGCCCCTCGGTGACACAGCATCACTTATTCTTTTCAGGCCACACAGACTTTATACACATACAGATAGCAGGGGCCCTGCTGTCAGATGGGACTTTATTACCAGCTCAACGACTCAAACACATAACTGTCACCTTGTTCCTCTCCTTCATTGTGCACCCTTTCCCCCATTTCTGTCTTGTTTTCTCACACACCTCAAGATAGGGAGCGATGCTCCAGGCCCATACCTTTGATTTATACGCAAAGCAATTAATCAGACACATAAATCGAGCGCTTCACTGCAGCCAAGGAATCCTCATGAAAACCTACACCTCTTTTGCCTTCTGCTTCTTTTCTTCCTCCCTGCCTGACTATGAGTTTGGTATGTGTAGAGCTGAGACAGCTTTCATCAGCCGAGAGGCTGTCAGCCAAAAGTGTCTTTCACATCTCCAGTTCGTGCAAAATGGTGGACAGGTAAAAACACCAGTTCACATCAAATTCACATTCTGAGCTTATTACCAGTTCAATTGTTTATTAAAACTTTTATATTTTGCTACTGTAATACCATGTCTTTATCAGAACACATCCTCTGGAGCACAGGAAGTGAAGTGTTTTAGGCTCCCGGCAGCAACAAAAGTGGTTTGTGTGGAGCAAACAGAAGAAAATCTCTGCAGTTAGCGTGAGTAGCAATAGCCACCATGGCTAAATGGACAAATCCAGGCATAACATGTAGAGCTGAAACGGAACGTTTAATCAATTAAGCCATTTAATGCCAAATATTTCTCTGGTTTCAGCTTCTCAAATGTGAGGATTTGCTGCTTTTCTGTTTTATATCATTGTAAATTGAATATATCTGGGTTTTGGACCATTAATCAGAAAAAAAACAAAAAAAAACGATTTGAAGATGTCTACTTGGGCTTCAGGAAATTGTGATGAGCATTTTTCGCTATATTCTGACATTACATCGAACAAGCAATTAATCAATAAATTGAGTAAATAGAAAATGTATGATGAGCTAAGGCCAGCAGAATTGTATCACTTTAAATCACATTTTTAAATTCATAGACATAACTTGATGTCTTACATATGATTATTCTTACCCTTTGTTCTTATGCTCCTTTTGTGTTTCCTCCTGCTTTCTATTACTTTTATGACATTGTCTTTTATTATTACTCCCAATATAATAAATTGCACCAATATGCTAATATGAGGGAGATCTAATATACTACCACATCTTGCATCAGAGGGAGACTTTTAGAAGATGAGGTCACTCATTGTTTTGCTGTCGCACACTAGTGTCATGGTTCAAAGTGATCCTCTTTCAGGCTTGGTGGAGGAAAGACCAGAAGACAGGAGGTGGACTTGGTGTCCTAGTAAAAGGGTTTCCCTGCCTCCATCTGCATTACTTTACACCACATCTGCTGCTGATTTCCTGCTCATATCTCCAGTGGAGTTTTCACCCACCCTACCCCTAGCTGAGGTGTCCCTTTATGTGTGTATGCACAAGTCAGGCACTGTGCAGAACGTCTGAATGCAGTCTCAATGAGTCTATTCTTGTTAACAGTATCAGTACAGCTCAAATCTCTACAGGAAAGAGCATTAAGTTATACAGTAATCTGCTGGTCCACTGACCACCTACTTCAGTATGAGACAGAGCGGCTCCAAGAGTGTGATGTAAGGCTGGTCGCAGAATAGATGAGGTCACTAATGTTAGACTTTGCTCCGTTTGTCTCTGGCAAAAGATATATTATCCAAAAATAACATGCAATCAAAAAGTATCCTGTTTTATAATATAGGAGGTTGAGCATGAACACAATAGTGAATAGGATATTACGTCAGGATTACGCATTTGTCAAGCACTCTCAGCAGAACATGGACATTTGACCCAAACAGACAAATACGGTCACCATGTCACATTTGTGGTCTCTTGCCACTGCGTTATTCAGCTGGTTGTCACCCAGGACAAGCCTGAACTTGGAGAGTATACAAAGAGGCCTAGTGTGACCCGGAGCCGAGCAGACCTAAGCTAGGCTGGCCCGGGCCAGCGCTCTGACCCAGGGTCACATTCAGCCAATCTCAGTCAAAAACCAATAAACACAGGCCCTGATCCCTACAGCCGTACTCTCTCTCAAACATACAGCTCTAACAATGCACCCCCTCTATCGTCCTAAGACTGCTGAAACACATACATTCTGCCCAGACAAGGGGGCATGGCCAAGGGGCCTCTAGCTGCTGATGGACACACGTAAACAGCGCAGCTCACACAAACACACATGCAGCTAGACAAATAACACCAAAAAGCAAGCAGGCATGGACAGAGGGACAGCACCAATGAAAGACATGTCCAAACAAGCTGTGTCTCAGAATAGTGGCCCACACAGATGCACTTTCACCACAGTCTGCGACAATATGTGCATAAAGATTTTGTGTGTGTGTGTGTGTGTGTGTGTGTGTGTGTGTGTGTGTTGAGGTCTGTGTGTGAGTGCCCCGAACATGTCTGGGGTCTTCGGGAGATTTACGCTAACTGCTGCTGTTTAAACACTCGGGGCCCACCAAGGCCTTTTCACCCTACTCAACACATTACCACAGGACGACCTTCAAATAAAGCATACAGGCTGGTTAAGTCTCCCCCTTGGGCCCCCTAGATAGCCCCCAAAATCCCCTCCACCCACCCCACTCTGTCCCAGCACTCCCTCGCCTGGCTATGCGTCACGGCTCCACGGATGACAGGTTAATGAGGAGAAAATATTTTTACAGGATCGCATTTCGACGGAGCCCTGAGAACCAATGGCAGCGCTTTTATGGGCATCAGCTCACAGACTGGGCACTTTTATCTCTTTATCTCCTCTGGTCTTTATGGGTAGGCGAGCTGTTATGCCTGTCTGACATAGACCACAGCTTACTGACTTGCAGTCAGAGCCGCAGCCCCTAATCCACGGTCTTAAAACCCCACCTCAAACTTCTAACTGCAAGACCAAAGCCGAGGCCCTCCACCCACACTCTGAATAAATGTCTAACTGTGTTTATGAGGCAAGCTCATTCTGTCCAGTAGTGCTTATCAAAGATCTGAACGCATTCCCTCGCCAAAAAGGAACCAGGCGTTTCAGACAAAGTGGCGCAGCTGCAGCAGGTTTGAAAATAAATAGTGGTGATGTTAATGGCAAGGCAAACACCTCAGGCTGGCAGCTAGAGGGCTCTGGATCTGCTCAGCATGACACCATCTTCAAACTCTCATTTTCACCCTTGTGACCTTCACACCTTCCCCTCGCTCCTACCCTCCTGCCACCCGCACCCCCACAACTCCGTCCTTCCACATGCAGTGAGACTGAATCGTCTGACCCGACCTCTTGAACTCTGCTCCCTCAGACCCTCACCCTGTCAGCGCTCCTCCTAGGGGGTGCCAAGCAGTGGCTGCCCCTGGACTGTGCTGTAGCCTGTTAATGATTTGTTAAAAACACAACCGTGGCAGGACACAAGGGGGAAAAAAAGAGATGATGAGGCATAAAAGAGAAGAGAAATTATCAAAAACTTTAAACAAATGTTTCTGCTGAGAGGTGCACTGTTGGTGGTCTCCTGTCGAGCTAAATCAAACAAAACTGTTTCTGTCAGAAAGGCTCCAATTTAAGACAGGGGGAGGGGAGGGAGCTGGAAGGCAGCAAAAGGGGTATGCTGTAGCTTATAAATTTCACAGAGTGGGTGAGAATGGGCCTGTTTGGGTTTGATCTTATTTTGATGGGCACAGGTTTTCTAACATGAGGGTTGTTGGAAGGTAATGCAACTGGCATAGTAGAAACATACCTTCTAAAAACCAACTGAATATTGCTTCAACTAAGGAAAAAAGAAAGAACACGGAGCAAAAAGAAAGAGAGGGCTAAATTATAATGGTAAACACATGAGAAAGGCCATCAGTTTCAACATGGAACACTGCACTCACCACAGTAACTTTATACTACCTCTATCTGAGCCGTCGTGCTTTGTGCCTCTGAGCATGCAGATATGACAGTCGTAGAAACAGGATCCTCATCACTGCAAAAATACATATCACTCCTGCCTGCTAGCCCAGTAATAACATAAGACTAAATGAACAAAATGTGACGCCATGTTTTATCTCTGAATGAAATCAGTTGAAAGTTGGTTCAGTCTGATCCCTTCTCTCTCTATCAATCTTTCATCCCAACCTGCATGGTGGCTGGCTTCGTAAAACAGTTGCTGAAAGAAGAACGGAAACAAAAAGAGGGAAAGAAAGAGGGGAAAAGGGTTGGCTGTACTGTGCCTGGACCTGTAGGACCTGTGAAGCGTAAACCCAGAGTTCCACACAAACACCGCTGTTCACTGTAAACCTTTTCAATACAACTCATCAAAATCTATCAGTTATAAACTTTATGCCAAGAGCAAAACATAAACAAAAATACATAAGAAAGGAATGCCCTTATAATCTAACGAATTGAAAAAGAAAAAAAAAAGCTGTGTACTGTAGCATGGTACGCAGAGATGGGGGGCCTCTGTGGGAAACACCCACCTCTAGATGCCTCAAACTCACTCACTGTCACTCTTAATCTTCCCAGATGTACAACAAGTGACACACAGAATGTGAGGTCACACACGTACACATAACATACTGTCTGAATGGGCCCCTTGAGTGAAAATAACATGCATGCAGAGTCCTGATAGCTGTGGCTCGGGGGCCTTTTGGCATGTCACAACCTGCATCTGCGTACCTGGAGAGGAGACGGACTGTTTGAGGGAGAGATTCATTACATTAATATACACTGCTGGTTATTGATGGCACTGCGATGATTCAGAAAGATGAGTATTGTTTAGGGTTTTTTGGGCCAACTATTTAGGATTGATTTGAATGAACTGAAATTAAATCAGTGAGAAAAGGAATGAAGGGTACGAGAGACCTTTAGTACTGATCACTATTCAACTTTAAAAAACATCTCTGTGTGCAGGTGTGTCTGATGTACATGCCTGTGCTGGGAGGCACTTTGTCATATCTAACTGATGTCATGAGAACTCAGCTCATGCAGCCTGCAGGCTCACACTGATT
The DNA here is from genome assembly GCA_008360985.2 of Macquaria ambigua. Taxonomy (NCBI): domain Eukaryota; kingdom Metazoa; phylum Chordata; class Actinopteri; order Centrarchiformes; family Percichthyidae; genus Macquaria; species Macquaria ambigua. The sequence goes on along the minus strand of VMKM01000019.1, from coordinate 725,381 downwards.
GAGGCAAACATTAGCATAGCAGAAACTGACTGAAACCGACATCAAATTCTTTCATCAGTTGTATCCTAACATACTCTTCCACTCGGCGGCCGACACCTGGATGGATTCATTTCAGGTCCACTGAATTCAAAAGCTTCGGCCATGTGGAAAACTGCTGGCTGTTGCTAGAGAACTGACCGTCTCTCTGACAGTGTTTGTTGTTTGTGGGCGAGGAGGGGTTGAAAGGGAACGGAGGTGCAGCTGCCGCGAAAGGGCTCTTTAAAAGTCATGAAGTACCGCCGGGAAACGAATAGTCCTTTTCATCTCGCCTCCTTTTCTCATTTGGCACACATTTTGTCACTCCTTTTTTTTTTCTCTCCGTCTGTCCTCTTCCTCCTCCTTTCACTCATTTCGCTCACTCCTTCTTTCTTCCTCTCTGTGGAAATTTAATGGTTTCCTGGGCTCAGAGTGAGACATTCTTTCACTGGGAACAATAATAACAAGAGTAAGAGCCACTTCATGTAACTCTCTCACTCCCTAACCAACTGGGCACAACTGGGTATTCTGTCTGTGTGTGTGTGTGTGTGTGTGTGTGTGTGTGTGTGTGTGTGTGTGTCTGTGTGTGCGTGTATGTGCATGTGCATGTATGCCACACTTGAAAAGTGCTTGATCTGTTAAGACCAGGTACTGCAGACTGGTAAAGCCAAGTGGGTGACCGCCTCGTTTGTTATCATCAAAGTCTGCTTATTCAGTACTTAAAAATAACCGACACGGACAAGTGCTCACACATACACACACCCCTGCAAAGAAATGGAAAATCACTACAACGTGGCACGGTTCTTTTACTCCTTGTTCTGTCCACAATAAAAAGTGGAAATTTATCAAATGAATCTAATGAACCTCTGAGTACATTTTGCGAGCGTGTGAAGCTGGATGGTGGAGTTATTGGAGGACAAGGGAATAAAATACGGTGAGAGCAACGTGGAAGTTGAAATGCAGGGTAAGGCACTTGTTTGTGGTTTTAACAGATAAACATGCTAATGCAGATCATGTCAAGAGTTCAACTCAACCTCAGGTACGTTTAAAAAAAAATGTATCAAATTTTGCTGCCTCTAGATATATGCCTGTTGCAAAATGTCTTGATGGTGCCAGAATTACTTACTTACTAATTACTTACTTACTAATTACTTACTTACTGAGCATGCAGTGACAGGTTTATTTGTTAGGGAAGCCCCAAGAAATGTGTGTGCACCCTTGTCACCGAGAATACTCTGAAGGCTGCAGTACTCAGATTTTTTACTTTCCGTGTTTGTTCACATTTGACCACAGTCCATCCAAACAAGCAAAAAATATGCTGTTTGACATTGCAAGCTAACATCAACTAGCCAGAGAATTTGGCTCTCTAAGCCACAAAGTCTCAGTTACTCTGTCTCAAGTCACGAGAGCGGTTCATTCAGATGACTTTTAGCTGCACATGAGAGGCAATGTGAAAAGGGCCAAGACCTTTGGTCTCATTTAGCATCCAACAGCTTCACCTTCTGCTCTCTACAGCTCAACATCAGAGGGCCTGGGAGGGCCAGGGAGGGCCAAAGGACCAGGGACAGGAGCCAGGGGCAGGATGTCACGTCTAACCCTGAACCCACCAGCCAAACCAGCAAGGCTCTCTGGGACGCTCCGTCCCAGCTTTGAGAACAAAGGAGAGGGTCTGACACTGGCCAGGCAGCCCCCTGTTCCTGGCTGGACTCCAAGTCTTCTAGGACCCTTTAAGGCTGCTCTACAGGACCATGTCCAGGCTTTGGCACTGCTAAGATGTTTTAAACCACACACATGGAGCTGTTCCCCTGGGCATGCAGAGATGTGACCTGGCAGAAAGGACTTTCCTCCCAACTCAGAACTCAAGAATACTCCAAACACAGATAAGAGGCAGTCCCCTCTTAGACTGTAGCCTTACACAGCCAAACCCTTAACACACAGGCGGCAGGAGGATATGAGGGGACAGGACATACAAGAATACAGCTCAGGTAGAGGCTTAAGAAAGTGTTACCTTACTACTACTTTTAAAAACTCTCCAGTTTGTCTATGAATACTATATACAGTCACCATAAAAGGCCATTCACAATGCTGCTGGTGTCAGTTACATAAACAATGCAATTCTATTGCTCCTCAGGGACTGACAGCACTGTATGAACAATTGTGTGAAATTCCACAGAGAGGAAACTGGTTTTAGATGTTTTTTGTATTCCTCTCAACATGTTGAGTTGAGTAAGGCAATCTAAGCTTCCACTGAAATTCAGGCCATGTCCACCACATAAGCATAGATAGATTAGAATCACAGTCACTTGAGTTGGACGTTTACCTTGCACACAAAGCATTAACAGATTGTTTTCTAAAACTTTGCTGTCCAAATTGAAATTACAAAACAATATATATCAAAATGTCTTTTTTCTCCCCTCAGTTTTTACCTCAGTCAACATTGGTAAACAACAATGTTCGTTGTCGTCACCATTTGGTGAGGAGAGGGGCATTAATGATAATGACAGACCAATTTGAAAAGTGTGGCTGGATACTCCACACCCTCACTGAGTATAATGTACTCATTTGACTGAGGGTCATAAATGCTGCAGGCTGCCATACTGAGCCCCCTAACCAAATCATTATTTTATAGTCAAGCAGTTGCTGACAGCAAAAACTCAAAAAAACAAAAATACAACACCTGTATTAGGTAATTGGTAGCATCAAAAAACAAAATAGCAATAGTATGCGGTGACTTCATATTATTTAAGCACTTTCATATTTATCCAAATTTGCAAAAAGCTCAGATTTTGGGTGTGAAAACCACCACCTTAGCATGCACAGAATGCCCCAATGGTCACATGGATTTTTAAATGTATCCACATTAGTGTGAATGTGGTCTAAGAAAGTGATGGGTACAGAGAGTTCCCTAAAGAAGTGGCAAGGGGAAAGGAGGGGGCAGGTGGGTAAAATGGGGGAGTGGTGTTCAAGGGGTTTGAGTGGTGTCCAGCAGGGTTCAAGTGCTGGTGTTTGGGTCCTTAAAGAGGCAAGCAGCAGGACTGAGATCCAAAAACCAGTAAACCTCCAACACAATAACAGTGGAGTTTAGGGGCTCCCCATCTTAGCGAACTGAACAATTCCACAGTATGTCTGTGCATTAATGAACTACTTGGGCTCATATGCAAATCAGACAATGGAATGAGACACTGTGCATGTGCTGAGAGTGTGTTTGAGCGTGGGTGTGTTTCTGTGGGAGTGTGAGAGCCCAAAGGTGGGAACTGGGCAACCTTCTCACCCTTGTTCTGTGTTTCTCCCCAAGGGTAAAAGAGGAAGAAGTGGGGAGAGGCTGTGAACAAGACACTGCAATGGCAAACACACAAGAACAGATATGGGGGTTGGGGGAGTAAATACCACTGCAGGGGGGGTTTGGTGCTGTGGTAACAGCGTTCACAGACAAACAGTGTGATCAAGATTCAACACACAGACACATAAACAGAGCAAACACACTCACATGCATTCCATACACAGACTCCCAAACTGAGAAAATGGGCAAAGCACAATGCAAACCGCAAAACAAGATGTAAATGGATAAAAAGATGTGGCACTTTGCCATAATCCCCAACAAGACATCATTCTCCCATGGACAAGAACAAGCTCTGGGAACATCTGAATGAAATGACAGAGAAATAGAGGAATTAGTAGATGAATGAGAGAATAAAGGGATGAATGGTAAATCTTGGCCAAATCCAGTGGACTTGGAAAGGCTGCTTTCTTCCACCATCCTCCTGAAGCTATAGATCTGAAAGTGGGGTTTGGTGTGAATGTGAGGGTGTTAGTGAGTAGTGGCTGCCGTGTGCATGTGCATCCATATACATTATGCATTTGTGTAAATGTTTCCACAGTACATTAACTGTACTTGTGAAAATATGCATATGCCTGTGCATGTGTGCCACACACTTCTTGCTGCTGAGTTACAGTTGCCGTCACCAGTGTGACCTTTCTCTCAACCTTTAATGTCTTCAGCAGCCTCGTCCTCTCTTCCTTGCCTGTACCTCCCCTCTACTCCTTTTTCTTCTATGTCTATGTCTGTGCTGGTATTCACTCCATCAAATTTACTTACATTTCTCCTTGTGTTTATCCCTCCTAACTAAGCTGTTAAGGTTGAACAACTTTTCCATCTACATTTGAGTATATAATGCATTTGCTTGTTCACGTTATTTTGATAGCAGCAAAGGATCCCTGACTTACCTCTGGATTGTTACAAACAATTTATCTTCAAGGTAAATAGGCCACTTTATCCCACTGCAGAACCATTTAATCAACTATTTCCTCCTAACCCATGATATATATGTCACTAAGCTGGATATACTTATGGACAGCAAACTTCCAAACTGTAATACATGAAAAATTAAAGCAGGTGCCAGGATTCATGTGGGAATGAGAGAGGAAAGCACATAGGTAGGCCCCTGTTGAGGCCTTGCACCTATGATAACAGAAGTAGAAGAGGAAAAAGAGGGGGGGCTGTTCTTCCTCCTCTTTAATGGCAGGCAGTTGGGACATTTAATGCCTCTCAGGAAGATAGAAACCTACACTATGCAAAAGTAATCAGAGGAACAAACCACTTTGGTCACTGGCCTGAGAGGCGAGGACCAGTTCAGGAGGAAGGGATAGAGAGAGAGAGAGAGAGAGATAGAGATAGAGATAGAGATAGAGATAGATAGAGAGAGAGAGAGATAGAGAGAGAGAGAGAGATGTAAATAGTGTGGGAGAGGGATCAACACATTTCTTGAAATTGACACTGCCTGATGTGCCCATAAAACTTTACTGCTTTACAGTCTGTCCTCCACACATGATAACAGTCAGTACAGGACAGATATCTACACCATCTCTCATGCACAGAGAGATAAGAGATGCTGTGGAAGTGAGGCTCAGTGTGAAACATCAAAACACCAAACAGATAGGGCAGAAACATTTGTCTCCTGCAAAATGGGCTTGCACATCAAAATGTTAGTCATATATCATTGTGGCATTTTGGGGAGCAGGGCAAAAACTCACACTTTGAGTGAAATATTATAAACGAAGCATGGAAATACAACATCATTGAGAAATGAATTTAGATAGGTACACAATTCAATTCAATCTTTTTAGCATTTGGTTGTTTGTGACAACATCAAAGTAATTTGAGCTATTCATATGGAGATGATGTTTATGTAAAGGTGAAAAACACGAGAAACGTGTTGTACATGTCAATGTGAGACGATGCATACCTTATACCGCATCTTGGGACAGGAGTGAATGTAAAAGCCCAGGTAGTAGTAGGACAGCTTGGGGGACTGTTTCTGCAGCTGCCTGGTGAAAGCGATCTCCCTGTGGCAGGAAACACACAGACACACCTTTTCAGAGAGGTACTGTTAGAAAAAGCTTCATGCTTTCAGAAACAGCACATATGCATGCAGTTTGGTGTTACTGCTCCTTACAATGATTGTTCACTCCAGCGCCACTTGCTCTTTTTCAGTTGATCCTGGTCAGAGATGCTGCACTGCAGTGCGCAGTGTTTTAAATATCACGTTACATAATCATCTTTGCAATTTACACAGTGACATGGGTCAAAGTTAAATGCATAACATAATTTACTGGTGATTTTTTTTTAATTATTTGTTTATGAGGGTTTATGCAAAATAGTTTGCATTGTGTTTTAGCTACAAATGTATGTGCATGCAGTGAGACTTTGTACACTAAAGGGACAGACAAACAAATGATCATCAGTTTGGAGGTGAAAACAATAAGCCAGACAAAGTAAAGCGTCATTTAGAATATATTAATTAATATTACAATGCTTTCTTACAGGTTAGTTTATCAACAGCATATAAATGAGGACATTAAGAAATAAAATTGGTACTAGCAGCTGTGACTAGAGCAGTGCCTGAGGAAGCTGAGGAAGTAAACACCCACACTCAAAAAGGCAGCTTTTCTTGGTCTCATTTCATTACACAAAAACAACTGCCTTCTCTCTATCGGCATTGAGCCCTCGGGCAGAAAAGAAGGTGGTGAAAACAGAGGGAGAGAGCGTGTAAAATAAAGATTTAGAACTTGGAAGATTTATACAGCTTCTTCAAATACAGTAAATGTCTTGCCTGCTTTATTTTTCCCCAATAGTTTCTTCCTTAATTGCATCCTTTTTCTAAAAGCCTATTTTCCCCTTTCCCTCTGCCGTTTCCTTCACTATTCCATAACTAAATTCCAGCTCCTCTTTCTTCTCCCTTTTTGTTTCACTCTTCCTTCCACCCTCTGTGTTTCACCCGCTTAAATGAAGGGGGAGAATTCCCTTTCTTACAATACTTAAGAGAGAGAGAAAGAGGCCTTAAAATAAAATAGATGCACTGAAAAATAAGACATGGGACAAAGCAGGCCAAGCCAGGGAGGGGGAGATGGGGGAGAGAGAGAGAGCAGGAGGAGAATATAAAAGAGGAGGGTCAAGAAAGAGAAAGAGAGGGAGAAGAGAGGCTGCTAGAGCGAGGTGCTAGAAGGTCACCCGCTTGCTGCCAGGTTCCTGGGTTCCCATCCCCTCTCCACAAAAGCACCCGGCAGGCCTGAATTGGGGGAGGGGGGTCAAGAGAGGCGAGGGGCCCATTCACAAAAAGCCCTGCGCCCCCCCTTCACTTGAGGCCTTCACACCCCCACCTCCACCCCCATGGCAGCAGCTTGAGTCCGCCATTATCCCCTCTTCAGCCATCTGACACTCCAGCACAAGCCAATTATCAAGCCCTCTGCTCCTGCACAGCTTCCCTCATACTGATGTGCATACAAACACACACCCAGACACAAAAGGCCCATAACATAGTGCATACCACAAGGTGCTTACTACAGTCTCACATGCATGTGGAAACATTCATTTCCAAACACTACAAGAATAATGTTGATTCGCCAGATTTAAAATGCAGAGTGAACTGCGAGTGATGGGAGGCACACAGAAGCTTATTTTAACTGAGGAAATCTGAAATCACACAGTATATGTATGTACTGTATAGGTACAAAAAACTAGGGATGTCCCAAGCTGGTCTGCAGGATTAAGAATTGGGCCAATCCAGGCCTTTATTGATGGATCAATATTGTCCATGTAAAGCCTGGTCCATTTCATCCCTCATTTGTTTGCTCCGGCACAGCAGCTGTCAAAAATGCTCCATTGGGATCCCTCAAAAATTTGAACTGTTGCAAGCGAGTTAAACTGAACAGCACACAAAACAGACAAACAACAGCCTGCAGTTTCAATCAATGACATGAGAGCATGTAGCAGCAAGCAAGCCAAAATCTAAATAGTTTTACTTATTTTAATGTAGGCTATATGCCCAATTCTGCCATTTTATTATGTACAGAAAAATATACATGTATGTCAAAAAAAGATTGGATTGGATGCCGTGTCAGCAAAAAGTGAATATTTAAGGACTTGGATCAGGATCAGGGGAACACAACATAATCAGGACATCCCCATAAGAAAGTGATCCAGGTTGGACACCAGCTGTGTTTCCTACACACAGTGCCCCAGGCACCTCATTATGCGCCTTTTTTCTTCTCCTCCTCCTCCTCCTCCTCCTGTCCCGGGGCCTGTGGCAGAGGGAGCTAGACTCCTGCAGGAAATTTCTCAACATCCCCCTCTCCTGTTTCTACTGCTGAATCACACGTATACACACATACTGATGTACAGAGGACCAGAATAGGGCCACACAGGGCTGTACTTGTTTTTGTACTTCAGTAATGTCTAACATACATATTTAACCACCATTTATGTAACAAACTCTACATCTGTTTTCCCAGATGATGTCCAACAAATCAGGGTTCCCACTGAAATACTAATTCCAAAACTTTCCCCCTGTCTTTCCATAACCTTTCCATGACTTTTTGTTACCAGGAGAAAGCGAAGTTCTGCTACATACTTTACTTTCCTACATGATTATTTAAATGCTGTTTTTTTGTTTTGAAAGGAGTGCACTTGTACATGATAGAACCCAGGTTCCAATCCAATTGGGCTTGCTGTGGAGAAGAAACACCATCGAATGTAATGAATGTTTGAACAAGTTTTTTAGCATGTGTGTGTGTGGGTGTGTGGAGGGGGGTGCACAAGAATTCTGTACAGTAAGTTTTGGACAGAGTCAGCCAGGCCAAGCAGACTAGGGAGTGTCCAGACCTGATCAAAGGCCTGGGCTCTGGTGTCTGTAAACAAGCGGGAGGATTTTAGTCCCGCTGGCTCCCTTCTCCAAGGCCTCCTCCACACACCGAGCACTCTGTGTTACTCTTGGAGTCAGACTCTTAAAATAATAAGTGATGGGGAACTGTGTGCTTATGATGACCAGGGTGTTCCCTCTATATGAGCAGAGCCTGTCTGTCCTAACTGCTGGGCTGACTTAGTGTGTGATTACAAGTACGCACATGAACGAGCACTCACAACTCACGTACTAACACCTGTACACACCAACTTTGAAGCCCAGATCTCCCACATCTGTGCAGAAATATTTTAAAAAGCCTTTCTCACATTATTGGGTTACATTTTACAGGAAACGCCAGATACGTGCGCCTGTAGCGTATGTGTGTGTTCTCTTATTTCACCTTGGCAGAGAGAACTGTCGTCAGCTGAACCGCAAACAGAGCGCTGCCTCAACCAATCAAGTGCGAAGAAAGAGGTATTTTTCCCCAACCTACAGTATTATGGCACTTAAAGTATACAGTTCTAAGGAAAGATAAAAATTTGGGAGGAGCCGAAAAGATCAAGAGTCAGGGAGAGAGCAGGTTAAGAGGAGGGCAAATGTGAGGGAGTGAAGAGGGAGGAAGAATAAAAGAGAGAACAAAGAAGGGAATGGTCACCATTGAGCAGCAAAGCAATTCCTCTCCTGAAAGGAGTTACATGTTGCATTTGACAAATCATTACTAAACATTACATTACTTAATTTTAAGACATAGCATAATTTCTGTAAATAATCTGGATGTTGTTAAAGCCTTACTGCCCTCTACATCAGAATTTGCATTGTGTGCCACTGGGTTACATTTGACAGGAAATCTGCTGCAAAAAAGGAGAATTCTTGTTTAATAACAATCACAGCAAACTGCAGCATCCTCTTTGTGACAGGAAGCAACAAAAATATGGTCCTGATTTTATGAACCATGAGCACTGACACTATCCCTGACATGCCACAGGGGCTACCAATCATCTCCACCATAATCTAATGTGTTTACGGCAATTATTAGAAGGCTTTCAGAACAACAGAAAAGGGATGATGTGGCTGGTCTAAGTCCTGGCAACCAACCTGAGAGCAGAGTAGGAGCCCAGAGACAGTGAGGCAAAGTCTGGGTGGTAGTACAGGTAGACAGAGGACACGCAGGTAGGCAGGATATCGATCACCCCCACCGCAATGATGCGTCCGTCCAGCCAGTACTGCTGGTGGAAGGAGCCGTAGCCTACCTCAGGCCCATCTGGAGAATATTCCGCCTGGGGTAAAACAGTAAGAGAAGGTGGTCACTGGTCAAAACAATAGTAATACTCTTTTGTGCAATATAGTTTGTATGTTAAATATATAAATCACAGTGGAACGAGAATGTGGTATTTAATAGGACTGTTTTTACTTTCTTGCGCAGATGTACTTTCTCTGTCTTTTACACACACACACACACACCTGTATGATGGTGTACTATAACCCAGGCTTTTCCCTGCCAGGCCTCACACATTATGTGTGGGGGTGTACAGTAGCCTCACGTTCAGCCTGCTAATGGCTCCCAAATGTGGAGCAAGAGAAGGGGTGGGGGTAGCTGGCCACAGAAACACTCCAGGAGAGGACTTTTTAATAAAAGGCCCTGCATGAGCTAAATCCATTTCACCAGGCGGTGGTGGAGTGTTGCCAAGCTTTGTCCTATATGTCTGCGTCTGCTCTCTCCATGTGGCATGAAAGAATGTGGGTGTAGGTGTACACCCGCGTGTTTGAGTCTACCCCATAATAAAACAGTTAAGTGTTTGACACACATTGCGTTTCTCATAGGGATCCGCATGCTGGGTTTTTCAATCAAGTCACTTGACTGCTTTTCTCACAGAGGCTTAAGACTAGAGGCTTGGGGTTAGGGTTAAAAGTCATATCAAGCCAGGGTATTGGTTTATGTGTGTGTGTGTGTGTGTGTGTGTGTGTGTGTGTGTGTGTGTGTGTGTGTGTGTGTGTGTTTCTTCAGTGCACGAGTAACAGGATCCTTCTCCTTCACCAACATTCATCTGGTCCCAGTTAGGTAGTGCAGACGCTGCTAGTTATCACAACACTGAGAGAGCTAGCTCACTAATCCATCGCGCCACTGGGCCCACACTCTGACCAAATTAAACCTGACCAAACAGAAACAAGGCACATACACATACACACACACTCCCTGCAGCTCCGTGACCCCAGAGGGCTGAACGTCACCGATGGGGTGACTGTGTGCCACATTCCTCCTTAGCACCATGTAAGGTTTTCTTAAGTAGAGCTGGTAGTAAAAATAATATTATATCCCTCTAGCTCAGACCCTTGGACACTCAGGTCTGATTACCTGTCTGACTCAATGTATACCAGAGGCCATTTATCTTTGTGTGTGTGTGGGTAGTTGGGTGGAAAGGGATGATTAAATTGTCTAAATGCTGCTCCACATCAGAGGACATATGATATGAGATAGAGATGATGTGGGTTTAGCTGCGACTGCCTGGCAGCCAGGCAAAAAGGAGGGAAGAATCAAGTAAAAAACGAACAGTTATTTGGAGAGTGGCTGGGGATGTTGAAGGGTGACAGGCACCACATCTGGAGCAAGCTGGCTGTGTGTGTGTGTGTGTGTGTGTGTGTGTGTGTGTGTGAGAGAGTGTGTGTGTCTGAGATTGGGGGGAACTGTCCGTCTGTGTAAGCAGGCAGCCTGTTATTTCTTGGCACCAGTTTCCCCAGAAACACTGGAGGCTTTGTCAGAGGCCCCTCTGTGTCATTTAAAAGTTGCAGTAAGTAAAAGGAAAGAGCGAGAGGTGATCAGTGCGTGTAAGAGAGGGAGATTTTTTTCTTACCCCACCTCGAGTATACATGCTTGAGCACAATTACATGAACGTGAATGCCAGTGCAATGGAAGTAATGGCTGTCTGAGTTGGTGTGTTTGTTTATAAGTTCATACCATGTTCAAGGCTGATCTTGTCTGACTGACCTGTGCGTCACCTCAGACGACAGCTTAATGGTTGTGTCCTTGCCACTGTGACAACAATCTAAACATTCTCTGGAACACTTCAAACCACCCCAGAGCTTCCCCTGCAGCCCCAAATCACTCTCATATGGCCTAAATACAGGGCCATGAGAGCAGTGGGCTCGACAGAGTGGGGAGGTGGTGTACTGCATGTATGGTTCAACCTGCTTAGAGAGACATTTGGGGAGACTTTTATTGTCAGAAACAGGAACCTAGTATATGATATTGACTTTCAGACACTTTTCTGTGATTGTTTAAAGTTGTTGGCATTTATTAAGTTACTTATTCTAGCAAATCCTACCCAAAACGTAAGCCTGATCTGGCTCTACTGATGGTCTGAGATGGGAGAGAAAGGAACAGACTGTACTTGAAAAGTACAGCGAACTCAGCATTGATGCTAATAGTCTCTCTTTAGTAACAGCTCAAAACTCAGGTACAAGTTGTACCTAAATATAATAAAATATCTTGCTAAATGAGATCATGACTCTATAATAACAAGAACAGTCTGTATTAAGTTTTAATGTTAAGCATACTTACATGATGCTGTTATGATTATTTAATCCCCAAACAATAAACAGAAAGCCTAACAAATTCATTCCAATTTTTAAAATGTACTTTAGTGGTTTTATTTGTCTCATGTGTGAAATGAAAATGTCCTTCATTGCAGATGATGATGTTTTTCCTGTAATATCTTTCACAAACAATTCAAAAGGACATTATTGTATGTGGCTGAAAAGTCCGTAGACCAATTTGTGGCCCACAGGATTCTGCTACGTTAAAGTTAGACATACAGGTACACATCAGATCCTGCAGCGCCCTGTCCCCTTTTAACATTCATTTATATGTTTTATGTGTAACATATTGATCCAAAGTCCCAATTTGGGCTCTCAGTGTGAAGAAACCCCACAAAGGATTAGATCAAAGCAGCTGTTTGGAACAGTGAATTCCAGTAACAGAATGGACAAAGGCTTGGCTTGTGCTTAGAGAGTTTGGATGTGACAGTTATTAGTTGAAGAACAGATTTTGGAAAATAGTTTATTCCATTTGCTCACAACAATCAGTGAATTATACAATATGTGGGATGAGCATGGTTTCATTTACAGTTTCTTGCTTTTTTATTTGGTTTTCTTTTCCCTCAGTATTGATTTTTATTTGATGTGTTTTTATTTATTATTTCTATTTGTACTGTACTTTATTTTCTTGTATTTGATTTCTTGTGCATTTATTCATTAGCCCTTTTAATGTGGTTAATAATTAACCATATTATCTTGAAGTAGTACTACAACATGTGTGTTATTTCAGTGGATAAATAGCACATTCAGTATATGAATTGCTTTTGGGTGGAAATCAAATCAGTGGAGGATGAGTGTTTACCATGTTACCACTTGTTTTTTCTGCTTAACCTCAACTCTGTAAATCTGCAGCACTGAGTTGTTAGACCTATTGTAGCAAGGATGCTGTTATGATTCTGGTACTGACCAACAACAGATGTTGAACTAACAAATTTTAAACTCTCCCTCTCCTCCTCCTGCAATCACAAATGTGCATCCACACAAAACCGCGAACATGCACAGAGCAAGTTCTGCAAGCAAGACGCAGGCTCATAGCTCACGACATGAGCACCCATTATTGTCAGTATTATGCAAATATACTAATTCCTCCCACGCTGTAAAGGACAAAGTGAGATTTACTTTACCACTTTTACAGAGCTGCTCTGTTGTTTTACAGTAGATGCAGCTGGTAGACCTTTCTGTTTTTGGCTTACAGCATGTACAGTGGGGTCTGTGTGTTCACTACTATGGTATGTCAGCTGGTACATTCCCTGCTGATGTGTATCTCTGTTTCTTTACATAAAGAAACTTCTCATTATCTTCCTCCCAGGGAGAGAAAGAGAGACCAAATCACAGAAAGACAGATACAGAGAAAGTTTGGGAGGTGTAGCCTAAAAAGACTTTGTGACTAATTGGCCAACACCTATGATAATGAATGTTTGCCCCTTGGTTATACACATTAGGAGGCTGTAAAGAAAAATAAATAGAAACAGAATGAGTGCATGAACCCCACCCAGCCCATAATACCTAGAGTTTCTCCAGCACAAGCCACTTAGACATCACCAAGGTCAAGTGCAGTGACAGACACCTGCATGACTGCTGCTCATCATGTTTGCAGGTACTGCCACTGTTTATCAGACAGCACAAATGCGTTTATGTGTCTGTTTGTGTGTGTTAATGTATTTTCTTTTAAAAACCCAGAGGAATCAGTGACAGCTGGTGTTAATTACCTCAGAGTTTCAGCACGAATCCTCTGCAATTTTGGTGAAATGGAACACAGCAGCAAACAAACAAGTCAGACAACAACCTGGGTCCTAATTAGCTGCAGTTGTATTTGTAAGTATGCTGTTAGCATACATTTGTATAAATGCAGGCTTACATGTGAGCTGATGAACCACACAGTATGCAGGTCCATGTGGTGAGTGTCTGTGTGTGTATTTTAATAGCACTTTGATTGGAGACAGATGGAGGCCAACACGCAGAGGTAGCACAGAGAGCCATGCATAATAACTCTGAAATTGAGAGCATTTGGAGAGAGACAGGAGAAGACAGGGAGGGAGATCAGAGAAAGAAATAAAAACAAGTTGGGCGAGAGGAGGCCAACTGAATGGAGACGGCTCCCTAAACCAGTCCGAGAGGAGGGGACAGTGAAGGCAGGAAGATATGTGAGGCAGTGTGCCACAGTAAGTGTGTGCACACGTGTGTGTATGTGCGCAGAACTGTGTAATTCAGTGTGCCTGGCCGCCAGCCTTGACGAGGTGATAAAAGCTTGTTTCCTATAAACACTAATGATGTTCATTAGTGAGGACCTGAGGGGGCCCATGGGGCAGCACAGAGTGACTGTGTTTGTGTGTCTCTGTGTCAGTCAGTTTGTGTGTGCTCCTGGACCTCAATCCTATTAAAGTGGCTGTTACAAGTGCCCATCCTGGGTCTAATTGCTGGTGTAATTGTCCTGACCCAACAGGTCCACTGGTGTTTCTGAAGGCTGCAGCTCACCAAGTCTGCTAAGTGCCTGCCTGCACCTACATCTCACTCAGTGACCACAGAGAATACTACAACTTAACCGTGAATCCTGTTCCAGATGCCATCAATATCCTTCATATTATAACCATCTAATTGTGTAATCATTAAATGGATTACAAGCAAGATTGTATCAATTAATGCACCAGAAGCTGATATATCAAACTTTCCATGGTGCTTAAATAATTACTTCTTTTTGCTAACTGGGCCGATAGCCATCTGTTAGGCCCCAAATTGATGCCCATGAAGCTGCCTAATCAGCCTGTAATCTGTACCACACCACACAAAGTGAAAAGCAGTGTCCCACTCTGTCAGGGCCAGAGGAAAGGACTGGTCTGAAGACCTTGTGTTCAACACAGTCGCAACGCAATCTGGACACCACATTTCACTGTTTTCCTCCTTCCACACCCCCTTTCACTTAGACAGGGCTAAATTAAAACCCCTCTGATATGAAACAAAAACCTCCTTCCTGAATCCCTTAACCCCTCCTCAATCCAGCTGGAGGGCTCTTGAAGAAAGAGAGCAAAGGTGGTTGGGTAGGTATGTGCTGGATGAGGGGAACTAGTGTACATTTATCCCCTTCTGAGTGTGTTTGATGAAGAACTAAATGCTGAGACGCTGGACATTTTTCAAATCATTATCATCATCTACATGACAGTAATTTCACCAGGAAGGCCTTCTCTTGGCAAATCATTACAGGTAACACATATGGATGAATAGAGACATTTAAAAGGGGTTTTATTAAACTGTCAACAGGCCAAAGGAAATACATACCTCTAGCGGTGAATCACAGAGAAATCTCCGGAACTGTGGAGGGAGGCAGAGGGGGGTAAACAGAGAGAAAAACAGTTAGTTCTTTGGGTCACCAACTCTTTTGAAAAGGCATAAATGAAAACCAAACACGTCTCCATTGCTGTCCTATATAGTTTATCCCTCCCTGGTTTCTCCTCACTCAGGTGTCACATATCAAACGCAGCCCCCCATTCACAAAGGGGCATTAAAAGGAAGACTGTATTTACACAAATGAAAACGTTTAGCCTATCAACTGAAGCTCACAGTCCAGGGAGGACATAGTGACAGCTTAAATAATCAGCGCTGCTGATGTCAAAACAGCCTATCTCTGAACACACTTTAAAATGCACATCAGATATCAATTACTGAGGGACTTTATGTCTGTGGAAACATGAAATCTTTCTTCAATTCTCTCTACTATTTCCTGTGCTCCTTCTTTTTTTTTTTAGCGCCAGGGTTGAGAGCAGTGTGTTTACAGACGAGCCGACCCGCAGGACTGGAGGACAAACGTAGCACGCTTCCACGTTTAGGGCCAAAACCATTCTATAATGAGAACCAGCACGGCCACAGTGGAGCAGTGATGGACAGCTTTTGCTTTACTCCGTCTATCTCACCCTCATGCACCACACCACAGTTTCAAGTTCATATTTCACGAGGAAAATGCTACAATCCAGCTGCGTCGTTCATTTGCAGATATGTTCAACTTTGTCTGGTGAGCAGAACAGCACCAAAGTATCCTAAACATAGCAGAGAGGTTCCAGACAGGACTAAACAAACAAGGAGGGGATATGAATGATATAAAATGGCTCATAAAATAGGAGGTTACATAATGACACTTCTTATTAACCAATGGCTGCTGTTAATAATGTGGCTTTTTTTTCTTGTTTTCCCTCACTCAAACCCTGACTCCAAGTAGGGTTGGGCTTATATGGGGTTCTTGGGTTAGCAGGTGGTCAAGCAGATTTAACTGCAGATTTAACTGCAGTTTCACACACTGACGCCACGGAAGCTGTTGCTATCGACAGCATATAATTAACAGGCTAATAACAGATTTGTATTGAAAGGCCGGTATTTGCCGAGTATATTGGCAAATCAATATATCAAACTAATCCGACTCTTTGCATGACTTCCTGAAGATTAAACCAAAGCAAATGAAAATAATCGATAGGCTCCCTAGCTTCTCTGGCACTCATGACTTTTATTTCTGTCATGACTGCTGGTATTTGAAATAGGACTAATCTCTCACAGAGTCTCTGTCAATAAATGGATGAACCCAAGTTATCTTGTACATACAGCAGATCTGTACAGACCCATACTGGGAGGGATTTCTGTCTTTCCTTCTTATTAAAACCAATTAGCTGTAAGAGTTACTGGAAATTCCCACACACACACCAACACCCTCTGTTTGTGCGTGAGTGTGTCTGTGCACAGCAGTACAGCTAGTATAAGTGATGACTGCTGAGAGCATGGTTCACTGGGTGGGACAGTCCTGGCTTAGGTGCAACGCAAAACCCTGCCAGTAGCCTGAACTCATCCAAAAGAGTGTGTGTTTCTCAGTTTGTCTGCCACAGCAGATGTGTGTGTTGGTGACACTAATGCAGTGCTCTCCAACACGGGGGATGTTTTGGAAGAGAGGGGCTGAAGGATGATGCGCTGTCGTCTGTCATTTCTATTTTACCTTTGGCCTGAAGCAAACTGTTTTCACTACCTTTCCGACTCGCCCACTTGAGTTGGATTCTAGTCATAAAAATGACTAAATGCACAAAATATTAGTTAGGTTCCAGTCAGAAAAATAAGTGGATGTATAAAATCTGAGGATCAAGCTAGAAGACAGCTAGTGTAGAGAACTCAAAAACAAAAGAACTAAAAAAACAATGCATGCAGTTCTTGCTGAGAGGTGTTGTTGTGAGCTATAAAAGTCTCACAAACTGTGCTCCCTGCAGTGCTGAATACTACAACAAGATGGAACTGCCTTTACCCTCGACCCGACCTCACACCAGGATGGAGAGGAGTAGAGGGGAAGAGGGGCCGGAGAGAACTGCTCAGACCCGGAACAAATGACGGTTCTCATCCTACAACTGCTCTTATGTCATTTTTACTTTACATTCTCCTGCTCAAGGCCATTAGGCCAAGTGGACCCGCGAAATCTTGATGTGCAGTTACTGCAATAGTCCCTGAGCCTACATCTATCCCAGGAAAAATATGTCAAACTTTAAACTTTTAGCAGTAGTGAAATAATGGCAACTCACTGCGTGCAATTATACAAATTCTTTAATTTAAATGTTTTGAAATTCAATTCACCTGCAAAACAGAAGGGTATTTTGTAAACTTTCCGTCTTTCAATGTGGAAATTGTAGTGAATACATCTGTTTAGTCGACAATGATCTTTGCTCATGCAAAAAATGCTTGTCAAGTTCCCCACCTGTGTAATCATGCCAGTAAAGTGTAATTTTCCACTCCTAACTTTTCAGTGACTACTGCTCTGCCAGTCAACAAATTACCAACAGCAAAGCCTCCCAATGTGCGATATTGCTGAAGGGCACAAATGAAACTTTTGTTTAAAACTCACCAAAAGAAAAAAACGAAATAGTTTACCAACAGAACAACAGCTGCAGTTATTAGATGACATCATTTATGGAGGCCATGCTACGACACTGGCTGCTGTGTGTGTGTGTGTGTGTGTGTGTGTGGTTAGAGGCATTAGAGCCTGTTAATGTATGCAAATGCGTACTTGGAAGAGTGTGCCATGATGAGTTCTCATAGCTCCGTGCACCTCCCTTCCTCAGTGCCTCCTCCTCCACCTTTACCAGGCACTCATCAGGGGGCTGCTGGGTAATCATACCAAGAGGAACGAGCAGTGGAGCACAGCAGCTTTCCACTGCTGTGTCAACCCTGCTTGGCTGGGTGAGGCCGCTCTCCTGGAGCCTGGCAGGGTTGACCCCTCTCTAGCCACTGACAAACAACAGACCACATGGCCCTGCCAGGCTGACACAGACACACACACAAACAGACAGACAAACTCATTCACAGACACAGGCTCTGCAGGAGATCGACAGTCTAATGTGGAGGTTCAGTCACTCAGGCATGAAGGCAGCAAGGCAACAACCACGTGGATACAATCTCAGCTTCCTCTCTCTATCTCTCTATCTCTAATACAACAACACATATGCCCGTAAACGGAGCCATGTCCAGAGCAACTTCTGGAACGTTCTCATCCACAACACATGGAGTCCATCACTTCCTCTCTAACTCTCCCTTTCCTATAGTAAACACTCAGCTGTGTACGATTAGGAGGGCAAGCAGCCGTCTCAAACACACACACACACACCCACACAAGCTGTCGTGTCTTCACTCACACACATACAGTAAATATAAACACACACATCTGCCTAATTGCTACTTAGACCTCTCGTCATTGTGCTCTTTACTCGCTCAAATTGCAGTTCTTATTTGAGCGACAAGGTGCCTGTATTCACTCTCTCACATTAAAAAAACAATAAAAAACAACCCAAACACTGTTTCTTTTTTTCTTCACCAAACCTCTGCTGACTAGATCATTGCTGCACCTAGCTGCAATGCACAGATCAATGTGTAAAAATAAACAAAAGAGCTCTGACATAAAGGGAAGTGGATCTACAATGGTAAACATGCTGCTTATAGAACGTTTTATTGAATCTCTCATTATTGTTCATAACCATGTTGCAAATAGCTTTAAGATAATCTGCGCCAAAAGTTATTTTCGTCATTCATTTATTCCAGTTTTACTGATACATTTTATTGCCATTTCTCAGCTTTTTCCATATACTTTTTTTTTTTTCCTTTTTTCATGTGTCTTGGTTGAGGTCCTGGCCATCAAGAAGAGTAAATACAAATTTAACAGGATTTGTTTTCCTGAAAATGAATGCCACATGTGCAGGAACTCAGAGTCACGGCTCAGCACAACAGTTAAGACCAGTAAGTGTGAGTTAGAGTGTGTGTGTGTGTGCGCGCGTGTCTAAATAATTGCAAATATGTGCTTCAACTCCGTCAGGAAACCATGATTGGATGTGGAAGGAATAATGTCTGGCTCCCTTCCAGTCATGGTATGACAGGAAATGCATACATCCTTAAACAAACAAAGCCATTCCCCTCTAGGACATTGTACTGTCTAATGGCAGTACAATTTTGGCTGGGTAATTCAACTTGCACACACACACACAATCTCTCCTATCGCCTGGCTCTGAGCCAGGCTGACAGTATTCCACATTCTGTCCCGAGGTAATACTTTAATGGATTAATAAATACCTCCACAAATACTAAATGACCAAACTTCCTAGGTAGCAGCAGCAGGCATAGAATGGCACGGCACCAAAATGTGCCATCACCACATCGACAATGTGTTTCTCATTTCTTTATGAATGCCACAGGACAATGGGGGGCTCTGGGCTTCCGGGAAGAGAACAGGCCAGTTAACCAGGAGCTTGACGGGCAAGAAAATAAAATCAGCTGTGTTTTGTACTGTGGGCTCAGGAGTGGTTGTCACAGCAGTGAGTCCAACTAAGGAGAATATAATTAAGTCAAATTTGTTTGAGTGGGACTAGACAAACCAAGGAGAGGACAGCATGCCATCTCCAGTTCTGGTACTAATGTGATACAACAGCTTTATTTATGGAGGTCGATACAAGGAGGATGGAAGCCTTGTGCGTTGGTCTGTCACTGGTGTCGACCTCTAGAATATCATCATGTAGCACAGAAAATGTGTGCATGTATGAATTGTACATATTATCATCTTAATTGAACCCTGTCAAAATGAATATATAGTGTTGTTACAATCTAGAGTCCAGTCCATTTCTCTACATCACTCCCTAAGGTAGAGATGTCAAGGTGAATTACAATGAATGGGCTCTAATTAACCCAACCTTAATTGACTCTTTGCTTTTACACTACACTACATTCAGTCAGTATCCAACCTGGAAAGTCCATCAATAAAAAAATAACTTTATTTTCTGGCAACCCAACAGACAGCAGAGTTTTTAGATGTTATTCCTCTAGTTCTTGAACCCATCTGATCCCAGTACAGTTATAAACCTGAGCTGAAACTGTGCACACAAACACACACAAACACACACTCCCTTTAATAGAGCTAGTGTTATGGCACTAGGAAAGAATCTGCCCAGTCTGCCCAATCTGACAGCTTTTATTATTTATTAATTACCTTACTTTTACAAGCTGGAGAATTCAGTAATTTACTGAGGCCTGCTGGCAGGAGGGTGGAGGAGGAGGTTGTTTTTCCAGCCCTGAGGGACAAAAGGCCCTCTCAAGTTAGTGAGAATGTCCAGCAGTTTACACTTTATTTTCTCCTCTTTTATTTATACATAAAGTGGAGAAACGGAGGTGTGTATATATATTTTATAATATCATTTACCGAGTATTCATTTTTAAACTTTATGATTTTATATTGGTTACTGTTTGTTTCCCATTCCCATTTATTACTGGACAATACTTCTCATTCACTGCATAAACTAGTAAAGTTTACAGTTACAGCTTACACATTCAAAGATTAACAGAAAAAAAACATTTTAATCATTATAATTATTTATCGAGGATTGAATGCTACAGTTCTCCCAATGGTGTGTACACTGCTCATGTGAGGGACCGTGGGATGTTGTTGATCGAGGTGCAAAGACTGTGACTCCTTTTCAAATTGGGCAACAAATAGTGATTATTTTTATTATTAATTAATCTGTCAATTATTTTAACAATTATTCAACTGTCCATTTGGTCTACAAAATCCCAGAAAACACTGAAAAACGGCCAGTACAATTTCCCAAAGTCCAAGGTGACGTCTGTAAAGCGCTTGTTTTACCTGACAGTCCAAAATACAAGAGAAAAGCAGCAAGGAGCTGGAACAAGCATGTGCAGTAGTGTCCTACAGTAGGTGCGGAATGATAACCATGCAGTACCTCACTCTCACAACAATCGCTGGGGTCATCACCATGAATGGCCATCTGGTAGCGGGCGTACAGCGCCGCCGACTGCTGATAGGACGCTGAGAATTGCGGGTCCTCAAAGCTGACCGGCACTAGCCTCACCTTCAAGCAGAAGGTGTGGAGGGGAAGGAGCAATAAGGTGGAGGGAGGTTTTATAAGGGTTGACAATGAATACAAGGATGGTGAGTAGTTAGTAAAAGAATTTTAAAAAATATATATTAAAAAAAAAGAGCATGGGTGCTTTGGAGGAATGAACAGTGCAGGATTCAACAACAGAGGTTTTAAACAGTGTTATACAAGTGCTTTGGCATGTTAGGGTTCACATCAGTCTCCTAGTCCCTCGAGGCAAGCTGGCAACACAGCAGGTCTGTTTTGAGTTTGAGACTTGATTTAGTGATTTTATCAGATTGTTGCGCAAAAAGGACACACAGAAAACAATGGGGATTCTAGGAGACTGAAAGTGTGATGTAAAATGATAAGATGTCAGGCAACTTGAGGATGAGGCTAGTGCACTGCCCAGCTTATACCACAGATCAACACGGAGAGGATTGGTAATTCGAGATTCAACACGGTGTCGGTGCGTGTAAGGTCCGGAGAGGCAGAAATCCAAAATTATGTCTGAATGAATCATCTCAGCTAGACACATACAGACTCTTCCTACACTGCAGACTCCTTTCAAGAAGGTAAACAAGGCCGAACAGACTGCACGCAAGGTAAATTAAAATCTCATTACCACTGCTTAATGATGAGAATATGAGGGAACTATCGTGAGGGTAGGGTGATGGGGGGGGGGACGAGGTAAATGCGAATGCGTGAAGGTCGAGAAGATTCAGCTGATGAACTGCCCCCCAAAAGTGAAACAGCTCAAGACTAACGACCCGGCTGGCCGGCCGAGGGCCAGCTCAGACACCTGGAGAAACACTGCTCTCAACCATGGCGTATGGAAACATTTTCCCCTCCATTTCCTCTCCCTTTGACTCGCGCTCTTATACACATACACCCTTTTTAATACTAACACGTTAATTCACTTTTTTTCATTCATACAGACATTTTATTTTTATTCCCCCGATGATTCAACTGTCTTCCTATTTCCAGAGAGAGTGAAAGTTTAAATGCAAATTATTTATTAATTACCATGTATTTTCAGTCTCATACAGTTTGAAGATATCTACAGTACAGTCCTGACTTTTTTGTTCATTATGATTTACACCTATGGAATGAGTCAAATCTGCAAAAACAAAATACAAATAATACCCATTACATACTTAAAGTACACACTTCATAATGATTTACTGTTACTCAATTATTAGAGACATTCTGCAAAAACTACTACCTGTGTTGCATTTGTTTAAAATATGAAATCACATCCAGCACTTGCAATAAAGAAATGATTCAGGTAATGATCCATTCTATGATAGAAAACTAAAAGAAATTACCAAAATAATATATTCATAAGAGATAAGAGCAAGATAAAATCCTTTTGATGCCTCTATAGGTACCCAAACTTGTCGACCCTCTCCCTCCCTCCCTGGGTACCCCTAGAGCAGGTTGACCTATGCCCCCCACCCTCTGACCTGGCTCTCGGAGGGTTTGTCAGGAGGGTCCTTGTGAATGGCCATCTGGTAGAGTTTGTACACCTGGTAGGAGGCGTCGAAAGAGGCTTTGAACTGCGGGCTAGGGGGATTGGAGCGCACTAGCCTCACCTTCAAAAAGAATACGGGCAGACAAAGGTTACCATCAAAATGGGAAAAGTACTGAGAATAACATAAGTGGTGATTAAAATCCTTAAAAAGGACGATATCACAAATCAAAGAGAGAAAAAGAGTCTGAGAAGAGTGTGAAGGGAGAGAGAGACTGACAAACACACCCTCTCCTGGCTGGGCTGACACGCCCACTAAGATTTGAAACCATTTTATAATTAGAAGAATATTAGAAGTACTTGTAAAAGTCCTCAAAAAGAAGAAATAATCATTAGCCTATTTACTTTCTTTTTACTTTTCATATTGTATATATGAGCCCATTTCCAATGCTTCACCATGTTGTCTGTGACTGAAGTTTTATTCTTGATCCTGATCATACCAAACAGAAATTGGAGTGTGCAGAGACTTTTCATCATGTCTGAATGAACGGTAGTTTCAGATTAAGTTCAACTAATAGCCCCTTTTGTTGCTCTTTAATATGTGTGTTATTGTTCTTGCTACTTTTTGATGACTTGCCGTGAGTCTATATTTCTGTCTAGTAGAGCTAGACCGATAAATTGGCCCGGCCGATATATCAGCCGATATGAACTTATTGCAGATATATCGGTATTTGTGTATATGTGGGCCAATAAGTAACAATTCAGCATAGAAATGCCACAATAGGCTTGATGTAATTTAGACACAGTGTCACCATTACATTGTTTGTCCACCAGAGAGCACTGAGTGAAATCTAAGGGGTCCATATCATTTGCTTGTGTCTGTTATGTGTTTAAAAAAAATCTATATCAATATCATTATAATATTTTTACCTCCCAAATATCAATATCAGTATCGGCCTTAGAAATCCAATATCAGTCAGACTATAGTGTCTACACTACTCTTGAAATTATTATGATGAGCAGGACGCACAATGAAACAAGTCCAAGTTCAGCTAGCCTAGCCCAAGTATTAATGAATTAATCCATACATACACATGAGAGATGCATGCTGTATAAGAACATTTTGCAGTGCTATAAATCAATTTTAACAGGGAGAATCACGAGAAGCCTATGATAGAAAGACTTGTAAAGATAAACTGTCAGAGTGTTGCTAATGTCACACAAACTAAAAGAAGAATTCGACTTCCACATCCTCCGGCCCCATTTAATTAACCGTCTCTTTGTTTGGAAGCTTTTGTTGGCCACAGAGGCTGTGCCATATGAATCCCATAGACAGACAGGACAGAGGAATTTAACCTGGGGTTTGTTTGAGTTGGACCTAAGTGGTTTTCTCTCATATGACCACTTGGCATCTACATCCTTTAGTCAAACAGAGACGTTGGGCCTCTTACATAAAAGGACGACAATGCTGAAGTTCCATCTTTTTAATTTTGTTCTAAATCTAGACATATATTTTGATAGGCTGAAATCCTTTTGGTGAACCAACACTGCAGCAGATAGTGGACAGCATGGAAATGAAATTTTAACAATTCTCATAACAGTCTTGTAATTTAACACCAACAGTCTGATACTTGACCCCTTTAAGAATGTTCAAATAAGCCAACACAATACCAGTGGCTTTTGTTTAACTTTAATTAAAATGAAAAATCATGTTTTTTCAAAGCTCTAGCTGAAAGATTTCTTGCTCTGACCCTGGATCTCCAAGACCTTACAGTACACCATTATATAGTAATATAATAGACGAGACAACTGATTGACGAACCATTGCATGTTAGCAATTGGAGATTTAGAAGAAAGGCTATGAGAAAAGTGTGGAGACAGTGGACAAAGACTCTTGAGGTGAAAAGTGGGTGAACAGTTCCACACTTTCCTGAGGTGCCTGAGGGGCTCCAAATCACGTTCTCACACTGACCCCTGGTGGCGGCTAATGGAACTACAGCTGCATTTAAGACCAGTACATCTAAACTTGTCTTCCCTGTTACTGTGTCTCATCTTTTTGCTATGCATTTTAATTACTTCAAAAGTAATAGGCTCTTTCAAGGTCACAGATGCCAGAGAGAAATGTCAACTGAGCAGTTTCATAGTAAGCAAAGGTGAGACTATGACAATACCAAAATGAAGAGATGCTTAGTAACCAAATTTCTGTTTCCTGTCTATATTCATTTTCAAAAATGTATCCTGAAAAGTATTCTCATCAGTCAAGTAGCGTGATATCTTTAACAGATTTGTTTATGATGAAATTGAGCTGGACTGCATTTAAATGCTCTTGTGTAAACATCTATCTTCTGGTAATGGTGTGAAAACCTGTTTAAGCCTGCAGCTCAAGAATCAGCATCAGATAAAATCCCTTAACTGCTTATCATCCAAATTGTCCTTTAGCAACAAATCTGACGCAGAGTTGTCCCATTTAATAAACAGCTAAATGGGTCAAATAGAGGCATCTCTCAATTATTTGACTTGTAAAACACATAATTAACCTTCCTTTGCAAAGGATGACCTTGTGTTCATGCCCACTTAGTGAAATTGAACGATAATTGCGGGCAAACTAATTAATCCAATTGAAAAGAGCTGACTGGGAGGAGGTCTTGTTGGTCTAATCTCAGGGGGTACATAGACAAGAGACAGACACTGCCTGGTTCATCACTGCATCTGGCTCAAATCTTGGTCAAGACCAAGAATGACGTTACTCTACCAACCTCAGCTTGAGGCCTTCGCCAGGGATCTTTCTACATCGTTCTGCCCCCTGCCAAAAGTTCATTTCCATGTCCTCTCATACCGGCTGAGCTGGGAGCTGTGGTTTTAATGTCATCAGCAGGGTAATGCGACCCAGTTTGTGCGGTGTGCCTGTCATTTGGTTGAATTCGAACTGGGAAGAGGTGGTTTTTCCACTCTGCTCTGGCCAGCTATCCTCTCCGCACACATAAACACATGGTGAAGTCACTGGAGCTGGGGAAGAGGGCTCTATGAAACCAAAGGTTCAAGCTAACTGAATCCAAACATTATGGAGACAGAAAACTCAACCAAA
Organism: Macquaria ambigua; assembly: GCA_008360985.2. Classification (NCBI taxonomy): domain Eukaryota; kingdom Metazoa; phylum Chordata; class Actinopteri; order Centrarchiformes; family Percichthyidae; genus Macquaria; species Macquaria ambigua. The sequence continues at coordinate 699,674 of VMKM01000019.1, read as the reverse complement.
AACACTATTTCTTAATGATTGCTGGAATCATCACAATAGGCTAATGTTTATTCCAAGTCACGTAAAAAGAGAAAAGCAAGTACCTACTCCATATTTCTCCTCACCTCAAGGCAATGAGAAGAGTTGTCAGGCAATGACTCATTGATGAAATCTTCCAGGGGTTTGGGTTGGTTGGTCTGGGTGGGAGTGGATGGGGTAGGAGAGACAATGGGAGAGACCCCATCAGCTTCATGTCTCATCTGCTCTTTCTGAAGACGTCGCTCCTTCCTCAAGTCTTTGGCCTTCCGGCATTGGGGCCGGCTAGCATCAGCTCCCACCCCTGCACCCCAGAGAAAAGAGAGAAGAGGGGGAGGATCAACGAAAACACCTTAATCTTAACCTATTTTCATGCAAAAGACATGGCATTGCATTTTCAAATCATTTCCAGGTGAGAATATATGGAAGAAAAAGAGAAATAACTCAATTACTCCTTTTTGGATGTGGACAACAAGTTCTGCTTTTATGCTGCCTTCAGAATAAGACATAACACAGAAGTAAGAAAGGTGGTAACTTCAAGCCGCTGGTATTGATGAGTCAAATTTGGGGCAGATTTTGTGAGTATTAGACCATGTTTCTGATGGATTTTCCCCAGCCCCTCTGGGCAATTTGGGCTGCTATGTTTACTTTAGCGTACCCCCTGCCTAGGGAGCCAGTTACAACAGAGAGCCCTATAGAAGTGTTCTTGTTTCCCTGCCTCAATAATCTTTACGTTACATCTTTGCTTAGGAGGCTATAAAACAATATGGTCTGTGTTAGTTAGCAAGTGTGTATTATAAAGGAACACAAGAAGCAGAAGACATAATTAATTCAAGGGTGTTTTTGTCTAATAATGATAATGACAAAGATAACAAAGACTCTGGTTAGCTGGTGTGGGCACATGAATGAGTAGCTCTGCTGACCATATCTGCTGAGGTTGTTACTAACAGAACACACACTCTTACATTTTCTCTGTTTTTCTCTCCAGGGTTCGTACAGCTTTTTAAGAGAAAAATTCAAGCACTTTTCAAGGACTTTCAAGGTACCCAAGCCAAACATTTCCAGACTCTCTAAGCCTTTATCATCACATCTAAATTGTTACTATAAATGCAACTGCAAAATCCTTTTTACCCACAGCAATCAATGTATATTGTCACTTTGTTTATTTTAGCAGCTGTTCATATTAACTTTGATTGTATGTATTGATCATGATTATTTAATGCTTCCTAATTTCCAGAGTAAGGGATCAACAGAGGACTAATCTAGCTATGAATGATGAGTGAACACAAGAAAAGAACTTTCCTGTATTATGTTGAAAATCAAGTATTTTTCAAGGAGTATATTCGAATTCAAGCATATTCCTAACCTTGAAAAAACGGTTTAAATTAATTCATTTATTATTATTATTATTATTATTATTATTATTATTATTATTATTATTATTATTATTTTCCAAACTTTCAAGACTTTGTACGAACCCCGTCTCTCTCAACAAGACTAACATGCACAAGCTCTGAAGCAACTGAATCTCTCCCTGTTTCCCTCTCTCTGTCCCCCTCCTCCTCCTCCTCCTCCTCCTCCTCCTCCTCCTCCTCCCTCCACCACCACATCCTGGGCTCTTGCCAAGCCCTCCAGCTCTCCGGGCATCCCATGTCAACAGTTTACACGCCCACATCCTGTTTGGAGCAATAAGGAAACGAGAGCCATTTCCTGCTTGTCCTATTGCCAGCCGCCACCATCAGCTCACTTACTAACTTTCCCCCTTTGTCGACGTCACAAGGATGAGGGAGGCCTGGTCCTGACGGGGGGAGAGGGAAACTCTGGCACTGGCCAAGGTTCACTGGCAGCGTTCAGCTTCAGCTGACTCGAGCTACTTTTTCTATTGTAAGGTACAGCTTCTGTCCTGTGAATAGTAAAAATGGACCACAGCAAGACTTTTATGCAGATTCTGGGTTATTTCATGATTTATTTTAAAATCATGACTTGTAATTTCTGATGTACAGGATGAACTAAAAACTTGAGGACTACAACCACAGCAAAATATTCTAGTATAATGTAACTAAATTTAGCTGTGACTTACGTTTTGTATTAATAACTGCTGTGTTCTTGTGAACAATTTGTTTCACATTGTCACACAAATCTTACTAGTTACTAGATGGAAAATTACCTGGATACCTGTATCATCTCAATGTCCCTGTGTGCTGTATTGGTCTTTAATGGTAAATAACTGAAGACACTAAAGGGGGGAAGCATTTCTGAGCAAGCCCTCTGATATAAACAAGCAACCCTGGGAGTTAAGAGCGTGGTCAAATGGATTTCCTCTGACAGATTAAACACGGCGAGGTCAAGGCAGACTGCTCACACAGACAACAGGAACAGGAGTCTGAACTGTTTTCATCACACCGACTCAACCACAAACACATCAACCCTTATCCACTCTGTCCAAGTGCATCTCTTCCCGCTAATTACACACACACGCACACTCTCTCTCACAAAGACACAGGTACTCCTGAGGACAGCGTATGCAGCCGCGGTGAAGATAAAGTCTGACAGATCAGTTCCTGTGGAAGATAGATGCTCCCGCTCCAGCCGTTAGCACTTCATAAAAGCTATGACACTCTCCCTCCCGCTTCCCCAAACACACATACGATTCTCAAAATCTGCCGAAACTGTCTACAACTGTGACATACTGCTTTCTTGCATGTAAACATGTAGTGACACAAAATGTATTTACTGTGTGAGGAGGACGCTGTTATCTGTGAGCAGCCAGTAAAATATTATAATATATATAAGTATACTCTGGGAAACTGTAACCACTTTGTTAACTCTGCCTACTTAAAACACACTATACTGCTTCCTGCATCTTACAAACCAACCATCAGCCATCATGCCACCACTTTAACTAATACCATAATCTGCACAAGCACATTGAAGAACACTATTCTTTGATGGAAATGGTGTTAACCCTAACTTGTGATAAACCCTATACTGAAGTCCCTTTCAGCTTACATTACATTTCATTCATACTTGTATGCAAGTTTCACTACGTTTTTAGGGATTCCCTAAAAAGCAGAGCCTAGCACAGCTTTGCAAAACATCCCATATGTACTTCTGTATCTGTTTACCTCTGGCTTTGCGTATGCTATATGGCAGATGGGGGGCCATGTTTTCTCAAGCTAGAACTGGAACCTGCCCAAAGCTATAAAGTGCTCCAGTCATAAAACTAGAGGAAGGATATGTCCAGGTGTTTTCTGTTGGAGGTGAATAAGGGGGGAGTGGAGAACCACTGGCCCAACATAGTAAATCCTCCTTGCTTCCTCTTTGCTAGCCTCCTGAAAAGGCTTGTTATTTCTGTTATTTCTGACAGTCCGAGGAAGAAGAGTGTGGTGCTGCTGACACAGACGTAAGAGCAGAAGGACACTGGCACCGCTGAACGTTTCCTCTGTATGTTTATGTCTGCATCTGGATAGACCTGCGCCAATACCAAGCTTTCCTGCTCCAATGTACGTCCTTGCCTTTTGATTAATGAGCGTGGGGCCTGTTCTCATTAGATGTCTGAGAAGGAAAAAAGGGGTTGAGGCCTGAAACATGAACGGTTGTTAGAAGTGCCGTGTCCTGTGTCTAATAGGAGTTTATTATCTCTTCACCATGAGTGTTGTTTATTCATTACTGTGAGTTGGCTGTGAGGAATGTCCTAGAACATGACAGATAAGCCCAAAACAGACACATTCCTGAAAACACAGAAGAAGCACCAGGCTCATTCACCGAGCTGCTGTATTACAGTCCATTACAAGGTGAACAGTGACACCCTCTGGCAAGCAATGGCGCATTATCTACTGTAGAACACCACAGTGGCAGTCTTACAATTAATTGCAGTGAATCGTCATTAAAGCTACTTTTGAAGTTGTCCCTACTGCAGTTTCAAAGAATACCAGACATTCAAAATAACTAATAAAAACAGAAAACAGTAGCAAACAATATTTTGGTAAGATGCAGCAGGCCCACAGTCAAAGGCTACCTTGGTTAGAGAGAGACAACATAAAGTAGAGCAGCAACACAGAGATGACAATAACTATTGAGTACAAGAAAGTGTGTGGAATCAGGGGGGAAACAACCAAAAGTCACAGGCTAAATTTAGGCTATTATTGTGGCTATTAAAGCAGCCTCTCAAAGCAGATAACCAATCATCATTCAGGGGTCCTGTGTAAAGTCCCGGCTGGCTACTTCAATAGTTTAAGAGGCTACTCAGTTCCGAGATTAATCCATCCATTATCTATACCGCTTATCCTTAGAGGCTCGCGGGGGGGCTGGAGCCGATCCCAGCTGACTTGTTTTGCCACTTAATGACACTAATAATAACAATTAGCTGAAGCAGTTTATAAAACAATATTAAGACTGAATGAATTTAGTCACCACTTCATTATTCAGTCTGACATTATGTTCTTGTAGCCATTCTCTTTGCCCTCACCACTCATTAGCTGGCTGATGTACGCAGCTGTTGTAATGTCACTTTCACACTACGGCTGCTTGAACAAGCGTACATTTAGCATGAGCCATCAAAGTTAATGGATTCATGTAGGGCTGCAACTAAGGATTATTTTCATGGATTAATCTGCCGATTATTTTCCTGATGAATCAATTCATTGTTTCAACCATAAAATGTAAGAAAAACCATGAGAAAAATGCACGTTATGATTTCCCAAAGCCCAGGGACATTTGTTTAAATTGTTCATTTTACTCGACCAACAGTGTAAACCGCAAATATTTTCAGTTTACTATCAAATTTGAGTAAGAAAAAGCATAAAATTCCCACATTTGAGAGGCTGAAACCAGAAAATATTTAGAATTTGTGCTTGAGAAATTACTGAAAAGACGTAAGTAATTATAAAAACAAATTTCGATCGACTAATCGTTGTAGTTTTAGATTCATGGTTCATGTTCTTTATGAAAAAGGGAAAAAAGTTATTGTTAAATAAGCAAAGCACATGATGAGCTGAGTTGATAAAGGAAAATAATAGCAATAGGTAATGTGTTACATAATAAAGAGTAGCAGTAGTATTACCAGCCAGCTGACAGGGAATCAGATCTCTTACCTGGTTTAGGAGCTGTGGTTGTTGTTCTCCCATCCGGGACAGACACTGGATCCTTTCTTGATGTTTCTGAGCCAGTAGGAGCGGCATCCGCTACCTCCTTCTGAACTTCCGTGATGGCCGGACACTCTGCTGCTTCCTTCTGAACGTCTGTGACTGCAGCGCACTTCACTTCTGAATGACAGACTTTACTCGGTTCCCGTGGAGCTGCTTCTTCACACACCGAGTCCATTGGCTCCCCTACAAGGCACAACATCAATATTGCTTACACCAGATAGTGTGTACTACAGAGCCACAGTGCCAACACTGTTTTGAGCTTGTGCCCATCTCTAACTGTAGTTGCAACCATGCACTCTCATGCATATGCAGTCCAATAGCCCAGTAGCGTTGACTGCTGACAACTTTTTTTCCCCATGCATGTACCTTATACCAATAGAGAAATTTATCAGACAATACACATGCATTAATAACTATTATACAAAAATAAATATGCTTTCACCATCATCCTGTCCTTTTGGTAATTCCCCTTTGGAAATGAATTTGCTCATCTTCTTCAGGATTTTCTTATGGGATTTGGAAGGCTGGAATTTCAGTGCATGACATCTTGACAGAGAGCACAAAAGTAAAAGGTTAGAACAACATATATCAGTATGTATTTCTGCTGTTATACAAATATTTAATAAGTGATTTATTATATCTATCAAACTACCATGGGTCATCCTCATGTGTTCCATGTTTTTCTGGTCTTGTCAGTTCTATAGATAACTGAAGCATGAATCATAGGAAAGACTTCTGATGTGTAAAATATCTTTACCTGATGGTATACTGAGGACAGCATGTCTTGTTCATTATGGGCTTATAGACATATTTCCCACTTCTGTAAAGGAAAGAATGGATAACCTTCACTAAAATACATTCTCAAGGTTTTGAAATATCCAAAAAGACATTTCTAGAACTACATTAATGACTAAATTCAAAAGGTCCATATGTAAGTAAGCAGGGACTGCGTGAAGGTAGGAGACAGCTACTCGCCTTCTCCATCCTCGGTCTATGAGGTCTTGGTAGTCCTGTACAGTCATGGTGTGAGACCACATCCCTGTAGAAAACAAAATGAACATCATAACTTCAAAACATGTAATTGATTTTATACTATCTTATCCTTATACATCCATCAGAGCATGCTGTCTAACACCTAACTTGAAGGAAATTATATTAGAAACCGGCAGAAAGGGGTCTTGAATTAGCCAAACTCTTTTCAGAACTGAATTAAATAAAGCTCAATTAAAGCACAAAAGAGATTATAGATATATTGTTTTTGCCTGAAATAGGAGGCATGTATTCAAGTAAGGAGTGGTTTGTCAAGAAGCTGCTCACAGAGTCTGGTGGGAGGTCCACATTTTTGTTTCAGCATAAATCACAGTGTCCCCCAAAGTACATTCCCACAGTGCTTTAAGCCCCCAATGGTAACATACAAATGTATTATTTGTGTCCACAGCAGTTTGGATCCTACTTCCCAGAACTTAGGTCTGAGCCCCCTGTTTTAACTCCTGACCTTCTCCTCTGCAACCATATACACAGTTTGAATGTGCACACAAGTCTCTATGACGAGACCGCTATCAGTTTACATCTAAAAACAACCAAGGGAACTCACTGTATACCAGTTCACACAACACACACTGAATTTGCAACTGAGTGTAATGTTCTAAGTCCCAGGAGAATAGTGTTTAGCCAGAGTCCACAGAGACAACACTGTGTGATCCAGCAGAGCAGCACCACAACACTGGAGCAGGAAATGACTGGGGCTAGTTCTAAGGGCTGCAGATACAGCAGCAAGATGGTAGGTTTTGGAGATATTATCATGACTGGACCATCAGTTAAGGGCTTGTCAATGTCAGTAATAAAATAGATTATTACATGGGCGATTTTAAAGGTTTAAACCACATTTAAAAAGTAAACTGTTAAGCTGTAATCCTCCAACTGAAGACACAGAACCATACAGAACAGAAAAGAAAAGGCTTACAGAATGAAAGGATTCCTTCTTGTATGTTTCAGTGATAACACTGGCATGAACAAGACTGAAATCAACCAGAGAAAATACAAAGCATATATCTATAATTTAAGATCCTTGGGGAGTTATGTTTAAATACCACAAATGTATGGCCTCACCATACATTTAGAAAGTAATGCCTCAGCAATTACAGAGCTGTCAAGTTGTCATATGAATTTGAGTATGGAATACCAATTTTAGCATTCTATTTTAAAAAGCACTGAGTAGGCTCCAAAGTGGATTATGAAGAAAGTATGATATATTTAAAACCTTGCATATCAAGTGACGCCATCCTAAAAACTTTCAAGAGCAAGGAAATGCGGGGAAGGACACACAAAGGCCAATTCAATGACACAAAGCCAAATACCTGTTAGCGAAAAAGCCCGATAACAAGTTAGGCAGGAAGTCCAAGTATAAAAAGGTAATAGTTCTAGAGTACAAATGAATCATGCCGTGTGAGCTGGACGTGAGTGCAACAGCTGCTGTCATCATGGCACAACAGAGAGTGGCTTTCCATTTGCCTCCACTGAGGCATGACAGACACAGTAACACAGTGGAGGCCGGGCAGATGTTGTACTGTGTAGTGTGCGTTCGCATTTGCTTTGCATGTAACAACGCTGTTGATAACATCCCTGTACCACTCTCATAGAGGAAAACATTATCTTACTGAGCACCTGCCTGGAAAAGTTAACAATACAACAGAAACATGGCTCAGATATCTGCTAATCACTCCATTTATCTGTAGACTGTTCCACATGTCTTCTCAAGAAAACACAAGCACTACAGTAAGAATATAACATGACAAATTATAGATGAAGAACAACACAAAAATCAGGAAAGTGTTTGAAAATAATCAACTGGACCTCGGTGGCCTGAAATAATGGATTAATTCCGATAGTTGTAAGTCTCGTGCACTTTAACCTGTATCCACACAAGGAACCTATAACCTATTAACACTGTTATTAACCACTTACAAGAATTACACAGGGAGTCTTCCTTCCTAACCGCCATACCACATGATGCAACATATCCAGATTACCACTCTTATCTTAGTTTGTACAACAGCTCTTGTCTGCAGGCTCTGAACCCAATCACTCATTGACTGCATTAGGAACTGCCTGAAGCCTAATTATAGTCCACCTGCCACGCCCCTGCTCACCTCCACTGAATGACACCATTCTGTCCCACACAGAAAATCCCTTCCCATCTTCTTACACAGCTTTTTTTATAGCTCTGTATCAAAGTCAGAACTTCTAAAAATGTAGAGTTACATTAACCTTGGCTGCCTTTAAATGACACTCGACACAACATACAGCACAGCGTCTTTTAGTACCCTTTAAGCTCTGCTCAATTGTCCACTTTCACTTTCAAGAGAAGGTCTATAAACCTTAATAGCATGTGACTGTCTGGTCTGTGTCACCCTTCCTTCCTGCAAACAGATTCATGGAAGAAATGTTCCTGGCACTGCAGGCTTCTTATGGGCTAATGAAACTCTACTCCTGAATTAATCTAATATAGCAAGCTTCCCTTATTTTTCATTAAGTTTACAGTTATACAGCAGGCAGTGGGTGGAAAGGTTCCTTCATGGTTTGTAGCTGTCCAAGACACAAGGCTCACAAATATAGTCTCAGAGCTTTCGCTGATTTTCTACCAATTGCCAAAGGATAAACAGACCTTTTTATAATCAAAAAGGTACCCTGTTGCTTGTCTGACATTTATTTGAAAATCATCCTGACAAACACATGCGTAAACAAACAATTTTGTTGTTTCCACTTCATTTGTGATAAGGCATTTGAAGTGGTATGCTAAGTAAATACTGGTGGCATTACAGACATTCTGAAAATTAGAAGAAAATATTAACAGAAACTGTCTCGATCCACTGGCTGTTTTTGTGTCCTTGTTTCGTAACATTATCACCTTAAACAAACCAATTCAGGGTTCACTTGGAAGCGAGCCTAGGCTAGGACACCCCTCACAACTGGATCAGACAGGGAGAGAGGATTTCCATGCAGCTGATGGGGACTCATCTCCTTAAACTGAACAAATACTAAAAACACTCCAGAACTCACTTTAACTACAAAATAGGGGTAAAAAATGAATGAGTCATTAATTGTAGCACTGTGTTTTTATCTCAGATGATGCTGCCACAGTAACAAAGCTGCACAGTTTGTTGAGATTACATACAGTAAATATAGTAAACATGCTGTCTTCTGTTTCAGCATGTTGCAAAATCTCTCATATTTAGTCTTGAGTGTTTCCACTCATCTTATATTGCAATCCACACTGACTGAAAAAATAGTATGATAAAGTACTTTAGCTAATGCAACATTCACCCGATGATAATTAGACCGTTATCATATTATGACTTGACAAGTCATGTAATAATATGTGGACTTAGTGACTCAGATAGGAGCTCTCCACACCAAAATAAATACCGTAAATACACATTCCCGCATCTCTTTTTACCTGACACGTAAAGGCCTGATATTCTAGTGTCACAGCACTGACCGACCAAATGAGAGACAGCTGCACTTTCGCTGGTGAGTGGTTCCCTGTCTTGCTCTCCTTATGGACTGATCGTTAGCTAGCTTGATGCTAATAGGTGTTCATAAGTCTAATGCTGAGCTACTAATGTTACAGCGTAACAACTGCCCAGCTCAATAGTAATTCAATAACACCAGCCCGATCTTGCTTAATTATCTTAACTCATTTTATTCTACGACAGTATTGGTTTGTTTCCCACAATGAAAGAGTAGGGCTAATAGATGCTAAGGGCTAAAAACTGAGTTAATAACCTGAATACTATCCAAGTAACGTTAGCAGAATGCTAACTACTGTGCTAATGTGGGCACTCTGTAGAATGTACTGGTCTTGTAATGTAAATACAGCAGATATAACTTACTAAAATTGACTGGCGTTAGGATTACAGTGCCAACAGCTAGCCCTCTTTCAAAACCCGTTACTATTCCAGCAAGTACACGGAGCTAGGTAGTTAGCATAAGCCAGTTCAGCGATAGCAATTAGCTGTGTTTCCTCACTACTTCGTTAGACACTTACCATGAGAAAAGTTTCCCTTTTCATTTTTACAATAACCGCAGCGGTAACCGTCATCCCCGCCAAAATATTCTACTATAGTGCAAGACTTGTTTCCTGCCATCTTTAATATCCAGACAGATGACAGCTGAGTTTGCCCGGTGTACTGCTTGATGTCAAACCCCACCCACACCAAATACGTCACCAGTGCTGCGTTGAAGCCAAGTGGGAGCTTTGAGAGTTTAACATTCAGCCCTCTCACATCTGGAAAGTTTTGTTTTTAAGCAATTGAATGTTAGCATTACTGAATATTTAAAAACTTAGTTACCTTGAATTGTTACCTACCTAAATTGTGTTACTTAAATCAGCCTATACACTAAATGCATTTGTAAACCAGGGACATTATGATGCAGATGTTTCAGTATTAAGTTTGTGACAGATAAAACACATCATGAGTAAATAACTGTACAGCATATTTATTAAATCATCTGTGCAAAGAGGAAGGACAGCGAAATAAATCTGAACCAATATCCTGCACAAACAACACTTACAGTAAATTACAAAAAGACCAAGGGAGAGTTTGTACGTAGAAAAATAAGTTAGAAAATCACAGATGGGCCAATGATTTTTTCTGCTGCCATAAAAATGACCTCACAGAGGAAAGAGCTTTGTCCATGTATACTTTGTGTTTCGCCTGTCAAACTGTCACATGCACATAACGGAATTCGTTTATTTTTTATTTTTACCAGAAAAACTTTCCCTCTCACCAGTCATGTAACAACCCGTCATATACCGAGGAGATTTATATTTATCTAAAAAACTGATTCACAGGTTTATGCACAGGTTCACAAAAAAGGCCTCTGTTCTGCATGCAGGATTCCTTCACCAACATATTGGATTTACACAGGTGATGAAGCAGCAGCTAAAAAAGTGAAGTGCTACTGGGAGACACAAACCTTTAAATAAACTCTGTAGTTAATCAGTTATCTTGACTCCAGCTGATGGCTCTCTGGTTTGGCACCTAACTAAAGCTCCCCTGGGGGACAGGGATGTTTTCATGAAGGTATTTCATACTGCCTTGCTCAGAGAAGTCAGCCACAGTGTGCCCTTCACCTCGAAGGACCCATTTGGTGGTCAGAAGCCCCTCCAAACCCACTGGACCTCTGGCATGTATCCGTGCCGTACTGATGCCAACCTCAGCTCCTGCAAAATAAGTAAAATTAACTCTTCTGTCTCATTTTCAACACAGTGGATGTATATTCTTATATTTTTCCCAGGTGGCATTTAGAAGTAATGCTGATACTGTACATACCTAGGCCAAAACGGTAGCCATCTGCAAAGCGAGAGCTGGAGTTCCAGAATACACATGCGCTGTCCACCTGCTGCAGAAACTGTTCAGCTGTCTCTTCATTTTCTGTAACAATGACATCAGTGTGGGAGCTGCCGTATTTGTGGATGTGGTCCACAGCATCCTGCATGCTGTCTACCACCTCAATGCAGCACTCCAGGTCCCCATACTCTGTCCTCAGGGACTTCACCTCGGATGGGCTGAAAGTTAAATAGGATGCAAACCGGGGGCCTGCATGGATCTTCACCTGAGAGAGAGCAATGGCACAATGATTTATCAACAGAATAGTGAAATAATCAATCAAAATTTAATAAAAACAACTGTACTTTATTGACCTGAATTAAGTACCAAACTACCTCTCCAGAAAGTTTGTTCCTGTTTCTGGAGCTGAAACTGTCATCAAAATGTAAAAAACACTTCACCATATTGTGTAATGCTATGTGTAATACTTGTACCAAAACTGATGGAGTGCACGTTTCTTACATGTTCTGTTCTCAGCATATCAATGATCTGGTCAAATATAGGAGTTCGCAGCAAATCTCTGTGAATAAGGAGGGTCTCCATGGCGTTGCAGGCAGCAGGATAGTCACATTTGGAGTCTCTAACTAGAATGAAACATAAGTTAGTATATTCATCCAACTGTTCTGGGTTACCCCCAATAAGTTAATAACCACAACTCTTGGGCAACATGTAAAATCAATTACAACTGCTAGTGCATTCAAATAAAATATGAAAACAAGATTGTTTTCTACAACTTGCAAAACACTGTTTTCTATAGCAGAAATGCAAACATCAAAATTCAACCTCCACAGCTAGTGTACACACAGGAGCCACATACCAACATTAATAGCTTTGTCTATGCTGGCATCGTTGTCTATGTAGACGTGACAGACGCCCTCACTGTGGCCCAGTACAGGAATACCCTTAGCTGCCCTTTGGATGTCCCGGACCAGCTGAGACGAGCCCCTTGGAATGATCAGGTCGATCAACTTGTCCAGTCTGCACAGATCCTCAACTTCTTCACGTGTGCTCACCTACACGTCAAGGTACATTTTAGCATATTGTAATCATGTTAAGACTCACAGTAGATAATGTATTGCTTTCAGTTTTTACCAGTTGAATGGCGTCTGCCACTCCATGAATGGAAAGTGCTTCCTGAGTGAGTTGATGTAGAATTTTATTGGTGTTGGAAGCTTCTTTACCACCCTTCAGTAGCAAAGCATTTCCACTGGCAATAGCCAGAGCTGACACCTAAAACACAATATGAAATACATGAAAATGTGAGTTTAACTTTGAATGACCAAGATGTAAAAAGTCTCCCAGACCAGCAGCTAATGGTGATTAAGTCTACAGACTGAGCGTTGGGGTTGACTGACCTGTGGGAGACAATCAGGACGTGATTCAAAGATGACCAGCAGGACACCGATGGGGACCGTGATCTGTTCCAGCTCTAGGTTGTTGGCCACCCTGGTCCTCCTTAGCACCCGACCCACGCTATCCCTGGAGGACACAGCAAGCTGACGGAGGCCGATGGCAAGGCTGTTCAGCTTAGCAGTTGACAGACTCAGCCGGTTGATCAGAGGCTGGGAGAAACGACCTGTGAGGAAACAGAATAAACAAATAAAAGCACTGACGATGCAATACTCTATAGATTCAGATAGAGAAAATCTTTTTGATTTCAGCAAGCAGCGGTAGTGAGAACTTTGCTCATCCAGTTACAGAGCAGTCTACACTATGCTGCCCTACAGCACAGGGCACAGAATGACTCCTGCCAAACTTATAAACTTACAAGTACTATGCATTCATAAGCCTCTTACTGACAACATGGCTGATACACACCAGATCTAAGATAAATGCAGACCAAAGCTAACAAACAGATGATCCAAACCTCCTTCATGTGCCAGTTTCCCTCATTGGAAGTGCTACAGACAAGTGTTAACCACTGGCAGAGCATGGCATTTGAGTGAGACGATTGCATGCAGCTGTGGATTAAGGTGATCAGTGTGTCTTCTCCATGCCTCTGTACCTGATGCTGTTGCTAACTCCATGTCTCTCTTGTTGGCACTGAGAATCTCATCTTTCTTCTCTGTAAGCAGCTCAGCAAGACAGCAGATGATCTCCCCTCTCTGGAAAAACAAACACACACACACACACACACACACACACACACACACACACACGTATGATTAACAAATACCAGGATCAAGAGTAATTAGTTTGGCGACCCCTTGCATCCTGTTGTGAAAATGAATCCTTTTTTTCAGTTTTATTGTTGATAGGTTTTTAATTTATCATGTTTGCAGAGTGCTACAGAAGAGGTGCTCTCACCCTATTGTAATCTTGTCATTTAAATTAATTTAGGACTGACATATTGAGGTCAATATACTGTAATTCTTCATGAAAACTTGTTGGATTAAATATTAATATATCAGTGCTAAATAAATTGCAATAAATGCCATTCTACTGTGTCATATATGATTCTACTGCAATCAAGCCTGAAAACAATTTGGACCCCATGAGAAAATCCTCATATACTACTACACTTCAGTTAGCCAGACCACACCGAGGGAGCAAAAAACTCACCTGTTCAGGGTGCAGGGAGGACAGAGCCCTGCCTGCATGCCGGGCCATCTCTGCCTGCTGCTCCACAGTTGGACCTGGTGGTGAATGATACACACACACATCAAATATAAAAAACACAAACACAACAAGTGGGTAAAATATTCTTTCCAGATGGTTTAACCCAGTACCTGCAGGTTTCACTTCAGAGAAGAAGGTGCCTACTTTCTTCCCTTCCACAATGTCTGTGATGACGTGGCCTGTGACTTTAGGATTTGTGCCATGGGCAATGACGACAGACGTCCCACCCTGTAGAGCCCAAAGGGCTGCTTTCACCTGATTCAGACAACATGATTGAGTATAATGTAACTTTTCCATCATTCAATCTACTCAGTCGTGTTTACACTTTGAGATGACATATTGTCGGTCATGCTGACCTTGGCTTCCATGCCGCCGATGCCAACTCTGGACTTAGTGCCGTACGTGATGGACTGCTGGTCTCCAGGATAGAATATATCAATGAGCTTGGCATCATCTGTTCCCGGAGGACTGTCGTACAAGCCTGTGGAATAGATTTCTTTCCTTTTTAATCCTTCACAGATTCAAAGTAGTCACATTGATATTGATATCTCTCAAGAAAAACCTGACCAAGAGGCCACACAGTATACAGAAAGTTTCTATTAACAGACAGATGTACAAGATGTTCATGAATAAAAGCAATACAGCATATTAGTGCTGAAATAAGTTGATTAATTAAGATGATTGATTCCTGATTACTGTAAACTGTAAAGCAGGGGGACTCACAAGAGACAGGGTAAAAGGAAGAATGGTCAAAATCGGAGCAGATATCCTAAGATATCCTGACTTTTAGTCTCTAGTATGGGAAAAGCTCCAAAAACATGGGATCCTACATTCCCCGTGATGTACAGTAGCTCAGAAGCATCTTTCATTAGCCCCCTCTGTCTTCCAAATACCCACTTCTTTGAAACCCCACACTTCCAGTTTCTTACCAAACTGTTTTCACAGGCTGAGTAGTACTCCTCATGACGAGTAAGCTGAACTTCATGTTTAAAATAGGTGGAGTGGCCCTTTAAGTAATTGTTATTATCTATAATTCCCTAACAATCATTTGTTAGTTTCTATACACATTTGCATTTTCTCTACTTCATATCACTGCAAACTAAATACCCTTGGCGGTTTGGTTGGTAAGACAAAATAAACTATTTAGAGATATCACTTTGGGTTTGAGGTAACTTACGATGGGTATTTGTGATCAATTTTAATTACATGATTAATTAATAAATAATAAAATAATTAAATGATTAATTGATGATAAAAATATAACCCCACTTTGGAAACATTTAATAACACAGAGAGAATTAGTGTTAATGCATACATGCAAAGTAAATCATATCTCATCATCAAGTTAGTTGTTATTTCTGTACCTTCAACATCAGACAGGGCAATAAGGAGGTCTGCTTTCATTTCAACAGCTAGCCGTGCAGCCAAACTGTCATTATCTTTGACGCTCATTACCTGAAATACAAACAGAAATTTCATTAAGCCAAAAGGAAAACCACTGTATCTCACATGCAACAAAAGCCTCCCAGTCCCATTCAGTTGCAAAGCAAACAACATACTGCATGTTCACCTCTTTCCAAATGGAGATAACACAAGCAGGTCTGTGCACAATAAAATGGCAGAAATAAGACCACCATACTTTGAATTAGAAGAGAACATTAAAAGCAGCCTTTAGCCAAGAAGTTATGTTATTGAGGATGGAAATGTAATGTAATGTTCATTTATGCAATCTACCATCACAATTCTGGACCACGTTTAGCATTCCCAGCATGCCCTGCACACAGTACCCACATTTACCCCCTGCAAGTCACTGTTGGGAACAGGGGGCGGAACAACAGCATCATTGGTGTTAATGATAGGAACTATGTTCATCCGCAGCAGTTCATGGAGCGTGCTGTTCAGGTTGCGACGCTTCTGCTCATCATGAAAATCCAGGTTGGTGACCAGAATCTGCAGACAGAAATGAGAGAAATAGAGAATTAAGTGACATTTAACTCGTTTGCTGTCAGCGTTTTATTCTGCGAGAAAAGTTGAGTACATACTTGTGCAGTGCAGGTGCTGTACTGGGTGAACATAGCTTCATACAGCGCCATCAGACCGCTCTGTCCAGCAGCTGCACATGCCCTTGCCTCCAAAACTGGAACTGACTGAAAAACAGAGATTTCACTGAAGTTAACAAGACCATGAACAAAACTCAAAAATTGTTTGTCTAATATTTAAACACTTCTCAAAGAGCAGATTGAAATTCCCAGAATTCAAGATTATTATTCACCATCTCTTTGAGTTGGTTCTGTCCAGAATGCAAGGCTTGTCTGACGCTCTGGGACAGCAGGATCTCATGTCTCAGTCTCTGCTTCCCAAACGCCACAGCACCACTGGTGACAATCATCATCTCCCTGCCTTGATTCTGCAGCATGGCCACCTGACAAGACACACACAGATCCCTCCTCAGTCCAGTTTGTTTTTAAGTCTTCCTTGAGCCCACATTATATTATGCTCACACTTACACAGTCATCATCAACAATATTAATGTAGCGTTACCTGCTCTACTATTGAGGCCAGTCGTCCCAGTGCCAGGCCACACTCATCCCGTGTCACCACAGCGCTCCCCAGCTTCACTACAATGCGTTTGGCCTGCTTTAACTCACTGCGGTGGGCAAAAGACTTCCCATGGGGACGTGGGCGCAAGACTGCAGGGAATAACAAAGTCACATTTTATTACACATCAGCATGCACCAAAGAGTATTATAGCATACAGATGAAAGAGATGGTGTGAATAGTGTCCCCTTCAGGTATGACAGAGAAGGTTGCTGGTTACTTACATTTAGCCTGGGAAAATGTTCTGATGGAGACTGGACAGACATTTGACTGCCGGATTCTGGATGGCAGGCGAGAGCACAAGGCCAGCCTGGCAAACATGGCACTGACACTTGAGGACAGCTGTGATCAACACACAAACCAGGTTACTATAACAGTGCAATAACCTCATCTGAGATAAGCAGCTTTTGGTTATGATAGACAGGCTGTATGGTTGGCTATCAACACCAAGGCTTATAATGAAGATAAAATACCATAACAAAATCAATGAAATCATTCATTTGAACACTCTTTTAGTCTCATTGGAAAGCTTTTCTTTGTGCCATGAGGTTATCAGCATTGTGTTGGTAAGACAATGAACTTGACACACTGACCCAGTGAACATGATGTTGTTTGGATTAGTTAACTTAGAAATATTTGATATTTGAAAGATCCAGGGGCTAGGTGCTGTTCACACAGATAAACTCTACCATATGTGAAGCCACTGAAGTTGGATAATAAGGCTAACAGATTGTATCTACGTGTCTACTGTTACTGTCAAAACCTACCTAGAGCTAGCTGGCGTTAGCTAGCATTAGCTACTGTAAGCTACCTCACTGCCAAGTTTTGCGGCTATTTTCGACAAAATGGACAGAAGCAGTTTTGTACAAAATGACTCTTTACCTGACAACGTGAAAACCTTTGGAAACCAACCACAACTACACTTGTGAGTGCACTGCAGGAGACACGTAGTCAGCCGGACTGGCGGTGCTTTGCTGCCACATCCACAGCCCACGTTAGTTGGGAAGTGGCGTAAATGAGCTATGCACGAACGACGTGTACGTAAGATATCTGGATACGTTCATGTAGTAAGAAACGGACTTAAGCAAATCAGTCTACATACGCTGAAATAGTACTTTTGATGGGTGGACACTTGCGTAACTATGGGAAGTACAAGCACAGGGATGAACTGACAGTTCATATTTGAAATTTAGTTTCAGCTTTTATTTATGTTGGGAAAACAAACTGATTGCAACAATAACTGTAAATACCTAAATACAAATAACTGCATACATCCCATTGTAAAACACATACACATTATTAATTAGTGTTTTGCATGTTTTCTAATAAAAATATTGATTCAGTTATACCTTAAACACAACTGCGCTCAGAAAATTCTAACAGACACCTCTAAAAATGAATTTATCCGAATCAGTTAAATTAAATTCAATCACATCATTCAGTCACATATTTGTTTATTAAAATGAACTATCACTGAATATTACTGTAGGCAGATTTTGTACAAAATAATCTTAACACAAAGTTAACATTATTTTTTGCAAACTACTGTTCCCAAAGTCAAGAGGGAACTTTCACATTAAAATGAATTCATTTTGTTTGATTCAATTTTACATGGCACTGCGTTTAGGACAAATAATTGGTAATTTAATTCACTTAATCCAGTTTGTTGGAAATGTGCCATTCAATTGTGTGTGGTCTCCTGAGAATCAATGGCTTGAAACAGCTACTGGAAGACGTCAACTCATCTTTAGTAATCTGACACTGGGGCACATGAGTGGTGTGTGCATGCCAAGAGAGGCCTGTGAAACATTAATGAGCAGGAAGCCCAGGAGCACAGTGCACACTGAGCTGCCATAACAGGTGCAAGCAGAGCTATGGGGACTGTAGAGGACAATTTAAAGTGTCCCGTCTGCCAGGACTTCTTCACAGATCCTGTGACGTTGCCATGCGGACATGACTTCTGTCTCACCTGTATCCAGGCTGTGTGGGAAACAGATGGGTCTGATGAGGGTCCTTTCTTCTGTCCAGAGTGTCAGATATTCCTCCCCTCTGGCCTCACTCTGGAGATAAACACCAGCCTTCAAACCAAAGTAAAGGACTTCACCGCTAACAGGACGTCAACAACAGGGCTACAGACAACAACACCAACCAAATCATCTTCAACTATCCACTGTGACCACTGCATCGAGACACCATCGGTGGCCATAAGGACCTGTCTGACCTGTGATGCCTCACTGTGCCAGGCTCACGCCCTGCTGCACCAGCAGAGGTCTGCTCTGAGGGAGCACACCCTTGTGGAAGTGACGGGGGATCCGCTGTCTCTGAAGTGCAGGGAGCACCGTGATGAGCTCAAGCTCTTCTGTATGGAGGAAAGGGTCCCTGTGTGCTGTCTGTGTGTCCTGGTCGGCATGCACAAGAACCACAAAGCGTTGCAACTCCATGAAGCCTGCGCAGACTTCAAGGTGAATATTAGTACTGTTTCATGAGTTGCTAGTGTGTTTTATTTGCTTGTAAATATCGTGATTATTCCTCTGCTTTTTTTTTTTGTCGGGGTATTTATTTTCTATAGGCCTGTTGTATTTTTGTCTTTAGAGCATATTAGAGACCACTATGAACCAACTGCTGAAGAGGAGAGGTGAAGCAGAACATGCCATCAAGGACTTGGAGTCACTTTATACACAAACAGTGGTACAGTCAATGTGAAATACTCCTTTTTAATCATATATGTTTCCATTCACAGAATCCCCTCTTGCATGTATTTAAATAATGTATATATATTTTTTATTTCCTAGAAGTCTGCTGCAGATTTCAGAGAGAGAGTCTCAGACAAGTACAGCAGGATCCGTGTTGTGCTGGATGGCGATGAGCGTCTGATGATGCAGATTATAGACGCAGAGGAGACTCACATGACAGAGTGGCTGGAGGTCCAGAGGGGCATCATGGAGGCTCAGATCAAAGAGATAGACAGCCTCAGAGCCTCCAGCAAATCACTCCTCCAAGAAACAAATGATCTGCGGTTCCTACAGGTAGATTAATGATGGTATTACGACAGTGTGTTATTGTGATCATGTGAACGTCTTGTATGAATGCAGCTAGAACGTTTTCTGCGATTGCACTGCGTACAATAGTACATGACCTGTTTATTTTCAACAGCAAATCACAGCACAGAATCTTTGGTGAGTATATCGTCACTCTGTTTTTTCCTATTATAACTGCCTTTTTTGGTATGACTTTTGCCTTCTAATGGTTTTCAGTTTTATTGTAGTGACCCTTTGGATTTAGCACCAATCCAGGAAGTAGACAGAGATCTGTGTGACCCTGAGAAGCTAAGAACGGTAGAGAAGCTGGTGGATGACATCACAGTGGCTCTGTCCCAACACTTTCCACGAATGTGGTCATGTTAGTAAAGAATCCAATGTTTTGCAATCTAAAATCAACCCCCACTATCTCTGTAGTTGTGCACTGAACGTAGATTTTTATTTGCAGATCTAAGTTCTCCGGCTCTGGACTCCAACACAGCCCATCCGAAAGTGGACATATCCCAGGACAGGAAACAAGTGTACTGGAGAAGGCAGCCTGTCAGTGAAGCTCTGAGCCCTCAGCCGTATGACTCCCAGTACAGTGTCCTGGCTCAGGAGAGTTTTACTACTGGCCGGCACTACTGGGAGGTCATTGTCCAGGAGAAACCTTACTGGCTAATAGGTGTGACCACTGGGCCAGTCACTGGTTCAAGTCAGAGTTCCTCCAGCCTGGGTGTGAACAACACATCCTGGTGCATCTACCACGGAGATGGACAGTACCTGGCATGTCATGATACCCAGGAGAAGCAGCTGTCAGTGGGAAAGAGAGTCAGAAAGCTGGGCATACTGGCAAATCTCCAGAAGGGGGAGCTGTCATTCTACGATGCTGATTCTATGACCCTGCTTCACTCTTTCTGTGTGCATTGCACAGAGCCTCTCTACCCCATGTTAAACCCATGCATTGATGTGAATGGACGGAACAGGCAGCCTCTTACCTTGTTTTCGATTAAGGACCCCTGGGACTGGCATGTAAACACAACTGGGGGTAAAGAGTGAACTTAGAGGACAAAATTACATGACGTTGTGAACATTCACTGATCAAACTCTGTATTTGTTCCCATGTTTATTCCATTTTTGCGTGCTCTAAAATATTTGTGGCTGTCAAAATTATATGACCATCATCAGTTTCCCTGCCTGGATCTGTCCCAGGTAAAACTAAAACTAGGATCAATGAATTTACCTACCTCTGTATTTAAGAGAAGTTACAGCTAGAGCTAAAATAGTTGAACATACATTTCTCACTGCCAGCAGCAATGGGAAAGAGAGGCTTAAAATACTGTATTATATTATTGTGATCCTATAATGCTGATGTTTTATAGAAAGCTAAGTAAGGAATATAGCTGAGAAGATATACTTTAACTTTTTAAGTCTAGTCTATAGTCGTTTCTGTATTACATTTTCAGTGTCTGCAGTTGTCATGTACAGTAAATATTTCATCAAACAGCACTTTTGTCCTGTGGTAAAGTCTATCTGTCCGGTCAGCAGCTTAGCAGCTCTCATGTTTGACTTGATGTAGTTCAGGAAGTAAATGACCCATGTGTAAATTACTGGCTTGTTCTCTGTACAACTGTCCCCTCAGCTCACCAGACCATGGAGGACATGCGCGCCTTCATTCTCACATGTCAGTGACCCTACAGAGTTGCTGCCCTGCAGCAAACAAAATGCGCAGTGAGGCCAAATAACATGAACAGTGACACTGTATTTCTACAAAGCACAAGAGATTTAACTCTATTTTATTAGAGAATTATTCGTACAGTATGGTTTTACTCTTTGTACATAAATACCTACATTCTGAAGAGAGTACAGTCTAAAAAAATCCATATCCGTCTGTCTGCTCCTTTTCTGTATCTCTATTTTCTTTAACCTGACATGAGTTGGTCCCTTGGTGGTAGCAGGCACAAATCATCTGTCACCCAGGACATTTTCATAGACTCATTTTGTGGCTCATCAACAGAATAACAGACATAATCAGCTTTTAAAAAGGGGTGAGAAAATGAAACCCTATTTCATTTTGAGCAGTCATTTTGTGTACTTGTTTATTAAAAAGCATATTCATGAAAACCAGGATGACAGGCAGCTAATACATATGTAAATAAAATCTACATTTTAAGCCCATTTGTGGTTGTACACACATTCCAGCACTGTGACTCTCTTTATCCTGATCAGAGGTGTAACTATGAGATCTGCCACCCTTAAGCCTGGTGAGGACATACAGTAAAGACAAGAGGCACTGAACAGCATAGAACAAGAGATACTCAAGATTGAAGTAAACAATAAGAGGAATCATTTATCAGCATGGTGTAAATATCCCCTCACTAGTTTAGGACATTTACTGTTAAGGCTATGGAGTTTTTTTCTTACATTCATCTCTAATCCCACTACAATTATAATGTAATTCCAGTTGAGGGACCACTGAGAAATACTGTGCTTGATTAATAAGAAAATATGACACTTTTTCCATTAAAGGGCTCAGGGCAGTCACATTTTAAATTTAATGTGTCTTTTCCTTTTCCCTACGCATCATTTTTAACATAAGGTTTTGGATTGCCTTGGGTTGAATAAGAGTAAAGCTTCAGGGGAAAACCAAGGAAATATGACATTTAGATATACCTAAACATATATACCAGGTACAACTGCACAAAACCCTAAAGCTAAATCATGATGAGTAAGACTTGTTCCCTTAGCTACACTGGCTGGCATGTTGCTGAATAACAGTGGTTGCTTATGGAGATGCTGCTCGAGTCTTTGACTTGATCCAGCCCTGGAAGTGTGTGACCCGTGTGTAGACCCCAGGCTTGTTCTTCCTTCCACATTGGTCTCCCCAACTCACCAGACCATAAATAACATGGATATCGTCCTGCTTACAAGTCAGTGGTCCTCCAGAGTCCCCCTGAAACAAGAGCAAACAGCTGAGCAGATAGCAAATGCACTGTTGCACACGCTATTTCAAGAACTTACCTCAGATATGTTAGTCATGCAGATATTTTAAATGATAGCATGCACTTAACTGTCAAGTTTCCTCTACTAACCTGGCAGGAATCCACACCTCCCTGCAGGTAGCCAGCACAGAACATAGTATTATCCAGGACTCTGCCATAAACAACGGGTTCAGAGCACTTTTGCTGGTTGATCAGCAGTACATTGGCCTCCAGCAGGTGGCTGGAACCAAAGTCAGCTGCAGAGATGAGGTGGAAAAATGAGATTTTACCAAATCTAACAACAAATACAACAAAGTTGTTATAAACAAAGTTGTCTCCAATTTCAGTTGTTGTATGCAAATAAAGATTCAAGGTTTACAGGGTCCCTTAAACTAAGAATGCTGCTAAAACAAACCAACAGATCTGAAAATGACGGCTTATATTTTGCGGTTGAATATGCGAAAGTGGCCTTACATTCCTCAGTGGCACCCCATCCAGAAATGGTACACTCCTTCCCATCAAGCAGTGGGACATCAGGCAGACAGGCTGTCTTCACGAACTGGGTCTCATTGGCACAAACTCCATCCGTGCCGTTCAGCCTCAACAAGGCTTTGGAAACGCAGTTTGGATAAAAGTCACAACAAAATCAAAAATTAAATGATAAGGTACTTCATTTCTTGTATTTTTATGTCACAATCTCATTACTTCTACTTTTTTACTATTTTTAGAGTTTACTTCATGGACATTTCAGCAATCATATCATTACAAATGGTATTATCTGACTCTCTGCCTAATTGGTGACACTCTCACATCCCATCTTTAGTTAACTAAAAAGGATCAAGATACAGAGGTAAGATGCTGTCAGTAAGATCTTTGTGTTATGATCTGTCCCCCTTTTAATATTGTTGGTAAAATCAGTGCTTATTTTATATGAAATGCAAAAGAGACCAGGATCACCTATGTCGTTGTAAACAGCTTTAGGAGTCTCCCTGTAGTTCTCATGTACAATAGCCTCATCAACTTTTATGGTTTGCTCTGAGGGTTCCTTCGTATTCAGTGTCAGGCTCCCCATAACCACCTGCATGTCCTTCCTTTGATCACTGTTCAAACACAAATAACACACATGATTAAGTCCACATGTGAAACCTATTTCATAATCAGCCAATGTCTGGTGTTTTTTCAGATTTGTAGTCATTATGATTGTGCTTACATGCAGTGTCCAGCTGTCAGGACCCAACAGCTTGCAATGAGAACTCCTCCACAGATGTGTCTGAATGGCTGGTTGGAGTTCTTTGGTCTCACTTGCAAGGACACCTGCCAGGGTATAGCCCCGGGAGCGACCTTCAGACCCCCAAAGATTCGGGTAATGGCCTTTTTTGGCTGAGGCATCCCACAGGTGGAGAACTGTTGCGGTGGAGAGGTGGCACCAGAGATGAAAGGAACATCAGTGGTCGCAGAAGAAGGTTGTGGAGCCTGGCTGGGCTTCTCAGTCGTTGGGGGTGTGGAAATTGTTGGCTTGGTGGTTGCTGCAGGTTCAGGTTTTGTAGGTTCGGGTTTTGTAGGTTCAGGTTTTGTAGGTTCGGGTTTTGTAGGTTTGGGTTTTGTAGGTTCAGGTTTTGTAGGTTCGGGTTTTGTAGGTTCAGGTTTTGAAGGTTCAGGTTTTGTAGGTTCAGGTTTTGTAGGTTGGGGCTTGGGAGCAGTGGGTTTAGGGACAATTTCAGTTGGCGGCACTCCTGAAAACATGCACAAGAAGATAACAAGGACATAACAACTGGTTTTGTTGACCGCACTCATAATCAGAAAGTTGTCTGAAGCTTTAGAGCCGACCTGTCGGTGAGGGACACTTTGTTACATCACAGTAGTCCCACAGCAACCTGCGGCCTCTTCTGAGGAAACACCAGGGCATCTTTTCTCCGTCTGGATTTCTGTGTCATAGAAAATGTGTGAGTGAGCGTCTTCTTGTAGATGTCCTCTGCTGTTTGAATGCACTTATTTACTTTCTCCTGACCTGCAGAAGTTGTGAGGCCCAAGTCCTTCATTCTCGAAGGAGTTGAAGGGATAGGCTCCTTTCTCCAGGATGAAGTGAGAGTTCCAGTAGAGGCAGTCATCACCGTCATCTGTCTCACTCACATTGCCACGATATGACTCTCCATCATCCACATAGCAGTCATTTGGGCCTAAGAAATATACCACACTCAGTCAGTATATGAGTTATGATGACGCATATATTGGATTGAGAAAGGGAAAACAGTAATGTAAGGTGTAGTATTTACCAACATGGCAGAAACGTCCTCTGTACCCTGGAGGGCACTGGCAGTCAAAGTCAGTACCATCGTTGGTGCATGTTCCACCATTCCTACATGGATTAGGCTCACACAGTGAAACTTTGGAGAAAAACAGTTAACAGTGAAAGCTTGCTTTCAGGAACCGCACAAACTTGTGGAAAAGAGGTATTCTGTCTTGTCTGGACATAGAAATACTCCTTACAAGTTCTGCAGTGTGGAGGCTGGAAGGGCTCCTTGCATTTGCACTCATAGAACGGGGAAGTTGAGGTCAGCACACATTCACCACGCCCACATTTACCTCTGCTACAAACTTTTGGACCTGAGATCATAACACAATAGTTTGAATTCATTTTTGCTCATTATATATTGTGGATATACATATGTCCAGTCTGCAATCCAACAACAGCATGGGAAAAGGGAATTCTTTTCAAACCTTTCTCGCATCTCCTTCCTTTGTAAGGTCTGGGACAATCACATTTGATTTTTCTCTTCCCTTTCTGCTCACACACTCCATTGTTGCGGCAAGGGTTTGGGTTGCATTGGCCTGAGAAATTAGTTAACAAAAAGTTAACATGGGTGATGTAAGCTTTAAGTTAGAGCTTTCCAGTGCTATTGGAAAACACGTGACATTACACAGATTGGTATAAGTAGTTTGACAGAATACCTGAGTGTTAACTCTCTCACCTTCTGGCTCTTGAAGTTCAAAAAGCCAGTCTGAATTACTTTGGTCATCGTCATCATCATCCTCACCAGCTCCCTCTATGATCTCAAAGAAGATGTCTAAAACATTTATTTTCCTTTATTAGATATAAAGCATTGTTGTGTTGCTCTCTCTCTTACCTACAAAACTTGCAAATATTTCAGATTTAGTAGGGATATTCAGTTGTTTGCAGTGAAGCACTGTGAGGACTTACAGTATACTAAAAGTCAGATATAGTTCTATATATAATATGCTATAAAAGGAATAAAAAGAAGCACTTACCTTCAATTATGTCCTTAAATCTCCCTTTTGCTTTGCCTTGTTTAAGATGCTTAGATCCCCCTTGCTCATGATCGTGATGGTCATGATGGTGTTTTTTGTCCTTTTTATGTTTCAGCTGAATAATAAGAGTCATAATAATAAAAAAATTGCAGTTGCTCAGTAGAATTTTGTTGATATTTGACAGTTCAAAATCACCATAACAGAAAAATGTTTTAGTGAATTCATCTTTTTAAACAGAAGCATGGACAACAAGCTCTACTGCATTTTATTCACAGCAGAATTCGTTATCAAACATTATAACATTGTAAATAAGAACCTCTACATTTGCTTATTGCTACACAATTGCTGTATAATATATAGAGTGAATACATACTTCAGCAGGTATGAGGAGCACTGCTAAAAAGAGGCAAAAGCAGAGGAGCTTTAGGTGCATGATGGCAGTGGATCAGAAGACATCCAGGAGAGTAAAATGAGAGTGCGCTGTCTGGCAGATCACTCACACTTTTCTAAACATTTGTGTAAGTACACTAACCTTTGATTCACCGGGGGTGTCTGGCATCCATCCCTCTTGCTGAGTCAGTTTTATTGATTTTAGCTGTGCTCTTGGATAGTTTTGTTTTTTTTAGGAAACACCGCTCATGTTACCAAACACTTATAATGAACAAATAAATGGTGCAAAATCAAGATCACTGTCTCGGCCACACTTGAAACATTTTTCATATTGAGATTCATTCAAATGAATTTTGATCAAATAGAATAAGCGTGCGCTCAGATGCAACACAAGGGCTCAGAGGGCATATTTGCAGAATCAATTGTTTGTTTGAATGAAGACTTTGGATCCACATACACTAGGTACATATCAGGATACATTACCGTGTGCTTTTTTTTAAGCTTTTTTTATACATTTACAAAATGAGTAAAGTGTAATACTTATAGCATGATTGTTTGCTCAGTCAAGTAGAACAATATCAGCAACTTTTATGACTTCCAAGTAAAACTGAAACCTTACATTGACAGCATATTGTGAAACGTATTGTTTTATACATGCATATTGAGTTTACATATTCTCTCTTTGTGACAAAGAGAATATGTAAACTCAACATGCATAAAACACTGTTTTCATGGTCCTTTTTCTTAGTTTAAAGAGCTTAGAGATGGGCCACGCTGCTTCTAATATTTCTGTACATTCATCTGACAGTTCAATACACATATACAGTACAGGCACTGAATGAAATATGTAGTGTTCTCCCTTAACATGAGTCCTGGTAAGGAACTATCTTCCTACTAGAAATTTTTATCACATTGTGCCTCTATGTCATCTGAAATACATTACATTATTTCAAAGAGGAGCAATTCAGTATAGCAAGGCTACCACTTTCTCATAATGCACCCTTTATAAAGGCTTTATTAACATTAATAAAGAATAAACTAATGCTTTATAGCATGACACTTGCTTTATGTTTTTAGCAAGCTCTTTCATTAAGAAGACACTCCTGGACCTTAGTGAGAAAGGTTTGCAGAGCATCTGGTCCTAAATCCATTTATTAACAGCAGTTTACCATCCACCTTATTTTAGACAAATAAAGTGAGAAAGTGAGAAACCCTAGCATTTATAAAATGGATTGTCACCATTTATAACTGTGTTGTTACCAAATAGAAAAGATAAACACCAGCCAGACAGATATTTCACAACCTGGCAACCTTGACTTTGACTTCTGACTGATCTATAAAGCATTAGTTGGTGATTTTAAGCCATAGCAATGTTGGTCTGTTGGTATGTCAGTCTGTCCACCACTTTGGTCCAGACAGAAATATCTCAAATATTAGATGGATTGCCATGGAATAAACAGAAGATGAATCCACTTGACTTTGGAGATTCTCTGCCTTTTCCTCTAGAGCCACCCGCAGGTCAACGTTTTCGCTTATCTGGTAAAATATCTCCAGATGGATTGGCACCAGATTTTGTGCAGACATTCATGGCTCCCAGAGGAACAATCCTACTTTACTATAGCACCATGAAGTTGTCATTTGTGGTTTTATGTGAAATGTCTCAACATCTATTGGATGGCTTGCCATTCATGTCCCCATCAGGATGAATTGTAATAACTAGCTCCACTGACTTCTCATAGCACCTCGACTACATGGAAATGAGGCTGACATTCTCATCAGCCTCGGCTGTACTTTGTGTTTATTGCTCATTAGCAAAAGTTAGCTAACATGCTAAACTATGATTGTGAACATGGTAAACATTACACTTGCTTAACATCAGCATGTTAGCGTTATCGCTGTGAGCATCCAGTTAGCATGCTGATGTTAGCATTTAGCTCAAAGCGCCAGTGCGTACAGCCTCACAGAGCCACTAGCATGGCTGTAGACTCTAAGTCTTGTTTAATTATTAATAAAGCCATTAGTTACAACGTATAAACCCTTATAACTGGTGCATTATCAGAAAGAAGTGCCCCAGCAAGGAATTACTAAAAGCTTTTCTGTGGAGCTACTAATCAGAGATCACTGGTAGGAGCATTGCAGATTACAATAGGCTTAGAATTGGTGCCATTGTGGTCATGACCAGGACACAGGGCCAGGTGGAGGCAGTCTGAGAAGGTTCCTGTACAGAAGGAGAACAGTGGCGTCATGTTCTCTGCCTCGAGAAACGTCACCAATCCTGCAGGGAAATTACACAAAACACCAATCCGACAGAAGCGTTTTGTAAAAGGCAGCTGATGGGGCACCCCTCCGTGCCAGGCTGTATACTCCCCATCAAAGAACTCCACACACCAGGATTCGTCCCCCCGGCCCAGCCAGCAGTCCTCAGTGGTGCCCTTGCGGGGAATCGTGGGATAGGTGACACCCAGCTCCCAGTAAGTCTTCCCAGTCACATCAATCTCCCAGTAGTGGCGACCAAAGCTGAGGCCCTGCAAGCTGATGACATTGAGGGTGGTGTCAAAGCGTCCAGGGAGGTCAGGGAGTTGCTGCCAGGTGTCTGTGTAGGTGGCACTGTCACCTTGGGGGGAGATGATCAGCTTTGGGTGGGCCGTGTCTGGATCCAGACACACCTCACTGGAATCTAGAGACACACATTTAACAAATATTATACAGACAAATCTACACGTTAAAGAGGTCAAGTTGTGGTTATAAACACTATAGAAAAAAATGTGTGAACTGACAACTCTTGATGAGTTTCTTGATTATAGGGGTCTGTGAGGAGATAAGCAGAAGCATGTTGTTGGTGAGGCTGAGGATCTGGTCAGCTTTAACTTCGTCCAGGCTCACACTGCTCGGGTCTGTCCTGTTTAGCAGATCCATCACTCTGGAGGAGGCAGACCATAGTGAGAAACATCAGCTGCTGCTTGAAGCTTTTATTATTATTATTACTATTATTATTCCTTATGATTTGATCCATACCTGTCTGCTGTATCCGTGTCTTGTTGGTCAGGGTATGAAAAGAGAGACTGAAGAAAAGCAGAAAAATCCAGATTAAATGAACTTTGAAAGCAAAATGTTTTATGTCACATAATATTTTTAGTTCCCATACACAAATGAGAAGGTAAATATTAAATTTCAAATCATATTTGGTTCACTGGATTTTGATACCATCAAGTTTAATCACCATTGTATCAGGCTCTGTGTCGGTCTGCTCCAGTGCCACAGTGAGTCTGGCCAGGCCCTGCTCTATCTCCTGGATCAGAGAACAGTTCCTTTCCATCAGCCCATCCAGGGCGGAGACAGCAGCCCGCTCCTCCATCTCCAGGTGGGACAGAGTAATCCTCAGGTCCTCGTCCAGGACGGACTGGATCTCCTGATATTTCCGGATGATGCGCTCCCTTATCACTGAGGACCTTTTCTGAGTCAGGCAGAAGCATTTATCAGTTTATTATACTGCCTGATCACAGGTGTAATTATAGTGTTGGTGTTTTTGTTGCAGGATAACTGATTAAATGTTTCATGAAAGATTATAAATCACTGGCTAGCCTGAACACAACTTACTGTGATCTCTGATTGCCGTGCTGCCAGTTTTTTCAGTCTGTATTTCACTGCTTCCCTTTGCTTCTTGAGACACTCTTGGTGCTTTTCTAATGTCTCCTGTAGAAAGGGTTGCACACACTTTCAGCACAGCTCATTTCAACACCAGTCAGTTGTTTGTGGTGAAGTGCAGAAGCAGTTTATCATGAGACTTGATGTAGAAAGCAACAAAGCAGAGATAGACTGCCAGGAGTGTGTTTACTGTAACAACCATCGTGTCTTCAGTCTTTCTCTTCGACTGTTTATTAAAAGGCATACGATATTTTTTGCATTATGAGACTGTATTTTCAAATGGTATAATTTCCTGTAGCAGCACTGAAGGCTTTGCTGTGTTGCTGCCACCTAATCAAGCTGAAAATTATGCCCACTGATCTCCTCATTGCCATTACATGACTGCAGTGTTGTGACCCCAAAGGCAAGCATCTGTCTTCCATATTATATATATCATATAGTGTCTGTGTTTGTCAGTGTTGCCTTTTCAAGGAGGAAAATTCTGATTGCTGCGTTCACAATCATTCACATTTGCCCCACAATAATTCCCCCTGTGAGTGAATGAGGCTACACTGCAGCTTTCACACGCATTCACTGTACAAGTGATGCATTTCCTGATTCCTAAGAGTGACACTATTTGACTTGTGCAGTTCATATTACAGAGCCAGCAAGGTCAAAGGAAATTATTTTTGTCATTTTAAGGATGTCCCTGCATTTTTTACTACAAACTTCTTCATGCTGTATACCACTGTTGACATTTTCCAAAGCACACCGTGGATTTCTACATAAAGAAAAAAGCCCCCTCCACCCAAAGATACATTTTGCTTATTGTTACCTCAATTAGATGCTTCACTGTGCAGAATGGTGTATGTGCAGAGTTTGACACTAGAAGGCTGTTTTGACGCTCATCTGTTGAAGGAGGAAAGTTTCTCTGTGAACACGTTAAATCTCAGTTTAAGATGCATGCGTACGAGCAGGATTTTGTGACATCACAACTTCTTTGGAAGCCAATCGTGTTCCAGTATTCAACTTACGCACGTGTGATGTGAAAACTTGAAACCTCCAGTGCTGAGAATGGACTTTTCACTGAAGGAAATGTCTTCTGTCTAGTAGTTAACTTTTAAAATGAACAATACTTTACTACTAAATTTAAGGATTTTTAACTGGTTTATTGCACTTTTTTGTGGAAAAATCATATCAGACAGTTACATGTCTTAAACGGAGTCTGGAGGGGATCTTAAACTGTGTTTCTCCTGCCATCCAGGGAGCCACTGTTCAGTTCATTTCAGTATAGTATCAAAAATTAAAATTGGAGAGACTTTAAACATGCTTAGGGTAAGTTATCCATTCGGTTGAAAATGAGTTTCCTTTCTTTTTTGTCACTTACATTATCTGGGGGTAATCAATATCAAGGATTGTCTTGAAAGGTCTTCAGAGGTGAGAGGCTCTGACATTTGATATTTAACAGTGGCGTAAGGTAGTTAGGACGGGCCCCAGTGCGCTATTATGATGGGCCCTAGTACACGCTAGTTACTAGTTATTTAGCACACTCACCAGCCTGTGTATAAATATTTGACCAACAATGTGTTGGATTGTAGAGCTGAATTAGTTAGGCTATTGTATTAGAATTAAAATAAGCATATCATTTTGTTATAGATTGCTACTGACTAAAAAAAGAAAAGAAAAAGAAAACCATGACGGAGATGGGTTTGCCTTTTCACCTTTTAACAATATTTAATTTAATGTGAGTTCTTCTTTGAACACAGGCGTATTTCCGACTCGCAAGGGCCCAACACATTGTTGGAGGGCCCACTCACCCTATGGCCCCCCCACCCCCCCCCCCACCCCAGGGGCCCCAGTGCAATCGCACTGCCTGCACTGTCTATATTTACGCCCCTGATATTTAATAAGAGTTAGCAGCTTTTCAGCACCGCTTTCATGAATATACTGAGTAATGTGTTGCAAGTGGGTTATGGTCTGTCAAGGCAGAATCTGCAATCGTGTCAATTCTGTCAATGCTACGAGAATAATGACTAAATCTTTACTTGCTGGTTGTCTGTGCATTGACATCAGAGGAATATCTAAAATGTTAAGATGCAGATATATACGTATACTGTACTGTAAATATTTGTAGCAGAGTAAAAGGCCAAGATCATGTAAAATGATGTTTCCTCACAGGGGCCCCAACTAATCAGTGTTTGTGTAGAACGTCAATAGACTCCACCATCTGATTGGTCCCATAAATGTCAACCAGTCCACAGACTACCTCTCACCCTGTGTAACGTCGCTGAGCCGGTGTGTTTATGGTGAAATGCAAAGAAGAAAACAGAGAACAGAAAAGAGGCGGTGGGTACCTTTGGTATAGCCGAGGATCATATGGTTCATGGTGATTTAAAGCTTTATTGGCTTAGATTTCAATACAACAAATGGCAGTGTGGGTTTTCATTTATAAAACAGTACTTTCAAATACAGTTGCTTCTTACATTAGGTGTTTTATCTATTTATCTGTTACTGTATGTTGGATACGGCATTAAAATATATTAAGATTTGTACTTCCAATACATGTAAAGGGAAAGTGTCTGGCCATGTTTATGAGAGCCTGAGAAGAGAGACATTTTCTTTTTGTCAGGGGTCAGATGAATGTTTGGCATGTACAGTAGGCAGGGGAAGGAGACTGATGATGTGTAGGTGCTTGGATGATTCATTTCCATGTAGATCCGGTAAAACAGTTGATGGGTCAGCTGACTGCTTTCCCAGTGGCTTTTTTTTGTTTTTAATTCAAAGACTCACTGAGCCGATTCTTGCAAACTTTGGACTAAAACTGTTTCAGTCCAAGCGAAGGAAAGCTGACACATGTTCAAGCTACGAGCATGGACATTTCGTAATGGCGCCATGAGGTTCTACTGTACTTACAAAGTTCCACAGGAATCAACAGCAACAAATAGGAAGAAACAAGCAAGAAAGAAAGGAAAGCAGTTCCACCCAAAGCAAAGCAAGAAGTAAAACAAGCGCAGTCAAACCAAATAACATGACCCTATTTATCATTCATTCTCATTCTTTGTCATTTTTGAACGTGGAAGAGATTCCCATTCCTTGTTTCCTGTGCAAGTCTAACTGGACAAATCACTCAGCTCACAGTCTCAGGAAGCGTCAGAGTCCATTTCGCGGCTTCCTTGATTATGCCAGGATAAAACAAAAAAAACAGAAGAAAAGGAAAGAAACCAAAACCTACATCTAGATTACAGTTGTTGTGTGCTATCTGGATGAATGTACAGTATGTGCATGCTGCTCTGAGTGCTAGAAGAGCTTGGCCTTCTTTTTCATGTCGTTGCGTTTCCACAGGGGAAGCCTGTCAAACTCCTGGATCTCCATTCCAAAGATGTCAAAGAACGTTTCAGGTGCTAAGTGGCGCTAGAATTGAGAACAAAGGTGGAGAAAACAAAGGAGGGGAGGGGGGTGTTCGTGGTTAGCACCAAAGCCATAAAAAGGGTCACTGCAAAAATGACAAGAAGCAATGGATACTGCACATTCCTTGCTACAATTGTATTTGTGTAACATGTTATTTACACAAAGTAGAGAAATCCAGTATCAATTGCGGACACTCAGGTGGAAAACTGATACCTCCAGTCTGGTTCTGTCCACATCCCTGGGCAGTTTAGCTCTCCCTCTACTGGTTATCATGAGCATTTCATAGGGATACACCTTCAAAAGGAGACACTCGTCAGTGAACAGGTCAAAACTACAAGCTAGAGTTAAGCTGTCAGAAACTTGCAAGCCATTTTTATCAAACAAAACTAGACAATTTGGATCTCCTTGTAGTTCTGACTGTGACAGAGGGAACACTGGGTGGGAGAACAGGTATGTGACAGGAGGCCGACTGGGAGTGAGAGCTGTCTTTTGGGTTGTCAGGGAAAAATGCAGGGTGCTATGGTGTGCACACTTTTTTCGGTGTAGAAACGTGCAATAGATTAGGTAAGGGCAAAAACATGAAAACACAGTTATGTAGCGGGCTGTATTTTTAGAGTAATTTAATGCAAACTAAAAAAAGAACTAACACCAGTAATGTAGGCCAAGTAAATCCACATGGAAATGATTGTCCTGGAAAACTGAGGTGCTTCTACTTTTCTAAATAACTAATCCCGTCTGTACAAGAAGAATGACAGTTGTTAATTTAGCTGAAATGCTCAATAATAAGCAACTAGAAGTTCTTTGAGGCCTCTGACCAACTCATATCCACACAGTAATGTACAGTCTCTTATATACTACGCAGTATATAGTGATATGAGTTGTCTGGATGACAGTCTGGGTGTTGGATTCTCCACTGTATGCTGCATACAGTATCCAGCCACTTTAAGTCAAAGCTATGTGCAGATGAGCATGGAGAAGCCAGCATGCTAAGCGCTAAAGTGACCTGAAGCAGCATGCTACTGTAAATCAGGGACCCGGCTAAAATGTGAGTCTTTCACCTCCAGTACACAGTTACGTAACAGGCTGTAAGTAAAATCTCTTTTAGTTCCCTATTTCTTCCACCAATGTCCCCACACTACGAGGGTAAATGCTAATTATTTCATTTCAACCTCCTCTTTTGGGCTGGTCTCTTTTGCCAAGGTTAGACTATCCCTAAATTAGTTGCAAAATGTATCCTTGTTTACAAGTTAAAATGCACTTCAATAAGTGAACAATGTATACATTTTGTAACATATTTCAGTGTAGATTACAGTGTTGTCATCAGTACAAAAAGAAGAAGATACTTGCTTTTGGTTCCAACATATTAGGCATAGATACTCCCCTGTCCATCCTTGCAAGTGCTGCACGGCCATCCTTAATGTGCTAAAGAATAGAACATACACAAATGTAATATAGTGGAAGGGGACTGCAGGGTTAATGGCGATGAATACGTCCACTAATGACAGTGGGCACAGTTTTCACTGGATGGAGCAAGTAGCTTGGATTCTGTTCAGTATCTTAATTAGTATTCGAGATGGGCAGTCGTTTGAATCTGAATGTCTTTTGGAGTTTTTTTCTATGGTGAATATATTTAAATGTGATATTTATCTTGAGTCATAACATTGGTAAACAACACACAAAACAAGACATGAGGCAATGATTGTACATTGCATTTACAGTACACTGGTTCAGCTACTGGGCAGTGCATGTTTGGGCATTTGAAATCACTGCACCGCATGCCCTGTAGCTGACCAATTAATCCAACAGTGATGCAAGCATGTAGCAGGAGTGGGCGGAGTGCATTCAGGGCAAGGTGTCTCTTGCGACCCATGAGCAAGCAAATATATGATGCAAGGTGAGGAAGCATGCCATGTGAAAAAGCAGATGAGAGACATACCTGAAACTCTGCAGGACAACATGGGACAGAAAATGAGACTCACAGTTAATGGTTTTGCTGTCAAATCCCCTGCCAGGCTACTGTCTACAACACTGCTGTCCCTGACGTGAATCATTACGCAAATATTTCAAAATGCATGTTCATTTATGTACACGTAGCAAGCCATTTCTGAATACTGATGCTGAATAGCTCTGGTGAAATTGGCAAGAGATTTCCATGGTGGCCACATTTTGGTAGCAGCTCTCACCTCTGCCTCCTCCACACATGTCACCATAGCTGTTGTACTGGGTGAAATCTGTTGACTGGGGCTGTGGGAATACAGAGAACAGTACATCAACATGACTGTAACATACTGTATGGGCCTTTTGTTGCTGATTTAGGACCAGAATGGGATTTAGTTATAATTACTATGTATAAAACATGTACAGAATTACTATTTCTGGCATTTGGTGCCAAGATATAATGCATTTAACATGCAATTTTTGCTTCTTCTTAAAAGTTTTCTAATTGTCATCCATCTGAATTCAGCTGTCTGTTTTACATAATCAACAGCAAACGTGTTAGTATGAGTGAGCTCTCACCCGATGCAGCCCATTCCTTCCATAACCAGGCAGAGAGTTAGTTTTGGTTGGAGAAGTTGGATCTGAAAACATAAATATTGTTCAAAATTATATTTGGTTTTAGATTTAAAAAGATGTTGAATCCAAATCAGGAACATTTACATCAACAGAGAACTTTCAGATCACAAATGTAAGCAATTTCCTAATCCAGACATGTTAAAGTAAAACAAATGCAAAGATCTACACGTGTTATGTAGCACAGACCTTGTGTTACAGTACACTGCTGACAACTCAAGAGCATATATAGCTGATGAAGCTGCTCTCTACCTGCGTCACAGTTGGTCTGTTTGGGATCGTAGCGCTGAGCAGAGAGGCTACGCGCGTGACGCTCCCTGATCTGCTCTTTTTCCATCTCCTCCTTCAAAATGAGCTTTCCCAAACCAGACTGAATCTGCACACACACACACACACACACACAAACATTCAAATACTTTACAATATATCTACAGATAAACATCAATCCTTGACTTAAACATTAAGAACACACAGCATGCAAGTATGGCTTCACCACTTATGCATGTAGTTAACAAAAGGTTTATGATTAATTGATTAATGGAGGATGTTCATGTTGGTGTTAGTAGCTGTTAAGTTGAAGATGCAAGGTTATCTCACTGACCTTGCTGAGATGTTCCTCCTGGAGCTGCTTTCTTTTCAAGGCCTCTTCCTCCTCCTCTTCTCTGGATCGTCTCCTCCCTTCTGAACCTACGGGTGCCGTGCACAAGCCCAAAAAGTTAGACAAAACACATATACACACCCATAAAGACACACACGCACGCACATCTTTCTGGAGGAAACCATGCTTCACGTGTACTTGTATAGTACAACCAGATGAAATGCTTCATCCTCAGTTCAGTTTTTGAGAAGGACAGAAAGATGTGGCTGTTTGATTTGGCTGTAGAGCAGTGAGGAATACACACAGTAAATGAGTAATAGGTGGACGGAAGAACACAAATGCGAGACAGAGTTGACGAGACAGACAAACAGAGGGACTTATTGGAATATTTGGCTACATTGACATGGTGGATGTTTACACTTCATCATTCATGTCAAGATTTTACTGGATGTTAAATACACAGAACGGCACAATGTAAGACAGACAGACAAAAGTCAGTTTGAAGTCAGTCTCAGTTATCTCTGTCCAAGTCATTTGTGGCACTATTGTGTATAGCTAGTGCACCCACCATGTACAGTAAGTGAATGTAAAATGGTGAAACTGATGCTACCACAAGCAGAAAATAATATGGCAGCAACAGAAACCAAACAACACTTCTGCTTTGTGCAAGCAAAACTTAAAGGCAAATACTGTAACGCCTGAATAGCAGCGTGAGCTCTAAAAGAAGCAGGGATGCAGTTAAGCTTTTGGGGCAGCTGGAAGGCAGAAACAAGAAGAGTTAGGTTGTCGTGAGGTGTCAATTGTACCACTAGAAGGTAGCAGTGCAAGCATGCCCATCAGGAGCCTACTGTACCTAATACAGTGAGAGAGTAGGGCCAACGGTTGCCCTCACTCCGTGAGCTGTCATCTGGAGAGGGAGCATGGGCAGCGGGGAAGGTGGCGGATCTGATGATGTCATCAGCAGACTTGACTTGGTGTGCTATGGCAGCTGTATCTAGGTTGGTAACCATGGGAACTGATCTATCAGCGTCTGGGTCACAGTCTCAACCACAAGTAAACATCTTGATCGTCAGGCTCAAGGATCATTTAATCCTGGGTCATGCTCTCTACAATGCAAAATATGTCTTTCCTAACAAGTCACTGAACATTGGACTCTAAATATAATCTTCTGAAATAAGTGGTGAGGGACTGCCAGTGGGTAAGAGTCAGTGTGGTTTTTAAGGATGTTTCAAGGATGATTTTAGTGGTAACTTGCACAAGCAAGATTACACCTGTTTTGAGAAACATCACTTAATTTAAGAAAAGTCTCAAAACCAGCTGGCGGACATTGCACACAAGTGAAATTTGCTCACGCCATTGGCATATTTTTTCAGATCCATTTTAAAGCAAGACTAAGTAACTTTTGAAAATAAATAAAGAAATAACACATTCTTCCTCTTACAAATGAAAAGTTGAGTTCATAAGCAATAAAACGCACCCTCGTTCAATTCAATACGCTCAGGGGTATGACCGCTATAGTGGCTAATGTTAGCCAATGTTAGCAAACTTCAGATAATTATTACAGTGTAACTGATATTACTGAGTCATTTCGCTAACTTCATCACTCTTCTCTTCCTGTGCTACTGTTACATTACCTTCTAGCCTGTCACAGATAAACATTTCAATGATTTTATCACAAAAGTAAAACAAGAAGTAAATGTATTAGCTAGCTAGCCAGAAGACATGTTGTGGTGCCATTCCTCTTTCTCTTAGTCAGGTTGCCTTTTAACGCAAATGACTCATTACTCTGTAATTGTCACAAGTCAGCAAAAGTTCCATAGTCTTGCTTTAATGACTATAACATTACTACTGTGACTTGTTAAGATGGACAAAGTGCAGTGTAAAACAAGCTACAGGTCAGACAGAAGAGGATTGGAGACAGACTTCAAACGTTGCTCATACACTGACACTGGGGGTGACTACATGTTTAGATGAATACACGGCTTCAAAAGCTAACAAAAGCATCTTCAGTAAAGAGCCCAGCTCAGTTACATAATTACCTAAGTATTACTCTGAATTAGTACTCAGACAGACATTTTCACCTTCTCTTCTTACAATAAAACAGACTATACTATAAGATGAAAGGTACCGTGTTGTTTGTAGATGGGTGGTTTTCTGTAGATGTTGCTCCCCTGATCTGAAAACATTCAAATACAGACAGAAAATACATTTACGGAGTATACAGTGCATCTATTATACTACTTAAAAATCTATTGTAAACATCTCAACACCAAGCAATGACACATAGCGATTACATTGAATTTCGGCCTTTTTCCTATCATACATCTGTATAGCTGTGAAAGAAGAGCAGAAAAAGCAAAAGCTGATCCCAAATGGAGTTTAATGACAGAGATAGATAGATAGATAGATAGATAGATAGATAGATAGATAGATAGATAGATAGATAGATAGATAGATAGATAGATAGATAGATAGATAGATAGATAGATAGATAGATAGATAGATAGATAGATAGATAGATAGAAAGAAAGAAAGAAAGAAAGTAGGGACGAGCAGTGACAGGGTGCGCTCCAGCTCCTACCTGGGAGGTGGAAATGTTTAGGGGTCTGAGAAAGAGGCGGGGTGACCGGCCGGCTGTCGGGCCTGAGCGGGAGGGGGGAGCTCCGGCCACTCGGCGGGTCAGTGCCTCCAGTGAGAAGAACCAAGAACAGAACATAAGCAGGGATACTAAAGGGGAACCACAGTCTGAACGGCGCAACACACAGGGACCAACGAGACCAGCTGAAGTCATTTTGAGTGAATGGGAGACATTCTGGTTGGTTTGGATAAATGCAGTTAATGGAGCTGTATACTATGTGCAAGATGAAGGTACAAAAGCAGATCAAACTAGCAGAGTTTAAAATAGCGAGATTAAATGCTTGGGAGATATGAGTCATGAAGTATAATGTCTGTTAGTTTGTCGTGTAATATGAATTCACGGTTCAATAAGAGTTCACGGTTAAGAAGTTAATACCTCCCAGCATGCAACAGCAAACTTATATTACAACCTTTCTTTTTATCTCAGCCTTACAGTTTATTAGGGTCTGGAGACTCATTCTGACATGGCAAAAACGTCATCCAACATCCAACATTCGGGGGAACTGTCAGTTTGGATATTGGATTAGGATTACTAGTATCTCTCAAGTGCATGCAAAGCTGCAAAACACAAACACAAAGAGCCTGTCAGCTACTTTGGCAGAGGCTGTGTTAGTCAAAGGTGAATAAGTGCATGCTAGTTAGTGAAGAAACAGTGCCTTGGCTGCATGGCTTTGACCATTCAGGATGGCAGTTATAGTCTAGTGAGAAATGGCCATAGATCCAGAATGACAGATGGGGCATTGACGGGAGATGGCATCCCAGGTGACGATGGAGATGATGTGTTGCCTTGGGGAGGGGGGCAGCAGAGAAGAGTGGAGTGGGGCCCTTACCTTGGCTATGGGGGAGGAAGTGGTGTCTGAAAGGGGAGGTGGGGCGGGAGTCACTATTTCTGGAGCCCACACTGTTACTGCACAGGGAGGAGCAGAGCTTCTGCATGCCTGTCAGAGCCTCTGCAGGGAGGGAGGGTGCGGGACAGGGGACAAAACCCCAGGACCAGGACGATTTGGGGAGGAGATAGAAGGTGAGACGGTGAGGGACAAAAGAAAAGGAAGATATACAGGAATCAAATGTCAAAAAGAGGAAATAAAAGACACCCAAAGTGAGAGGTGGGGAGTATTTAAGATGAACAGTAAGAAACAAGGAAGACCATTACACTTTAAAATCAAACTTTTTAATGGAAAGAATAGCAAACTCAGGAGAAATTGTGTTGTTAAAGGTGCAAAATTGACTTTGAGGTTGTTATTCTGCAAAAGGAGGGATTGTCCATCATGTAGTAATACTTTGTAATACCAAAGTATTACAAGAAAAAAAAAAACAATAACATAACCTCCCAAAGTCAATTTTGGTGAAGTTCCCCTTTAAAGTGGTAAATAGATCTGAAGAAGGGAAGTGAGAACCTGAAGGTGGAGGGTCAGTGAACTCATCCTCAGTGTTTTAAGACCTGTCATCTACCTGACCAGTAAAGATCTCATCGATCTACCTTATAAAAACCCTGAAATCACTGATTTTATCGCAATGTAACAATATACATGTACTAACACACATGCACATACACAAGTATGAAAGTACTCACCTGGCCGGTGAAAATGCTGTGGTGACCGTGACAAGGTGGGGGTGTAACCATGGCGATTATAAACTGGTGATCCTATGGAGCCCTGACTCGTAGACCTTTGGAGAATGCGTTCCCTCCTGTCGTAAGAGCCCTGACACACACACACACACACACACACACACACACAGGTTACTACACAATGAGAATTAATGAGAATACGTTATATACAGTATTTACATCCCATATATGGGACAGTGAATTTGACAAAATGATATGCTCACCTCACCAGGTGGGGTTGGCGACATGTTTCTTGAGGACTAGGAAGAATCAAACAAGTCTGAATTATAACTTTGTTTTTAAGACCTTGTTTAAAAATCAAGATAGTTAGACTGCTCCATAGAGGCAAAAGAGCCCAGATAGCCAGACATAAATATCTAACTGCTGATTTTCCACATTTTTGCAAGCAGTGTACCTATAACGTACAAGTTCTCTTTTTTATGTGATGCACACATCTGTTCTTTCCTTTGCAATTTAGGATAATTTATCATCATCAGCACGCGATGACGTATCTTACCTTGTCATCGGGCAAGGGGGAACGCTCTCTCCTGGCAGTGTGGAGCTGTGAGGGACACAGAAGTCAGATGCATAAAAGCTTTAATTACAGCATGAAAAACATCACACAATCAGTAAAGACTCCTTTGTGTTTGTGGGTTTTTTTTCAGGAGGAAAAGTCCTTAGCCCACAGCAAAACAGAGGATAATTTGAGGAATATTTCTCTTAATGCACAGTACTGTATGTGCATAAAGATGGCGTGCATGCAGGAAAAGATGCATGCAGTCTGTGTGTTTACCTCTCCCACACTCTCTTGTCTCTCCTCTCTCTCATCCAGGGAGGTGGAGTACAAAGGTTCATAGGTAATAAGATCAGGGCGCTCAATGTCATAAATGGCTTTGACTTTTGGAATGGCAGCTAGGTCTCTGTAATCAAGGATCTCATTGTCTACTTTTGCCTAGGGAGACAAATAAAGACAAACATGCATACACACACACAAGGGTAAATGGAGATTACTACTGTAAAAAATCTACTACTGAACAAGGCGTAACTGTCAAAAGGGGCTGGTATAAAAACAGGAAATTCTGTATCAAAACAATCTATTTACACATATAACTCCATAACATTTCTTACATAGATCGTGTGACCCGGTGAGCCAGGTATGCTTGAACCAGGTCTGGAACAAATACTCTCGGATGACGACCTCGTAGGCTGTGAGAAGAAGACACACAAGTGGCTGTTAGTCACAACAACGTCTGTCAGGCAGTCAGTCTCCCATGATCCACAGCCCCCTGCCATCTGCTTATCACCGTGATTTTTACCTCAAAACACTCCAACATTACACCGTTTGGCCTTTATACTGTATGAGCGATGAGAGGGAATTGCAAACCCCGTATTTAGGTTTTGTTAATCACATGAAGTACTTTGAAATACTAACATGTCATCTCATGATTAGGTCATTCATTTGCAAATTTGCAAAGTGAATGAGTGCTGTAGCGCTGTGATTTCATGTTCTTAAGAACCTCATGCCTGTTTATGGGAAATGAACAGTTTGGATGGCAGCAGCAGGTCTGAATGTAGCGTAAATAAATGAGCTTTTCACCTAATGGGTAAATGCGGATTTAGAAAAGACGAATTAGTCATCTGTGATATCGTGTCTGCTCCTCCAAATGTGTGTGCATCTTTGTCTCATGCACCTTTGATATGAGCATAGTCTAAGGTGTTAAAAGACAAGACTGAATGGCTCCGGATGACACACAAGAGAGGGCACTGCAGGCTGTCTCCAGCAGAGGGCAGCATACAGTGCATCGTGTCCTATGTACATGGTGGAACACAGGATGATGCCATCTCATAGCCAATAGCGAATACAGTACCTGCCTTTCTGTTTTTTGGAGGAATAAGAGGGACGGAGGCAATAGCTGTGGAGGAAGGGAGAGGGGGGTTCACAGGACATCACACAGGGGTTGTGCCTCTTCAGCCCGACTCACAGTTCACACATACATCAAGGCAAACATGTCAACATGTAAATACGCACATGAACAAATATTTGTACACGCACATGCAAAGGCACACACACACACACACACACACAACTCCGCCTCAACAGGCAAATTATTTAAACCACAGTAGGTTAAAGTTTAACAGTTCAGCAAGGGAGTGGTAACAGCCTGTGCAGAATCCCTTGTTACATATTCCGAATTCCTATCTTTTCCGGTAAAACATTGTCACGAGACGTGAACAGAAAGGTGCTTTCAGTCAAGACAAAGTCATGGACAATGGAGTCAGTGACGCCCAAATTCCTACCCGCTCCCTGTGTCTCTCCTCTGTTCTGGTGGTGTTCTTGCAGCCAGGATGCCACACTGTTGATCCTGAGGAGGAAGACGGAGAGAGAATACATTTAGAACAACATACTGAAGTAAAGTATATTCACATTATTGAAAGATGTGGTTTATCTGCATATATGACAAAATGTGTGCCAAAAGTGTGTTTGAAGTGTTTTATTAATAAAGGTTTGTTCATATTCTGGATATAAAGGATTTAATTAAAGGCCGTCTAACACACACCTGCACATCAGAAATTTAGGTTGGAGAATGCAACATTTCGGTCATAGACCTTCATCAGGTATCAAACTCATAATATGAAACAACATCATCTTTACACTAGAGTTACAGGCTGCAACAACTAAGCAAAAAAGAGTCAAACTAAAAATACCTGAGACTGAAAAAATCAATTACTAATTAAAATCACTTGCCAGTCCAGAATTTTTATTTCTATTTTTCTTGTTTGTTTTTTAATCAATTATTGATGGTTTAATTGTCTTAGGTGT
The DNA here is from genome assembly GCA_008360985.2 of Macquaria ambigua. Classification (NCBI taxonomy): domain Eukaryota; kingdom Metazoa; phylum Chordata; class Actinopteri; order Centrarchiformes; family Percichthyidae; genus Macquaria; species Macquaria ambigua. Next base: position 655,980 of record VMKM01000019.1, on the reverse strand, counting down.
TTGTGATTTGACTCCTTTCTGGCTGGTTGTTGCAGCCTGTGGCTCTAGTATAACGGTTTCATATGTGAGTTTGATGCCTGATGAAGGTCTGATCTGAATGATGGAAATGTTGCACTTTCAATACACTTAGTGCTGACATTGTGCAGGAATCATTCTTTTATTTGTCAAACTTTCTTTCACAAATTTAAAGGAAAAACCTCCATAAAAGAGTGGGGACATGTAACAATGGCAGATGCTTCCACACACGGGCTCACTGAATGGTTTGAGTACGAAAGTGATGTGAATCATAAGCTGTGGCCTTCGCAGTCCTCAGATCTCAACTCAACTGAACACTCTCCACCACCATCATCAAAACACTAAATGAGAGAATATCTTTTGAAAGAATGGTGTTCATCTCTTTAGTAGTTTCACAGACTTATAGACTGTCCAGCACCTTACTAAGACACTTGGCTTTTCACTTCACTTCACTTAACTTTAATTGCCATGTGGCCAGAGTCGGTGGTATCTCTTTTCAGTATAGCATGGGGAAAAAAACGCTCAGTACACTGTGTCAGCAGCACAACATATAAGCAGACATATCTCATATAATTTCCTTTCATTTGTCACCAAACTATATGTATATATTCACCGGCTTGTTGTAGTAATAACAGTAAAATATACCATTTAATCCCCATGCTGATGGGTTTAAAAAGGTTTTTAAATAGGTGTCATACCCGTACTCATACTCAACCTACAGAGGAGCATGTAATTCTTCAGTTTCTGTTAAAAAATAACCAAAAGTGGAGTAATAACATGTTCATGTGACAGTGACAATACACAGGTAGGTCCGCTCACCTTGCAGATACATTTCTTCTCCTTCTGTGAACATCTGATTGCACCTGCTGCATCGTGCACAGCTGGGGTGGTAGTGCTTATCTCCTGCCTGGAAAACACAGCGCACAAAACAGACTTGACATCACAGGAAAATGAAGATCAATGAAGCCTGAAGTGAAGCGAGTGAAGCGGAGCTGTGACTTCCAGGAAATAAACCCAGTGCTTTACCTGCTCTTAGCTACATTTCTTTCCTCTAGCACCCACAAACCCTGTTAGTGCAGGGGATAGTTTCATCAGACCCTATGTACTGGTAACCGCTCTCCCTTCCTTCAAGAACAACTGTTGATGAAATGGCATTGCGCAGCTGTTAGTGAGTATGTTCCCCTGAATCTGGTCTGCAGGCTTCCTGTAAATAAGGTGTTTCTCAACAGTTCATGTGGGAATGTGAAATCATTTAATGTATTCCAGTCGTATTCTCTTTCAGGAAGACTTAGAAAAAATGGTAAGACTGTTCATATTGAATATGACCACCATGACATCTGCCTCGTTTGACACAGTCAACCTGCCTTCAGATATCTGAGTGTTCCTCTTTGTGATAACCCACACAATGCAATCCAATAAAATGTTCTGACGGCTAGAGCACCTGAATTTCCATCTACACTGATGTGGCACTTTGCATGCAGAGTGCACCATTATAAAGCCTATGTGACTTTGACCAGGGGTGATAAAAAAAAAAACCCAAATGAAATTCTTCCTGCTGTACAACAACCCTCAGTAACATTTCAGCTGGCAAGTGGCCCCTCAGAGATATGGAGCCACTGACTAATATTTGCATTTTACAGTTTACTGTATCAAAAAGTCTACAGAACGACTATAGCAGACACTTCATAGCACCTCCTACCCAATTCTCTCCTCACATACACTGCAAAGCTGAATATCTCTCTCAGGGATAATAAAGGTACTTATGCTATATGTGTAGTATGCCATTAAATACTCTCCCTATTTCTCTCCGCTTTTAATAGCTGCATTAATTACACCTGCTTTAATAAGCCATTCACATTGCACTCCCAGAGGAGCAGACACTATGCAAACCCACGATGGCTACACGGCATTTGACCTGGGTCTTGGGTCAGTGATTAGACTATCAGACAGACTGCTGTGGTTTTGGCCCCACTGATCCACTGGCAGCAGCTCAGGGGTGAGATGCCGAGGCCTTTTCCTATTGTCATAAAGGCCTGCCTTAGTGCTGGATTACTGTAAGCCTGGCTGGCTGGCTAGCAGTGACATTTTCATACCATCAAATGACACATAACTCAGTGTCTGATTGGATCACCGTCTGCATAACAGACAGGCTAGCACTTGTTCAAGAGACCAGTGAGCGGAGTGAGCGTCAAGGACAGAGGTGCTGCTAATATTTTACATAAACTCAGCTCAGACAACGTTAATAACACTCAAACAAGAGTTTCATAACAGCTGCATGACATACAGTATTAATGAATAATGATCACATTAGGTGTTTTATGTAATATTTATATAATTTGCGGCAAAGCAAGCTTGTCTGAGTGAAGCATGCGTATTTAGGCAGGAGTTGGAAAGACCATAGAAGAGATGCTAAGAATTAATCTTTTAGTTGAATACACTCATGTCAAGAGTCTATTTGGCTCTGTGATGAAGAGATTACACCGGAGATTATCAAACTACATTTCACAATTCCTCTCCAATGCAACATCCTCTGTCTGCATGGGAAGCAGAATGTAGAGCAGCAACTCTCAAAATGTGTTAACTAACTTCATTTGAAACTTTAGGTATACTTTCCAAATGTATCTGCTGTGTCTGTAGTTCTTAAATAAACCTTAAGGACTCAAATTCAAGTAAAAGAATTTGTTCCCTTAGAATTTTTCAAACTTACCTTCGGCAGGATTCATAAGAAATCCAGTCAATTGTCTGCATACAGAAGCATATTATAAATTCCACATCAGATAGCTGGCTGCACAGAGAGACATGGGCCTGTACTTGGGATGTGATGTGTGTGTGTGTGTCTTACCTCTAGCACCTTCCCTGTGATGAACTGATGACACGCCTCACACTGAACTCCAAAATGGATCTGGTAGTCCTTCTCACAGTAGGGGGCGCCATCCCTGAGAGGAGAGAGGCAAATCTAAAACACCAGGGACTTGACAGTGAAATATCATATTGTGTGTGAACCTTATGCAGGCCATAAATTTGACCCAAGTAGCCTGTAATTACAGTGGATAGGAGCTGCTTACTTGCTGATGTACTCCCCGGTCAGCACTTTGCTGCAGGCCTTACACTTAAAACAGCCCAGATGCCACTGTCTGTCCAATGCTAGAAGAGCCTGTCCATTCTTAATGTCCCGACCACATCCTGCACAATCTGCGAAAAGCAAAAGTGGCATGGCTTAAAAACACATAAAGTGTTCTCACAACTAAAACTACAAAGAGAGAGAGAGCAAGAAAATTCATGTAGAGTGAATTAATGCTCGCTTGAAGGTTTGTTTCATGTAGAAACACAGCCTTTAATGGGCTCACAGTATTAACCAGGGGGTAAATTATTGCATGCAACGAGTGAGACATGTTGTCAGTTATGACCCAAGACACTAGATGGTGATAGAGGGTAACCGGCAATGTTCTGACAGCTGCCTCTTTCTATCATCCAAATCTCTCTTACCATGGCTCTAAAAGCTCCATCCATATCCAAGTAGGGTCCTGAGGCTCTAAAAGTGTAAGAGGTTGGTTTCTAAAAGAACAATCATCTTGTCATCTCTTCTTTAATGAATAGAGGATGAAAGCAACACAGAGCCCACTGCAACCACAGGGGACGATAACTACGTAGGGGCGTAACGAGGTTGCGATGATGACGTGAGGAGAATCAGCATGCCTTATTTATAGGTGACCTTGTCTAAAAGCTCTTCAAACGCCAACAGAGAGACCAGTGGGGGTGAGAGAAAGAGAGAGAACAGGAAGAAGAAGAGAGGAAAGAGAAAGAGGGAGGATGAGAGGAGTTGGAAGAGGAGTCGTTTGAGGGTTGCACATTCTCTTTTTCAGAGGAAAAGAAATGCATGGCCATGCATTATTTAGCAATGCCTGTCTTGGTGTTATTCATAAAGGAACATGGCTGGTCGAACACGAGGCTGTTTCACGAGAAGAGGAGAGAGAGGTGGAGGAACTCCCTGAATGATACCCCTACATCATTCAGTCTTCAAGCATAACTGGGTTGCAGGAGAGCTCCTTACAAAGTATCTTCTGCTATACTTTACTGTTATGTGGAACTGTTGAGTAGTACCACTACCAGCTACAAACTACACACTTACTTAACCCCTTAACATTTTCCCTATTTTATTTCCCCCTAAAGGAATAGTTTGACATTTTGAGAAATATGCGTATCTTGATGAGAGTTAGAGGAGAAGAATGATACCACTTTCACAATTGTCAATATGAAGCTACTGCCAGCAGTCACTTAGCTTAGCTTAGCTTAGCAGCTGCTGGAAACAGGGAAACAGCAAGCCTGGCTCTGTTCAAAGTTACCAAACTCTGCTTACCAGCACCTACTACACCTCACAAGTTAGAACGTTATATCTCATTTAATTCGTACAAAAACCAAAGTATAGAAACGGCAAATTGTAGTTTTGCTAAGCTAAGCTACATATTTACCGTACAGACATAAGAGTGGTATTGATCTTCTCAGATAACTTGAATGAGCGTATTTCCCAAAATGTCAAACTATTCCTTTAAGTAGCTTTAAGGTTGAAATTATCAAACCCAAGACTCCATGTTTTTTTTAGCTGCGTCATTTCATAAAATGGAAATAGTATAGATGTATTGTACTTCATTTTAAACACATTTCCCCAAAATTTAGCCTGACATTTTTGGTTTGAAAACTTTTGGATCTCCAGTAGTATTCAAAGTATAGTTTTATTGGTTTGAACAATGTTTGGCTGCACAGCATGAGTTAGTAATGGCTGACCCACCATCAGGCTGCTGCTTGTGAAGGGGTTAATGTTCACGATTCCATATTTATAAAAGTTTTGAATAGACCTGAACATTTTGGCCGGTGTTCAATTAAATTCATGCTAATAATGTGTGGGCAAGATGAGTGATTTAGACCTGAAAATTATTCTTTACAGCACAAATATCACAGCTAAAATGACAACAGCGATATTAAATGTCATGCATGAATCATACCTGAAAGCTCTTTTTTCCAGACTTTTACTTTTTCTAAAACTTTTTTAAATTCCTTCAAGTAATCCACTTTCACTTTGAATCCTACTGCAAACTTTTCAATTCTGTGTGGAAGCCAAAATAGCACCATGTGAAAGTGAATGCCTTCCTGTGCATTAAAACTGTGTGCGTGTGTTTAATAGACAATGGCTACTTACTGCTGGAGCCCAGGATGTCCTTTGGTCCTGGAGACATGGGCTCGACACAGTACTGACACAGACAGTCCTTCCCGTTAAAGGTCACCCTGTCCCCAGCAGGGAACGGTCGTCTGGAAGCGGGGTGACATCAACAATCGGTCAACAAGACATGAGCTGTGGCCCCGTGGTAAGTGTAAGAGTTTATTAGCTGTGGCTTGCAGGCTGTCTGATTCGGCTTAAGATGACAGGACCTGATGATGTGGATGTGTGTCAACACTGTGTGCCCGAGGAGTCAGATGACGCAGACGTGACACACAGCATGGTACTGTACACTGTCTACTGGAATCTCTGCCATCTTGGACTTCAACTTTGTTTATCACTCAACATGATTCTGTGCAGAATTTCATTATTACTGTATTGAGAAGCTGTACACAAATGCAAGAAAATAAGATCTAGGTAACTTTACAGAGTAGCATTTGTGGAGATTTTGGTCAGAATCGATAGATATGATGGAAACCAATAAGCAAATTCAGGTCAAAGTCAGCCAGAGATATGTTTTAAGCACAAATTCAATCAGGAAGACTGAGATACTTTCCTATTAAATTATTATTGTCCTATGGCTCTTTCCAAGCTTCTTTAAATGTGTATGTCCCTGTTTTCTCTCTTTTAAGGCCTACATTTTGCTCTGTGTATATGTACAAAGACTTTTCCAAAGCTACAGATGAATACCTGTATATTTTGCAATGTAATTATTTTATTTCTACAATTCACAAGAGATAAGTCTCTCTTGGTCTCTCTGTGGTTTATCAGCTTACTTGCAGATGGTGCAGACGAAGCAGGCAGGGTGGTAGGTCTTGCCCAGGGCAGTGACCACTTCCCCCTCCACAAAGTCCCCACAGCCATTGCAGCGGGTGCCGTGCATGCGTTGGTAGTCCAGCGTGCACAGATACTCTCCATTCTTCATGAAGAAGCCCCCCTGGGCGAGGTCACAGCCGCACACTATACAGGACACACACATTGGCACTCTGTGAGTCAGTTCATTTAGTGCTCTGCCCATACAACACATAAAGCATCCAACCATCAAGCTGTCCAGCTCCTCCACGCATCAATGGCTTTGTTAAGACTTGCTAGTCTGTGTAATCCTGAGAGGCTCACTGACTGCATGAAATGGATGCTGACAAAAAAATCAGTGAAAAATAGATTTTAACAGCTCTGTGCGTTACAATGTGAAGCGTAACGTAAAATCCTTTCATCAGCGGTGTTCACAGTCACGAGAAAAAAAAACCTGAACCTTCTCCCTTTGGAGGAACTCTGCATTGAGGGCGCGTGTGGATTAATCAGCACTACTACTGCAAGGTCTTTTCATTGTCAGTGTGGAGGTAGACTGTTCAATGCACACAACAATTCTACAATTGTCTAGCCCAGGAAATGGCCTTGATCTGTTTCTGAAGATAACTGAATAACGCCATACAGTCTCCAACAAGCTTCCTTCCATTCAAATATAACCTTGTCATCTACACAAACATGAAAGACTGGCAAAGGAAGAAATACTACTTAGGGAACAACTGAGAGTTTGGCATATTTTAATGTTGGTGTGTTGTGTTACTGGGTTTTACTACTGATCAAATACAAGATTGACAGTATCAGAGGAAATATGGCATTCGAAAATTTGAATGTGGAATACTACAATGGCTTTCATCTCTGTGATATCAAGCGAGACGCTCAGGTTGGCTAAAGATTCATGGCTTTTCACTTTTTGACTGGTCCATCGTGAAACAACTTGACTTGGTATGCCTTGACCATCACCTGTGTGTGATGTGCTCAAATCCAGAAAGCTCTGTGGGGCTGTACTAAGGCTCAGCAGTGCTTTGAGCTAAATGCTAATGACAGCATGCTAACAAGCTCACAATGACAAAGCTAATGTTTAGTAGGTCTCATATTTACCATGTTTACCATCTTAGTTTAGCGTGTTGCATGCATAAACACTTGCTAATTAGCACTAAACACAACGTACAGCTGAGGCTGATGTGATTGTCATTAGATTTGCGTATTTGGCCATAAAACAAATTATTGGACAAATTAAAATTTGGACCTAATGATGGTTCTATGTAGAAAGCTACAGGATAACCAAAGTTATTACAGCTCATCCTGTGGGGGACGTGAATGTCTGTACCAAATTTCATGACAATCCCTCCAATAGTAATAGTCGAGACATTTCACTCAGGGTGAAATAATTTAGGGTGTGGTGGCTGACTACAAAAAAAAAATCATGGCTTAAAATAACCACTCATTTTCCATGTAACATTACAATATTATCATATTAAATAATATTATTATATTATATTCCAGAAACCTCACATTACCCATCCAAAAATGTCATTAAAGTGACATCAGTCATTCCACTAGCAAAAAAGCTGAAAACATTAGTAATCGTGTTTACTTCCTTTTGATTTCCCCTGGATTTTCCCATTTATCAAAATGACTGCATAAGTTGTAAACTCCACATACAGTATGGTTTGTATGTTCACGATTCAGACATGAGGCGTGTCTGAATGTACAGTGTTTCAACCACATAATGAGCCATGTAGTCCACCATTCCAGCACCACAGAGTGAGCCTGGGAATTTAATAGCCTTTTGGAAATGCCACAGCTAAGAGGGAAAATATTTTGATGTTTGAGATGACCGCACCTAATCATTCTTATGCAATGAGACACGCTAAGTCCTGGGGATGAATGGGAGCGAGCGAGGGAGAGATTCAGATTTAATTGCATTAGGGCTCAGTGGTGATGAGATTAGCTTGTAAGCTAACTGAGACGAGAGAAAACCAGCAGTGGAGATTTGGTGGCCATTGAATGTGCTGACCAACCACCTCCACTATACAACAGATGCATGCCATTACATAAAATGCCTTTTTGGAAACTTAAGAGGGTCCATTTATGAAATTGAAATGAAAGTGAATTCAGGGAAACTGAAGGTTTTGTTTTTGTGCTTTTCGTGGAATGAGATAAATGCACGCAAAAAGCAGCTGTTTATGATTTGTCTGCCAAGGGATGGTGACTCTTAATAACCTGAGTGGCAATAAGCCTGACATGACCACAACTGACAATTATCATCAATCCTCCCACAGTTTGGAGACTGACAACAGCACACACACATTTAAAGCAAGGACTAGGACAGTGTGTCTTTTGGCTATTAAAGCTGTCCTAACTTGCGCATGCACACATACACACACGCACACACACACTTATAGTACCACCGACTCTCTAAAGGCATGTATATCCACTTGTAAAGGTCAGAATTAGGTACTAATCTCAGTGTTTGCTTGTGTTATTCTGGGCCCTTGGTGAACTAAGCTAACTCTAGAACAGTGCTCCAGTCACAGATTAACTACAAGGGCTTCAGCGGGGCAGGTTTAGCCTACAGCAGTGAGACTGCTTGGTCGGCCGTGGGCGGCTACATCATAATCATGCCAGAAATCTATCAGTAATAAGGCTAAACGCAGAAGGATTTGCACTGTCACTTGTCATAGCAGTCTGGATGGTACTTTAATTGAAGTATGTAGGTCTGAGAAGTGAAGATGAGTCATGCCACCATGTATCCACCTCGTTAGAGGAGGATGGAAAGGACGTTGTGGCCTTTAGGGACTCGTACTGCTCCTATCCAACTTACTGTGATTGGGATGTTTTTTGGGACAGTCATGAAAAAAGAACAATTTGTTCAGTTTCACTTTTGTCTTTTTACCTAAAGTGCCACCAGACATATGGCTCCTCTATACCTGTGAACTATCATACTACATCACAGGGGAGAATCATATTTTACAAAACACAACTGCAGTCAGCATTAGGCGGCATTAGGCAGCAGGTACTGAATGAAAGGAAGCAAATGTCCTACTGTTGTGACTGTATCAAATTAGCTATGAATGTTAAAACTTCACACCTTGGCTGCCAATTTTCACACAACTCCCACATTCTTCTTCTCCTATTCAGAAACAAATACTCATCTAAGCTGTCTGAGGGCTCATTTTTAAATTGTAAACAAATAACTTCTTTCCCAAAGGCTGGTCTTTTTGATCATAATATTAGAGTCGTCTCACATGGAGTAAGGCTGAGCCAAATCACAAGAAGTAAATACTAGTGAAACCCATTCATCACCAGATTTTTAATTACATAAAATGCCCAATCACCAATTTGCAAATAAGTGCCTTTATTGAAATTCTTAAAAGGCTGATTGTTTCATGATTATTTTCATTAATCAGGTGTGTGTTACTGTACCTTTACAGGTGAAGCACTTGAGGTGGAAGTGCTTGTTCTGCACCCGCAGCACCTCGCCCTTACATGGTTCCCCACACTTGTAGCACTGAATCAGGGGCTTCTCTGTGGAGTGGTGGTGTGTGTCCTGCGCATGAGCCACTGCAAGAGATGAAGACATTAACATTACAATTGAGCTGTAACGTTGATGAGTCATCGGGTCGCTGGATGTGGTAGTCAGTGCAGTTTTTTTTTTTTTTTTGTAGTTGTGTTCATCTGAGGACACTCTCTATACAAGAACCTGAATCTGCGGCATCACACAAACACCAGAGATAAAGACCAACTGCTGAGAGCCTGTCAGGGTAAAAACAGAACAACATTGAGCAGGACAGCACAACTTGGGGTTCACGGCCCAGATAGGCTCTCTAGAGAGCAACAACCTAAATATAGTCTGTCTTGATCAGTGGAGGATGGAGAGTCAAAATGCTGAGGGGAGGAGGGCTTGGGAAATGGCACCCCGCTAAAAGGATATCGATAAAATCAGTTTCACTATTGAGTTTACTGTACTTTCATCCTCAAAGGAAAATATCAAGGGCCATTTGCTGCCTATACTTATTGTGTATGTTCCCAGTAATGATTTTGCAATGTATGCTATATATGGCTTCTTTATGCCGTGTTTAAAAGGTGCGTTTTAGCGTCAAACACAGCTTTAAGAGATTAACTTCTGTCTCGTGAGACATTAAACAAAACAACATGGAAGTGACAAATATGTTTTAAAGCTTCTTTTTGGGCTGGTGAAGAGTGCCATTCTTCCCTGTGGATGTCAATTGTTTGACAGTAAGTGGAGCATGGCACTCAGCTCAGGTAACAATAAAACGGAGGCTTAATGTTTGCTGTGATTGAATATCTCACTCTGTGGAAGTTGCAAATGTGAGTGCATGAAAAAATAGCAGTTGTCCAATATCTTCCTGTAAAGGCAGAAAAATGTGCCCTCATATTTCCAACTACACTGCCTGTGTGCAGATACAAGGAACACGAATAAGAGTAAGGTAAGAATGTGAAGTAGAAGAGCAACAGCCACGCTAGCAGCTTTGTGAGGCTGTACTTAGGCACAGCTGTGCTTTGAAGTGAAGGCTAACATCAGCATGTTAACATGCTCACAATAACAATGTTAACATTCTGATGTTTAGCAGGTGTAACGTTTACTATGTTAGCAATCTTAGTTTAGTGTGTTAGCATGCTAATGTTAGAAAATTACCATTAAACACAGAATACAGCGAGTCTGATAGGAATGTCATTAGTTTAGTCAAAAGAGTTTGACCTAATGATTACACTATGAAAAGTACAGGGATCACCAAAGTGATTACAATTCATCCTGAGGGGAGTATCTGTACCAGATTTCATGACAATCCATCCAACAAATCACACAAAGCCACGAATGTCATCCTCAAGGCAGTGCTGGAGAAAAAGTCAAGGGTATCACCAAAGTCATCAGGATTCATCGTGTGGGAACTATGAACGTCTGCACCAAGTTTTGTGCCAATCCATCAGGTAGATGTTGAGATATTTTACTGGATACGTGAAAACTTTGACCTGCTGGTGGTAATAGAGGAAAAGTCAGAGGATCACCAAAGTCAGGAGGCTTCAATCTCTGGTGAACGTGAATATCTGTAACAAATTACATGGAAATCAAATAGTTGATAAGATATTTCAGTCTGAACCAAAGTAATGGACCAACAGATCAACATTGCTATCCCTAAAGCCACGCTGGTACTGCTAACATGACTACAAATGGTACTGAAATAGCCTACTTTTGATGGCAACATTTTGAAATTACTCTGGTTGCACTAGCGTGCACAGATCTTAATCTGAGTAAAGATTTAGACATCACTTTCTTAATGTGATGTACTGTGACAGCCATCATAATTATATAAAGACAGAGAAGCTGTTATCAACTTGCTTTATCTCTACAAGCAGACAGTATCTAGTGTTATCTTTAGATCCACGATATGTCAGCCTGCGTAAGCCTCAGTAGAAAGTTTTGGCATCCCTGACATGGACAGACAATCCCGCACTACTGTACTGTAATGTAAACACTGCTGCAGTGCCGCACTGCACACAGCTTATCAGCTATTCTGAAACCGGCAGATTATTTCACATTCAGGAGCATTAACTAGCAAGGCAGCCTCTTTCTTTCATCCTCTCATCCCTCTCTCTTTTTCAAACAAAGATACACACACACACAAACATGCACACACACACTAAGAATACACATGAAAGGATCTTTGCTCTTTCTGCTCTGCAATGAATCATTAGTCTGCAAGGCTAAAATAAGACACAACCAAAGGCACAGAAATAGCATCATGACCAATCGATGGTCTACTATTATTGATGACTCGACCTACCTTGCATCCCACTTCTACAGTTGTGGCTATTGAGAGATGGTTTAATTGCAGTAAAATCAAATCAGCAAGAGAGCCCAGTCTTCAGAACATTGTTCAACAGTCTTTGGTTCATCCTCTAGGGGCAGTCTAAAATGTCCTATGCCAATTCTTACGGATACAGTTCACAGAGAGAGAAAGTTATGAGTTGTGAACAGTGGAAGAAGACGGGATAACAGAAGGGAGGATGGAAAGAATGTGGTATGAGGGGCTGGAGGGTGGAGGATCTTTCTCCCTGGTGTCTCTGATGTGATTACACTCAGCAGGACAATGAGTCAACTCTGGGTGAACCAGACAACTGTGACACTGAACTCAGCAGCTCTGTGTGTCACATCACACCTCTATAGAAAAAACACAGGCCATCTGGGTAGCTGCACTCTGCAAAAATATCCAATGTAACAAGTCATTTTAAACCTCATGCACACTATTCATCCTGGAGCAACTTAAAGGGGAAAAAAATCCAGTTTATTACAACTTGGTTCTCTTCTTAATTTGGTGTGTGCAGTGTTATTATTACTAATACTAATGATGGCCAAAACTACAAAATAAGTAAGAACATGTATATCCTTTAACACTAAGGAGAGAGACTTGTTTCCAACATAGTTTCACTCTTTCCAATAAACAAACCAGTTTTAATGTTCTTCAAATACAACAAAATATAATCAAGAAACTCCAATTTGATTCATGAAAATTTAAACCTGCATTAATTTATTTTTTTTAAACACTTAGAAGCAGCACAACAAACATAACACTGACATGTTATCATTTTATCGAGTTAATATAGTGAACGAAAACAAAACAATCGAATAAGGCAACTTTGGAATTATCGGGAGTCGCATTTCTCCTCTTTTAGAGACTCTACCTCCCCCCAACTCAAGGCCCTGCGCTAAGCTAGCACATCCTGGAACAGTCTGCCCACTGAACGCTGAGAGACCAAACTGATCAATCCTCCAGCAAACTCCTGGTAAAACAGTGAACAAATCAACTCAGAAATGTCAAAATATTGAAGCGTTACTGGGATTAATAACTGAATGATGAAATTACTGGATTTCAAATTGTAATCGCTTACACTGCTCGCTGCTGAAAAAAGTAAACCCATTACTGTAACATGTTACTAAGTAATGCATTACTGTCTAACACTGGATTAGGACTGGTGTTTCTGGCTCCCTGGATAATGAAAGTCCAATATTCACCCTCCTTTTAGCTCTGGCCACCAGGTCCTGAGGGAAATATCTGGGTCTTTAGTCGCTAAATGCTCAACTATTTTCACCAGCTAGTCGCTAACTTTGTCTGTCTGTCATTGTGGTGCTGGGTTGGTAGCGTAAAGAGGGTTTTTAGAGTTTTTTTGTTTTGCCAAAAACAGCTGCCTGCTCCATCTGAAACCAATGCTGGTAAGAGAGGTGAGAGTGAACCAAAACACTTGCAGGCTGTAAAACGAAAGCAACGTGATAAAAGACACAAAAAAAGTTCCATAGAGCTGAGAGAAGGGCGGTGATAATAAGTCTCTCCTTTCACAACACACATAGTCATTTTATCCGAATATAAAAATACTGATTAGAGAGATATATGTTTGTTGGTAAGAGATTGTAAGCAAACCTTTATGGTGGAAAGCATGAAATAAAGAAAGATAATTATAAAAAATAAAAACAAATACTGATTTGAGCAGCTTTAAAGTATATAGATATTTCATTGTTGTGATGCCAACAATGTCACTTTGAGCCTGTTTGTATTGCCAACTTACTATTTTTAACATTTCATAGTGCTGTGTCGTCAGCGGGGACAGCCCAGCATGGAAAAGTCAACACTGCTAACGTCATAACAGGCTGACAAAAATCCAAGACAGATGTTTGAATCCCATGCACAGAGGATCTAAAAAAAAGGGGGGTTGGATGGGAATCTATGAGCGCTGTGTGTTTTTCCAGCTTAACCCCGCCTCTTCCACTGTAAAGTGCTGCGCTTGCCTCAGAAGTGGCTGCACAGAGGGAGACTGTGGCAAAATCAAGCTGAGGTGGGTACTCTACATGGTGTTTCATAAAAATTAAGGAAGCCAACATAAAAAGAGCTGCCACATTTTACTGAAAGGATTCAAATTGAACCATTTATAGGATTTGTTTGGACATAAAATCCATTAGTGAGATCTCTTTCAAATGTTTAGCAGGCCTCCTCACTTATGCCTCCATGTCTGCAAAAGCATGACTTCAAGCAATTCAATAAAATGGATATGAAATAAATCCATTTGCAAGTCTTTAGGGGTTCTTGAGATAGCAGCAAAATGGCGCTTGATTTGCTAGAATGTATATTATATAATGCTATAAATAAGTAAGAACGCGGTACATGAAGCAACCTCAGCATAGAGCAACTTACTGTGAAATATACAGTTGTACAATTTTTCCGACTGCTGCTCACATTCCTCATTCTGGGCTGGATGTGTTGGCTGTGCTGACAGAGTGATCTGTCCTGCCTCATCACCAGGGGATAAAGTGACTGATATGAGCCTGAACACACAATGAACACACGCGCGCACACACAACCATGGTGCTGGGGGAACAATAACCAGCAGAGCATCCCAAAGCCAGGCGCACAGGAAAGGGGGCTGCTCTCTCCACCCCTATATCCCACCCACCCCCCACCCATTTAAGCAGAGCCTAGCTGTGTTGGCAATAATAAAGGCTGCAGATGATACTCTAGAGGGAAGTGAAAAAGGCCATCTTGAATCCTCTGAGGACAGATTTCCCGTAACACGTGCGCCAGCCTTGCTGGTAAATAACAATAGAGTGGGGTTATTGACAGAGATAACCTTGCTGAGGAAGCTTCAGAATTTGTTGCCTTCATTTCCTACCATGAACCCAGAGGAATGGAAAGCCATAGTAGTGGTTTGGAAATGCACTGGGAAAAGGGGAATTTAATTAAACAATAGATGAGAGATGAAAAGATCTAATAAAATATTCAGTTGCTCACCGCCTTTGTTACTGTAAGAGTCAGACACAAGAGTTTCCAGTACAGACAGACAACAGCCCTAAAGGCGCGTGTGTGTGTGTGTGTGTGTGTGTGTGTGTGTGTGTGTGTGTGTGTGTGTGTGTGTCTGCGTGTTACAAAGAGAGACAGAGGGACAGATGAAGAGAGTGGCAAAAGCAGTCATCTCCACTCCTGGCATCCTTGCCAATACGTTTGGCCTCAGATGTGTCTGCTTCACAGGCAACAAAATACACACACACACACACACACACACACACACACACACACACACACACTTCTTACTCCGATATCCATCCAATCCAACCAGTTTGGGATGGAATATTCCAAGGGGGTCTGACCCATAATGAATATCAAAGAGCACAAAATATGCCCACCCTGAAATCCCAATGCGTGATTGAGTGTGTGTGTGTGTGTGTGCGTTTGGGGGGAGGGCGTGTGGAGCATTTCATCACCCAGACATAACAAGAAGCTCTTAACCCTCCCCTCCATGAATATGTATGGCTGTATTCACCACCTCCCCGCCCCTCTGCCCCACCACCAGCGTCCCAGACAAAGCACTTCAAACACGGGCACAAATTGTGGGGGGGGACCCTATCGGCCTCAGCCAGAGCCCCCAACCTTGAATAACTAATCCTCAGGGACCTGGTTTTGGAATAATGATCTGTTCTGAATGGTTGAACGCCACAGTGCGGAGCGTTTGTTGTTGGGTAGGTACATAATAAATAATAATACGCTGATAACCAGAGAGAGGGACTTCCAGTCCGGCCACTTATCTGAGAGGAGACAATGGTGGCTTCATGAACTGCAGAAGCCATTGTGTTTGTAGAGCTGATGAAGGCCTTGGCTCTTTGCCTCTGAATAACCATTTCGGCCCCCACACTCCTGTGTCGTATTTCCTATGATAATCAAACCGACTGATGCCAGACAGGGAGGATGTTTGTTGACTGGCACAATGTATATGGCTACAGTCTGTGATTCTCATGTCGCTCTTGCTGTTTTAGCCTTTATATTTTAGGTCAGTGACTGTCTCTCCCTGGCCGACCACTTATCTCATCTGTATATTCTGGTCCTGTGTGCCAGTTGTACAAACACTGTGTGTCTCTATGAGAGTGTGTGTTGCATTGATGTCTGTGAAAGGGTTTAGCTCCTCTTTCAGGGGGTAGACACTGGCAAGCTTCAAAGATGAGGCACCACTGCAGCACTCTGCAAAATCACAGGAGGCAGCTACAGAGGCACATGACATTGGACTTTGGTGTCAAAAGAAAATGTTCAGATTGCGAATGCAGAGGAGTTCTGGGAGTTGGTGGTTCTTTGCACGAGGCGGGTGACGTATATGTGATGACGATCATCTCATCTCGCAGAGTCAGCAGGGCTTCTTACGCAATTTATCGCAGATAACGCAAGAAAGAGAATGAATTAATCAACTACTTGTACAAATGTGCGCAAATCTCAGAAGCACGTGTAGATCAAGGTAAAAAAAAAAGAGGAGACTGCCTTGGGTACACATGGCCCCAATAAATTACAAACTGTTTCAAGAGTATTCTTGGCTTTGAAAATAGGACAACCGCCTGCAAGCAGACAAAACGCTTACACTGCAATCCTTTTATTATGATTCATCATTCTGAGCATACAGTATAATTCAGTATTTGGTCAGCTGTGCACCCTGATGCTACAGAACCCACCTGGCCTCAGACAGGTTGCATGATGAGATCCCTGGAGGATACACAATGAAATCTTAAGTCGCAAAAGCATTCCCATAGATTTATGTTTAGAGGAATAAAAAACTAGAGGCCTCTAAATGTGGACGATAAACCCAGACAAGCCTCCTGCCACCAACAAATCCCAAGAGTCGGCAGGCGAGGTAGCGGGTTAAGTCCACGGAAAACTTTCCGGGATTGTGGGGAGATGAACATGTGGCAGCCAGAGGTTACGGGTGTTCTGCCAGCACGGGGGACTCGATGGCAAAGGCCTTTTCTTTGTGGCCAGTTGAATCCACATCAAGAGAGCAGCTCCAGAGCCGGACGCCGCCTCCAGCCAGCAGCATGCTGTCAGATACATAAACAAACCTACACACTCATATCTGTCAAAGAAAATCTGTAAACATGTTTTTTTTTTTTTTTTGGTGATGGAATTATTTTTAGACAAAACATAAAAATAACACAGGCCCACACATAGAAGACCAACTCTGTTTGTCTACACAAGCAGCCACTGAAACACAGGAGTAATACATGAAGCTGGTTAACTTGAGACACTATTAAGGGACTTGTAGTATAATGGTGATATATAGTGACATTTTACTGTGATTAATTACTTTTATATTCAGGTCCAGTCCGGTTGACTTTAATTTGGAAAACGGCCATGTAATAGTTTGCAAGTTGCGCTTATTAATTCAATATTTGTCCTTAATTTTCTAAGTGGTTAAAAAAGTCAAAAGGCAGAAAATTGTTGCCATTGCTTCTCTTTTGAATAAACAGAACATTTTATTATAGACAATTGTGCCTATGTAGCTGCTTGCTGTGAGTCATGCAGACAAACAATGGTCAACCTCACGGCCACATGCCCAAGTAAATTGCCGGGAATGTTAATATCTCTGGAACATGCCCCCCGACTTCACCTAATTCATCCCACACAGCTGGGCGCCCTCAGTCATAGGTGGAAACAATCATCTTTTTCTTTTAACAGGACACTATGAATGAGGCCACAGCTGACAACAATGGAGTGTACCTTTTAGATGGTCACCATGGCAACGGCTGCAGACAGAGCGAGAGAGAGAGAGAGAGACAGAGAGTGCAGGTCCATAGCTCTGCGCAGTGTGGATCCCTACATTAATGCTCCACTTTTTCCTCTCTACATGTTACCTTTTTATTCAGCCTGCATGAAAAGACGGATGTTCTAACCTAGAACTATCTGCACATTATCACCCTGAACGTTTTACATTTGGTGTCAAGCTCCTATACAACAAGCCAGATGCTTTGCTCCAGCATACATTTACATAAAGACTGACGCTGCCAAATTAAGCCGACTCCAACCCAAGCATCAGCTGCTAGAGAGTACTGAGAAGGGCGTAGCATGTTCAAGTCTTTAACTAGAGAGAATATGTCGATATGTTGAAGATGCACATTTATACTGTGTCATTAGTCATGCTTCTTGCAAGCAACACACCCACATAAAGAGAACCACATCCATATTACCGTGCTAATATCATACATCCACACATCTAAAAACAATCAAATCAGAGACTAACAGTTCAGTCAAACCAAGTGCAATGCAGTGCAATTCCAACTGGACATGCTGCACATCTACACACACTGCAGACAGCACGACAAGCAAAACAAATCCCCTAAAAACACACTCATCACACACACACACTCTCTGACCACGACTGCTGGAATACCTTTTTCTTTGACCATGACCATTGGAATCCAGGTAAATCTGCACCAGAAAAGGCTCCGGGTATGGATCACCAGTAACACAGGAGCTGCTAGTTCCTTTTTTTAGTCAAGACTGAAGAGCAAAAAAGAGAGAGCCGAGACACCACCGAGAGAGAGAGAGAGAGAGAGAGAGAGAGAGAGAGAGAGAGAGAGAGAGAGAGGGGGGTGTAGGCGCTGCTAAGCTCTCCTCCCAAAAACGCCGCTACAGCGTGGGGTTTGCCTCCCGACTGCCTGTTTTTCTCCCATCCCTCTCCTCCTCCTCCTCCTCTGCCCACTCCTCCTCCTCCTCCCTCTTCCCCTCCTGCTCCCTCTCAGCCCCTCTGTTGTGTCAGCCGCCTCCTCATTGCAGCAACCAGGTGGCTGCTGCTGCTGCTTCTGCTTCTGTGTGACCAAGAACAGTAACCCCAAATCCCCCAAAACAGACCCCCTTAAGCACAGACACACGCTACAGTAATGATGCAGGAGCACACACATCACATGCTATTAAAGATAAACTGTGACACTGACTGTTAGGGCATAAGGAGCACCATATATATAGCAAAGTGTCTTTTTCTGTTGTAACATCCTGCATAGCACATCAGTTTGACTTCCATTGTAAACTGTGTGATATGATGTGAACTTACGACACCCTAAAAATGAAGATAAACTCTATTCCAGGTGTAAAAAGTTCAACAAACTGAATTTAGCTTGGAACAACCATTTAACACATCACTGTACTGTATTACACACACCTCAACAAAGACTTTGTATCACTACAACAGGGCAGCAGGCGGAGATCAATTACTCTTTTCAGTGCAGTAATTGGCCCGCTGCGCTGAAAGATTGGTTCAGTTTAACAAAAATGTGTGTATTTGACAAATAAACTTAAAAGCCTTAAAATCATCAAAAATGAGGCAATGGAATAAAAGAATGACTTCTTTTGGAAATGGTGGTCTGTCGTGACAGCAACAGGAGGTGGTTATAGCACCAAGCACCAAAATGAATAATTGAAATTAAATAAAAGATGTATTAAACACATTATCTACAGTTCTATCTAAAATGGCTGCCTAAATGATAAGTGCTTCTTGAGAATATTATCTACAGAATTAAGAATGATAGAAAATAAGGGTTACCTAATCACATCCAATCAACACTCTCGACCTGATCATATGCAGTAAAGCCAGGCTCCCCTTGAGTGACAGCCCAAGTTGTTAATAATCTCACCGCTTCCAGCAGGACTGTATGAGGACTTCATGCGAGGGCAAGGGGGGCCATTTGAGGTCGGAGGTCAGACTTACCGTGATCTGTAGCATGAGCTTTGCATTAATATCTTTAGTGGATCCTCTGGAATCCAATTACAGAGAGCACGGGAGAGCACGTTCATGGCTGAGCCTGGTGAACACACCAGCTCTTATATCATCTACCACTGAAATGACCATATGAAAGACTGAGGGAAACACTTCTTGTCATAATTTGTTGCTTTGTTTATTTTGGTGCTTGGAATATCACACTGTTTTAGTATTATAACCCCTCTGCTTACATGCTAAACCTCATCCATCTGCTCCCCACATATACAAAACGTATGGGATTATTGAAACTATTTCACTCAAGCCTGACTAACTAATCAATACAGTGTTCCACAATATAAAGCGTCAATAAAGATTCTTAATTGCCTCCCGCAGGGGCCCAGTCCAATGTTTGTAGACACTTCAATGTGTGAGCTACAGAAAATGTGATTTCAGAAGCAACTCAGCCACGTCACACCAGCAGCTATTGGGGACCACACAGTCACTGATCCATCTGTCCCATGCTGGAGCCTCGCTGTACCTCTCTACAGCTGAGGGGGAGGAATAGTTTTGCATCAGCACCACCTCTGTAATTGCTGATGCAGGCAGCCCATTATGCATTCAGAATGCATTCATCCACTGCAGTGTCAACTGTGCCACCTGCTGGATACCCAACAACGTGCATCAGCTTCCACAGGGGCGTTTTCTTCTCATCAAGGCGACGGAGACATGCCAGTGAGGCAAACGGTAAAAATAGTTAGCAGACATTTCTCCAGCACTCCACCCTTTTTTATTATGAAAAGAGAGGAACATGTAACGAGATTGTGAAGACCAAAGATTTGAGTGGCTTTTTAATAAGACCTGCTTTTGCGATTGTTGGCTGGTCAAAAGCCACCTCCTTAAGAAAATCTGAGGTTTACAGTGCGGCTGCTAACTGCTAAATGTGCAACACAAAGATGTGCTGTTATTGTGTCTTCTCATAATGCTGTAATGGACCTATTATCATCTTGCCTCTTTTAATAATCTCTGTAGGAGCTGCTGGACATTCATGCTACATAAGGCTTGCCGAGAGCAATTCCTGAGTAGCAAAGCCTATTATCCATGGATGAAAGGTTTCTACTGTATTTGGCTCACCTGTGGCTGATCCATGTCTCACTGTCCATTAATAACCTGGCCATACTATGGCACACCGCACAGCCCAGCCTCACATCAGTGCAGATTAAGCACTGCTACCATATAGCATGTGCTCTTCATAGACAGTAATAAAGGCCATTTGATTTATAGACTATTGTCTTGAGTAGTGAAGCCAGACTGACATTACAACGTGAGAGGACACATTTACAGTAAACTACAGTGGTTTGTGTGGATACACTGCACACTTAACCCTAGGATTAAAGTTAGGATTGTACACTACACACACACACACACACGCACACACACACACACACATGCAAACAGAACATTCATGTGCCAACACTCTTAGCTACACACCCTATGCACTGGATGGCGTTTTGCAGATTTTTACAAATCCAACAGGCACATAACATGTTAGTTAACATACTAATAACCAGGATGAAGCCCTCAACTCTTCTGGAGCATAGACAGACCTGCCTATCTGTCTCTGGATAATGACACGCACTTCACCAGCTTGTTTCTATTTTAAAATGGGTTACAAAACAGTGAGAACCTTTTGTACAGCAATCCTGTGCAACCAGGTTCACTTCTTCAAAGTGTATTTCAGCCATGCCACATTAGCATTCCTGTGTTGTAGCTACCCCAAATACACAGAAATATGTTTTCACTACAACATTCATTCAACATTTCTTTCTTTTTTCTAAGTATTTCAACACTTTACAAACACAAAAACCAGATTTATTGATCTACAATCCACAGGAATCTTGGGTTGCTGACTTATTTTCCTGTTTCTTTGAGTCTTTGAGATATCATCAATCACTTGGTGACCTCTGGATAACATCACACTCAACTAGGGAAATAATGCAGCATTGTTTACAGTGAAGAGTGAACACAATGTTTCAGCTTTGTTGGGTTGACGTTTCAACTCTAGAGAGGTTTCAGAAATGGTTAAGGGTGAATAAAATGATGACAATTGTTTCTTTGTGAGTTTGAAAGTCTTTTTTTTAACAGATATTGGGTCTCAGAAAAGTCATGGAAGAATGTTTCCAGTTCACGCAAATAAAACTGATTTTAGCTCTCACTGAAGAAATGAAATGGCTAACATAAGCCTTGATCTCTGTGATCTTTGATCTAGGGTCAGTTTGCAGAGACTAACCTTCCTTGAACCTGGGCTATTAGTCAAAATCAAACTTTTTTCTTTTAACTCCTAAATAGAAGGAGTTGCTGAAGTGCCAAGCAATGATGATTTTACTACTGTGCCTGGCACACAGTCAGAGAATACATAAGGTCTGGAAATCTCGATTTGTCCTCATGCCCATGTTGTAATCCTGATGTAAGCCAACATGTCGCTTCCTCATGTACTGTTGCTTGGCAAAATGCAGCAGGTCTGCCCTTGCATATGGGTTTGCATTATATAAGTTATATATGGTTGTGTAACTCGTGCACAGGAGCTCTCACACATACGCTCAGGTCAGATGTAAACGGCTTCAAGAGGTGTAATCACTTACTGCCATCCAATTAAAATGAAGTAATCTCTGATCAACTAATGAATTCACTTTCAGACACCTACTCGCAAACAAAGTACAAGCAGAGCAGTCGAACTGCAATACAGGACTAAAGGGAAATAAATAATAAAATGAAATGTAACTTCAATCAAAAGTGTCTAAAAGTAGAACAATGTACTTGCATTAAATACATGCAAAAACATTTTAATGGTCAATATTTAATACTCATTGATTAAGCAATCAAGTTGACTGATTACAGTTACAAGTCAGCCACAGCTAGGAGGATGGCTGTAATGGGAGCTGGGTGGATACATGTTTTAAATAGATAGATCTGGGTACATCTTTTCTCCTGTCCTACCTGTAGCAACATCGTTCAGCCTCTCGCTCAGATAATAGTCATTTGGGTCGAGGTAGGGCAGCTGCTCCATGTATTGTTTAGGAATGAGGTACAGGACCTCAGCCACATGCCCATCCTCGATGATGGACATGCGCTTGACCGAGCTCTTGCGTTTCACCCGGACGCGGTCGACATTGTGGCTGCGGCTGGAGCTGCACAGCTTGCCCAGGCTGTTGAGATTGGGCAGAGTGGGCATGGTGCCCTGCTCCCCTTCGACTCCCACAGAGAAGGCTGAAGCACTGCAGGCAGGTCGGTCAGGGTCGAGCTCAGACCCCCTCTAAAATCCAGTCGCCTTTGGACATCAAGAACGTGGGGTGTTCATAGAGGCACAAAACGGAAACAAAGGAGACAGAGCTTGATGGGTGACTTAACAGTAGCTCATCATAAAATCAAGGCAATATCCAGAGAGGCCTCTAGTGGAAACTCCTCCTGTTAGGATCCCTCCACCTGTCACTTCAGAAACACAGTGGATGTAAGAAGTTGGAGTGCTGACATCCACCTTGAGGTGGAGACACTAAACAGCAGGCAGCAGGTATGACAAAGCACTCCGCTGCAGGTACAGCTGAGTGCTGAGTGAGAAACAGGGAAAGAAGCTGTGTCTTCAGCCCAACCAGCCTGGTGCCTTAAGCAGCTTAGAGCTGACGTCGAGCCTATGATTATCTTCTGGGTGGGGTTAGGTAGCTCTACATCAGGTTGTCCCCGTGTACGGTGGGAGTATCTATACCTGATGTGACTCGCGGTCCCGAATCACTGCTCTGCTTATTCACATCTGTCCAATGAAGAGCTGAGACACCTTTCAAATATAGACACACATTGTTTTCAGAGTGCTACATTTTAGGTCAAAGTAAGTTATCAAACAACAAAATCCTCTCTGAGAAAGCATTGTAAATGCATCTAGATTCCTTTATGTTCATGAAGTGTGTTTCTGTGTGAATGTACTTTGCATTAATGTGGGTTCATATACAGTAAGACCAAATGGATGCATATCAGTGTACAGCATCAAAGTGATCCAAGACATACTTAGGGTAGATTGCCTTGGGAGTCTGCCAGTCCTTTACAAAGTCAACAACCAGCAAGGTCATTCCAGCAGCCAACAATGCACAAACCCACTGTTAATCATCAGCAGGATCCTTCACAATGAAAGATCCTGTAACTACATCAGCGCTGAAGTGGAAATGCCAGCAGTGGCTCTCCATTATCCGGTGTAATCATCGGGTATAGGATTTTGGAAGATGTAAGAAGGCATGTTCTGAGTTTTTAATCTTCAAACCATCTAATGTTGGGGCGAATCTGCTTCTGCAAAGACTTCCAGAATGTTTCCTTGACAAGCCAAATCCATACAACCAAAATCTAGATATTGAATTTTCATAAGCACTCTTTCTTGAGTCAAAGATGCATTCACCTTCCCTGGAAATGTGAGTTCAGCATGAGGTAAATTTTGAGTCATTGACATGTCCTGGTGGGAGGTGAAAAGATAGATGATGCAGAGGGAGAATCTGAGCAAACTCCAATAACACAAAAACAAGATAACGCCACAGTGCTCTGATATGACTTAAAGTAACTGAAAACATAAATGACGCTGCTAAGACAGGACTCTCTCTTATATATATACTGTATAAACAGATTAACAACTAAAAGCAGAAAAAAAGAAAAAACTTCCACGACATCTGATATTCATCAAACAGATAAGGCTAATTACAGCTATCTACTTTCGCCCACCATAAATAGGTACGTAGGCATGATGAAAAGCACAGCAGACAATGACAAAGCACAAAATATCCTTTTAGTCTGGAGATGTCGGGCTCGGCCTGCACTTCAAATTTAATGATTTTCCTCTTTGTCTGAGGGGGTGCACAGAAACAGGATGGCTGGAGCTTGGCTGGCTGGGTTATCTACTGTTTACATCAATACAGTATTTAACTCATTTGACTTAATTCAGGTTCCGCTTACAAGCACACCTTCATTCTCCCATTCAGAAAGCCGGAGTTTCGTTCCAGAGAAAATACGAGTGTGTTAGTGAGGTATAAGCAAGAAGACGCACACTCTTACACCCTCACATGCAGACACATGGACC
Organism: Macquaria ambigua; assembly: GCA_008360985.2. Taxonomy (NCBI): domain Eukaryota; kingdom Metazoa; phylum Chordata; class Actinopteri; order Centrarchiformes; family Percichthyidae; genus Macquaria; species Macquaria ambigua. The sequence continues at coordinate 631,321 of VMKM01000019.1, read as the reverse complement.
TGAGAGTAACTAAGGACATGCTATTCTGCTGCAGTGAGGCACTGCCCTCCAATTGTCATCCACTCTGTGGTAGCTTAGACACAACTACCCACACACTCGCAAATCAACATATACATGCTCAGAAAACAAGGCTGCTGTCCCTGCACAGAGAAAAATCTGCATCGCTCGCAAAATACATCCCAAACATTTTCATAGCCTCTCATAGCCGTTTCTGCATCCTGCTCCACGCTAGAAGAAACACACCCCCCTCCTCTTCATCTGTTTCCCCCTGTCTTACCATCCAGTCCGAAGCAGGAGGTGATTTTTTGGGCGTAGTTGCAGAGCCCGTCGTAGCCAGGCTCCTGCCACGCTGTATCCCTCTCCCCCATCTCTACACACTCCCACACACACCGTCCCGTCCGGCAGCGCTTTTACTCCTTCCCCTGCTCATCAATTATTCAGGCTTTTGCCAGGACACATGCATGCGCGCGCGCACACCAACCCTCATATTCGCACATACAGCATACACACACACACACAGAGACAGATAAAAGTGCTGATGCAGAGGGTCGTGCTGTTGGAGCATGAGCAGCCCTCTCCAGTGGTCGGATAAGGAGGAGGCATCAGATTATGTTACTGCAGAATGGAGCCATGCCTCCTTTTTCATCCACCATTGATCATCCAGATTACACTGCAGTGTAACAGGTACGGTGTGCAGGGTGTGCTAACCCTGCTCAAGGAAAGGGCGGGGCGGAGAAGGAGGTCAGAGTAGAGTAAAACTGGAGATGTACCAGGTTTCAGGGGGAGGACTTTCTTTGCTGCTAGTCACTTAAAGCTGTCCAGACATCAAAATGCAATGACTCTGATTACTGGAAAGCACAAACAGTCTGACCAGGAACAAAACAGGGAAGCATGGCCCCCAAAAGTTACCCCCAGTTTCTTTAGAATGACATAACTCTTTATTACTTGCATTCATGCTACAATGTATAATAACAAGTAGTACTGATTTCCAAAGTTACATGGAAATAAGTTATAATTTAATAAAATAATGTTTTTTCTGCATATTGATAGTGATCACAGACCTAAACATGTAAATCTTGAACACTGAAACCTTGTAAACTCTGATTTATGTTGCTGAGATTTAGTTGAAAATGTCTTTAGGAAGAGGGGGGACAATTCAGCACACTTTACTACTGTACTACAATGCCTTCAGAAAGGTCCATATATAAAATATGACATGCCATCTTATGCAACAGCCCAGGAGAAGCAGAAAATTGAATGAACAACACTGGCCTACATGTGTGAGAACTCTGCTGTCCAACATGTTGTTTTAAGATTCTGCGGTGGAGCTGAGACAAATGGCTTAAATGGACCAAGATGAACAATAAATTCACCCACATGTGAAAAGCCAACCTAAACAGTAGAGAACCAATGGTAACAGCACAGCAAACCATAAAAATAAATGAAGAGATCATGCTAAATGGCATAACTGTGCTAGGTTTTAAGGTGATTTCTGAGACCAAGAGGGAGAATGTGATGTAGATGGAGGGATTTGATAAGAAACACCCTCAAATGCCACTACTGAGGTGACTTTGAACAATGCACTTAACCTCATGTTGCTGTGGTCGAACTGCTCAATGGCCACCGGTGGCCGACTCACTGAGCAGCTCACAGGTAGGAATGAATGTGAGAGCACTACTTGAAATAATATACAGTATGTGCTCTGTCAACATCCCCAGGATAATGGTTTTATAAAAATAAATAAATTAAGGTTTTATTCTAAAAAAAAATCATGTCAAGAGATTCTAGACAAAAGAAAACAGCACAGGAAATATGATGACACTGAAAGGCCTGGATAGAGCAGTCTGCCCGCAAGGGTGTATTGTAAGGTGGGGTGACTAATGGAAGGGCATCACTATCAAGGTAAAAGCTGATGGCCTTGTGCTGATAACAGGGGTGGGGGGTGGGCGACTGCAAGACTGAGAGCACAGTAATGGCTGGTGCTTGCTGGACACCCGAGGGAGGGGCTGGTAATCATAAACGCATACTGGGAGGGAAAAGTGGAGTCATTTGAGAGACATTTTTTAACTTCCTGCTTCTCTGGGATGGAAAATGTTTCAATCAGCCAACGTGTTTTAGATCCTGCCTATAGATTTCTGGATGCTGGAATATCAGCAATATCTCAAATAATACAACCAGAGGTGTATAGTGTATAGTGATACCCTGAACATACAGGGGGGTCAGGCATAATGTCCATTCATTCCAGTAATCCACATTAGGGCTGCAACTAACAATTATTTTCATTTTTGATTAATCCACCAATTATTTGTTTGATTAATCGTTTCCTCTATAAAATGTCAGAAAAAATCATCAACTCCTGAAGCCCAATTTGATGTCTTCAAATTGCTTGTTTTGGCCAACCAACAGGCCACAACCCAGATATGTAACATTTACTATCACATATGATAAAGAAAAGCAGCACATCCTCACATTTGGGAAGCTGGAAATGAAAAACGTTTGGTATTTTGTTTGAAAAATGACTTAAATGATGAATCGATTATCAAAATAGTTGCCTATTCATTTTCTGTTGATCGACTAATCAATTAGACGACATTTAAAGCGTGGTAAAAATAATTCAAAGTACATTCTGACTGCCCAAAACATATTGGGACGTGCATGCAGAAAGGAAGAAAGAAGAAAATATATTTCCACAATCCAACAGATATTCTGAATTATTATCTACACAAAAATACTTTGTGTCCTGACACTGAAACACGGTGTAAATCAAGTTCTCGAGCACATGTGAAATGGGAGTACTGCAGCCGGTGCAATTGAAAAGGCGTTGACTCAGCCTGGCCCATGACAAATACGTGTTTGATTTGATCTATTGTAACAAAGACTCATGTTTGTGTCAATGTGCCTGATTTATTCTGTGATAATAAATTAATAACCTACACAGAGATAATTGGCACTTCAGAATCGTACAACTGTAGGGTGCAGGCCGGGTAGTTACTTCTCATGAATAATGACTGGCTGTTTGCAGGGGCTTAAGCGTGCTAATCAGATCTATGTACCACAGGGGGGCTATCAAGCAGTGGGCTCTGAGCTCCATCGATCTCCAGCAGCAGCCATGGAGGACAGATACAGTAGACCACATCATGATGGGTTCAAAGCCATCTTGCCACACAGGCTCAGCCATACAGAGCCTGAAAGGGAGGGACATACTGTACAGCTTGAGCTTCTTTATAAAAGGTTGATGTTTTAGCCAATAACAGGATCAGACCCATCATGATGAATCCAACTGCAGATTTAATACAATAACCTTGAGGTCATGTTAATATTGCAAGTTCTCTGCTTCCATCCAGCTCTCAATCAGTCAGTCAGACCATCTGATCACAACCTATAGCAGGAACAGCTGGAGGCTCGTTATCTCTGCTGCCAGGAATCCAGGAAATCACAAAGGTTCAACAAACATGTTCCGCCTGCACTGTTTGCGGGTATCAGTTGTTTTATGCTCTGCAAGGAACTAAAACATCTTCTCAACTCAGGCAGGTTGAGATTGTTGCACCAAATAATATAGTTTGCATTTTTGTTGCTTTTTCCAAAAACAAAAGGTACTTTTTGTCACCTCACCAGCTTGTGACCCTCAAAATTTCACTACTCCATTGTATCACAACCAGTCAGTTAAGAATGCACACCACATGCTACCAGTCGCCCATCAACAGCTTTCATTTAGGCAACAATTAGGGTGTGTGCAGCCTTTAACTAATTTTATGCACCATCCCTCATTAAAGATAATATCAAATGTCAAAGGAAACAGCAATCAGAGGAGGCTCATTATCACAGCTGGAATTTCTTTTTAAAGTGTGATCTATTTGAAGGTTGTACCAGAGTGCAAAGTGTTCGTATTAACAAAATAAGTTGTAGGCTGTCTACAAAGGGCTGCAGCAGTGGAAGCTGTAGTTTCAGCCATGCACCGGTGTAACCTACTTACAACAACGGTGTCATTATCACAGCCTCATCCTCCCGAAAGACGACGCAGATGGGCTCTCTTCCCCATTGCATCCATCCTTAAACCAAGACCCCCCTCCTCCCCCAAAATTAAGAGACTTTTTTCCTCTATATGTATTGTTATGAAGGCTTCTGCGGCAAAAGATACTCACCTCTAGCAGACATGCCCGGTAGGTAGAGCCTCTCTTTCTTTGCAGAGATTAACAGGAGGAGATGCTCCGGTGCAGCTTTGAAGGAGGGAAAAAGACCGGTTGACAGCCCGATATTATCTGTACTTTAAGTTTTTGGCTGTCATTTAGTGGGATTAAACGCAGGGAAACATACAGCCTGCGATTTGGTAGACTAGACCAGACTGCGCGATGGAGAGAGCACTTTCCAGCGACAGGGCGTGTCCTGGAACAGACAGCATCCTTCTTATTTTCCGACAAGTTTATGTCCATATTTGAACATAATATCACTGAATTACGGAGCTATAAATTAAATCATTCTTGAAATTCCTCGCCTGCAGCTGCTGTCGGGTCACCTCAACGTTAAACCGGCTAGCCTACTTTTTTTCTGGGATGACTGTGCTGTTCTGGACGTGGTAGTTGGGCTAAATCATAAAGTTGATAGGCACTTTGGAGCAATGGATGTTGTTTTTCATTTTTTTCCATTAATCCGGCTACTTTAAGGAAAATATTTGGCAACCTCTTCATCACGTGGGCTCCTCAACTTTATCCTAAAAGCAGTGTCACTTTAAGCAACCATAACCTCAGCACTATGTGTGGAAAAACACTGCAATTTCAGAGAAATGGCCCACATCTGTGTATTATGTAGGAGACTGGGAGCATAATCAATTGATTTAACAGCTTTTCCGTATAACCTATATTGCTTGGTTATCGGAATCCCATACTTGCTTTTATATTTGAAGTGGACTTATCGATTGTTGTTTCCAAGCTGAAAATATTGACCATCGTCCCTCATTAAATGTATTGGCTGCTGTCTTCGTTTGTATGCATTGATCATTGTCAGTAATTATAAGCCTGTGTCTTGTATGCCTGCGCCCCCTGGTGGATTAAAACAGTAGCGTTTGGCGAGGGAAGTGCCACCGTGTCCAAAGTGAGCATACGTTATTTGAGTCTGTAGACGTCTTGTTTACAGTGGTTGTGCCAGCAGGCCTGTGAGGTACTGTGGCAAGCAACGTGTTACGGTTTTATTGCTTACATTTATTCTTTCGTTACAAGGGTCATTATATGAAACCTCCAATCTGGATCGAGGCGGTAACAACAGGAAGAAGAAGATAGAGGAATTCTCTAGGTCTTCTCGGGAGAAACTAGTCCAGTCGAAGAACAAAATGTTCTCCAAATTTACGTCCATTCTCCAGCACGCTGTGGAAGCGGTGAGTTTTTATCAAAAGCATATATTTATCCATCGGCTTGCTTTTGTGTATCGTCTATTTTGGTTAAAAGGGGCCTTTGGTCGCCCTGACATCACGTCAGCATTAGGGATACGTTGCTAACTAGCGAGCTAACCAGTTAGCCTAGGCTAATGTTAGCGTTTTGTGTTTGTGCTGTCAATTTGTTTGTTCTGGTTAGTGATATTATACATGTGGGTGTGCTTATTTGTCTGTTCGCTTATGTTACTGCCATTTTCTTTATTGCAGCAAGGCATCTGTGTCAAAGGTTGTTTGGCAAGCTGAGCTAGTTAGCCGCTAATGTGAGAAAAGCCTCAAGAAGCTAAGCTAATGCCGTAGCTGGCTATCTCGTTTCAAACAGCAGTCTTATCATGAGGAGTGGTGTCGAAATGACTGGACAGCCCTGTTTGGTGTTGCGCAAACGTTTTAATATGAACATTAAAGTTAGTCTGTGGGCTATCTCGCAGCACAGCATTTTTTGAAAAGCTTAATGTTACACGTTAGCCAGCCAGTCAGCTAGCTAGCGTTAACTAGCTAGAAACCAGTAGTAACCTGTTCTCAAGCTGCTTCATGTTTAGGGTTTCAAACAATAGACGTTTGGCAGGTGAACCAAGGTGAATACTTTTGACTTCACGTCTAATATTAGCTTGTTAACTTATTATTCTATCATACAGCGTATGAGGATACGATCCATGACAAGTGTAAACCTTTATGTCACTCGAAAATTAAAGTTTTACCCTATAATTAAACATGTTGTAAACTGCTGCACACAATGATCGAAGTCATCTTGTAGTGGCACATTGGAACCATTTAAGCACTGAGAAGATATTTATTGAAAACCAGAAGATTATGCTAGAAGACAGATTTTCCTAGAGCAAACCAGTCTTCTCGGTCTCTGCTTGAACTCCGTTTGAAAGTGACTGAAACATGTTGACATGTTGCCATGATAATTAGTCGTGTCTCTCTAGGCCACCAGTATAAACATATGTTTGCCATTTTTCTTTTTCAGCTTGCCCCGTCGCTGCCCTTGCAGGAGGACTTTGTCTATCACTGGAAGGCCATTACACATTATTATATTGAGACTTCTGGTAAGAAAAGTCTGAAAGAATAAGTTTACACATGTTATGGTCATGATATCCCCAGAGGTAGACTGACTGTTATGCAGGTTGCCTTCAAAGTTGTTGATGTCTTTTGTACAGAGTTTGAGTACAATGGCAGGAAACTAGGCTTGTTTATAAGTTGTTCATACTGTATGTAACAGTATTATAGTTGCAGACATTATAGTTGATGTATTCACTGTTGATTAATGAACGTATTATTGTCAGTATTCAGTATTTTAAAAGATGATAAGTGCATATTACAACTTACCAGATCCAAAAGAGTTGCCTTAAACTTGCTTTATTTAAAAGCATGAGAATGGAACCATTTATTTAGCTTTCACAAGCTAACATTTCATTTCATTTCTTTCAACTACAGTAATTAATTGATAATCACATTTTCTGTTGATCAACTAATTAATCACCTCCTCATGTAGTGCCTCTGTATACAAAATTAACACAGGCAGTGCCAGTGCAAAGAGAATGGTTGTGAAGAAAATCCAAATAAAAGGGCGGAATTGGGAAGTATGCTGGGAATGCCATGCTGGTTGAGTTTGCAGTAGACTTCAACAACTCTGTCTGGACCAGAGCAGCTCCAGACTATGAGAGTGTTTCCTTCGTGTTTGCCTGTGGGGTCTGCACAAGTAGAGCTCCTACACTCTGCGTCTTGTTTCAGATTGCATCTAAGATGTACTTGGTGGTTAAACCCAGTCATGTAAAATTTTGACAACTTTGTCTCAAACTACTTATGTTTAGTCTCTGTATATTTTGGGCCGGGAAAGTCTCCTTCTTAGTTTTTACTCTAAACAACAGCGTCTTTGCAGCAGTTCTCCTAGTTAGGCCAGTTTAACAGAATTTACTCTGAACAGCTGATGAGGGATTATCTGCGCTTCAAGCATTACGTAGCTGAGCTCGTTTTGAGTGGCGTTTAATCACTGGTTTTGCAGACCTGGGACCTAAATGAACTTGATCTATTATTCTGAGGGCACTTTTAGGCAACCTGACCTTCATCAGTCCCCATCATTATTAATTTAAGGAATTCTTCGATTATAGTGATGAAACCCGTTGTGCTGATTTATCTTACAAATTAACCTTCATTTCACAGACTGCTGTACTGACCATATTTTTTGGCATTGTGTGCTTTGTTCCATTCAGCAACACATATGTGTGTATCCTACCTTGTTATTGAATTAATGGACCCACATCTGTTAACTAGTGCATAATTGAAGACAAACAAGGATGACATACGTGGGCCACTTTTTTTAACACAGTATTATTATTTCATTCTCATAACTGACCTTCAGTTTTGAAATCCTCTTGCTTTGAATAGTCATTTGATTGGGAAAAAAAGCTTATTGAAATTTGAAATATTTCATGTCAGTGTTTATGCAACATTCATCCCCTTGATGTGGCCCACCATGCACAATATTACTTATTTATTACTATTTGCCAGCTGTCATGCACCCTTCATTTACTGGGTTAAGCTAATGTTGATGCGCAGACTGTTCAGTGACTCAACGCTTTCTGCATGTCCTTCATAATAAATGTGTTTACATGTAAAACCAGTGATAGGACTTTAGTCATGCCCCCTCGGAAAGTGTTTACAATGCCAGTGAGATAAGCTAACACTACCAAAACTTTGCAAGGATGAAATAGATTATATTATTATATATTACCTCTTTTGCAATGCACAAAAATATTAGTGGATCAGAAGATAACATGGACTGCATTACATCTTATAAACAACAATTAACTTTTTGCAACTGGATTAAAGTCTTTTCTCTTATGTTCGTATCTTATGGACATTCAGAGGTTCTGACATGTTTCTGTGTTTTTCCCCTGTTAGATGACAAAGCTCCAGTTACAGACACCAACATCCCATCCCACCTGGAACAGATGCTGGACATCCTGACCCAGGAGGAAGGGGAGCGGGAGTCTGGAGAGACAGGACCCTGCATGGAGTATCTCCTACATCATAAGATCCTGGAGACTCTCTACACCTTGGGCAAGGCAGATGTAAGGCAGTCATGCTTTGGTAACTACATGAACAATACCTCCAGGAAAATATACATATAACGATATGGGACCTATATGTGTAGGTTGAGGAAGGATTGGAATTAATGGAGGTTTAGGGGGCAGGACTGACCACTGAGTGTTGAAATCAGCTGCACTACGACAGTGAATTCAAAAGCTAACTAATGATTTTATGTGAATGCATGATTTTGGTAGACTCTTCAATGAATCTGCACTGTGAGCTGCATTTTCACGCAGGGTCTATTTTGGTGGACCACCCAAATAAATTCGAACATATTCTGTGTGTATGCTTTCCCGTCAGTGTCCTCCGGGCATGAAGCAGCAGGTGCTTACCTTCTACACAAAGCTGCTAGCACACATTCGTCAACCTCTCCTGCCGCACATCAATGTCCACAGACCTGTACAGGTGAGAAGTGTTGCAGTCTGGATCTCAGCATATTTTTGACAGCCCTTTTGCTCAAAATGGTCCGCTAACCGACAGGTTATGTAACGTATTTGTAACTTCTTTTTCTGTGGCTGTGACATTCCTCTGTCAGAAACTGATCCGTCTGTGTGGGGAGGTGCTGGCTGCTCCTACAGAAAATGAAGAGATCCAGTTCCTTTGTATAGTCTGTGCCAAACTGAAGCAGGACCCATACCTTGTCAACTTCTTCCTTGAGGTGAGTTGCTATGACACCAGGGAGAAAAAAAGTTGAGCAGCACATTCATAAATATTCATCTGTATATATTACTAGCAAAGGTAAGAGCCTTGCAGGATTTTTAAGCACATTGTTCATTTGTGATGTTATTTGCAGAACAAGTCAAAGAGACCTGAGCCAAAGAGTCCTCCAGGGACAGAGGTGGTGAAAGAGAATGTGTTGGCTCCAGACACTGGTCAGTCTCCAGCAGAGGAAAAGGCTGACTGCCCAGAGGAGCCGCAGGCTGCAGCTGCTGCCTCCACCTCTAGTCCAACCATGAACAATAATAACAACAACAATTACAATCTTGTCACCTCCCTGCTCAACCTGACAAAGAGCCCTGTAAGTAATCCCTGTGAAAGGAATTTTGGGTGATTTACTCATATGTTACGTAATGTCTTTTTCATTTGAGTTTGTATTCATGAGTTGTATCTGTTTTTCTCCCGCTCAGGATGGCAGGATAGTGGTGAAGGCATGTGAGGGCCTGATGCTGCTGGTCAGTTTACCAGAGCCTGCAGCTGCCAAGTGTTTAACTGAAAACACTGAGCTCTGTGAGCTTTTGACTGACAGACTGGTCTCCTTCTATAAAGCCCTGCCACAGTCCATGGACCCTTTGGACATTGAGACAGTGGAGTCAGTCAACTGGGGGTAAATTGAACCACATTTCATGAAATCAGAAGTATAATGAAATGACTTGTAAACACCACTTGGATACAATTCAGTTGTGTCATCATGTGAAGTTTTGATTTAATTTGACTTGGCAGGTAAATAGCATCCTCTGTGAAATAGTTATTTTCAGTGGATAATTTGGAAGAATTACATCTAACCTTTTATTTTTTTCCCCCTCTCTCTCTCTTTCAGTCTGGATGTATATAACCTGAAGGAGGATGCTGCTGTCTTCACAGGGAAGAGGGCTCTCATCTCGTTCCTATCCTGGCTAGATTACTGTGACCAGCTCATCAAGGAGGCTCAGAAGGTCCTTAACCAATGCTGACTCACAGTGTTTTGATGTGTCATATTGTAGTCAGAATAAAATGAACTTCTCTCCAAAGAAGTTGTTTTTGTATCTGAAAGCCACTCAAGGCTGAACTACATTTTTGTTTTTCTTCTCTGTCTTCCAGTCAGCAGCTGCAGTGATGGCAAAAGCAGTGAGAGAAAGGTTCTTTGTGTCTGTTATGGAACCGCAGCTTATGCAGACGTAAGTCTTGCTTTGAATCATCAATCACTCATCCTTTATAGAAATTCATGGTCTTGTCTTGGTGTGTTATGTGTCGTGACTGCTCAGTAACACGTGGTGTGTTTGTGGGTGCACATAGGTCCGAGGTGGGCATCCTGACCTCCACAGCCCTGCTGAACAGGATCATCAGGCAGGTGACATCAGAGGCTCTGCTGCAGGAGATGGTTTACTTCCTGCTGGGAGAGGAGAGAGAGCCAGAGACTGTGGCTACTATCGCTCAGACTCCACTCAGACACAGACTCATCGAGCACTGCGACCACCTGTCAGACGAGGTTCTTATCACATTATTTTTATTATTCAGGATGTACCTGGTTCTGTTAATGAATGTACCTCTAACATCTATAATGTCTGGCTGATCAGACTCATTCAGGCCTTTTTATTATACCCTTTCTTTATCACATTAATGTGCCTTCAAAAATGAAAATCATGTATCCATAATTTCTTCTTTTACTCATTTGATATTCAAAAGTACAAATGGCCATCTGCCCTTCAAGGATTCTGAGTTCCAGTGAATCATTTGATTAACCAAAAGCACTTTTAATTAGTATCTGACAGAGCCATTGCACACATATTCATCACGCAAAAGAGAGATGAGTCATCTCTTTGATGTTTGAAACAGCCACTGCCTACTTTTTTGTCTTGTACTTGGCATGTTGCTCTGGGTTTACAGTGGGAGCTAAGCCTCATTCCTTCTTCTGCGTCCCCAGATCAGCATCATGACACTGCGGCTATTTGAGCAGCTGATCCAGAAGCCCAACCAACACATCCTCCACAGCTTGGTGCTGCGTAGCCTGGAAGAGAGGAACTACCTGGAGAACAAACCGCAGGAGGAGCGGGAGCCCCTGGAGAACGGGCAGCCCCACGATGCCGTGTAAGGACCTGCCTCTGACCTTTGACCTCCCTGAGCTTCCTTAAAAATCCTGCCCAGAAAGTCATCTGCACAAACACACACCAGTGGAAATAAAGTGAATGCATCAACTAGCTGTGTTTTTCAGATGTGCCACCAATTCAACTAAACCGTTCCTTATTGTGTGTTTCAGTTGGTGGGAATCTTTTTAAACCCTGGTTAGTGGGAAATGCATGTCAGCCACTGATAACATTAAGTGATCAGTTCTGGGAGAGTGATACATAATGAGCAATAGCTTCCTTATTTATTGACGTATTGTTTCATATGGCTTATTAGTTTTCATGCAAAGGAATTAAGTCACTAAATGCAGCACTGTAATACTGGGTTTACATGATCATATTGGGTTTACGTGATCGTGTTGTTTGGGTGAGATGAGTTCACAGAAGAGCTGAAGTGAAATTTGTATATCTGCAGACATACAGTAAACATACTTCCAGATCCATTACAGGCTTCTATTTTAACATGCAAGGTCCAAGTAAAACTGCATCTCTGTGTAGACATTCATTCACTTTCCACATTACACAACACAACTGGAAGGTGCCATGCGAGCCCAAAGAGCCCTAAAATGCTATCCCATAAAAGACCAGATATTTCCCCCTTTTAACTACACACAAGAATACTGACAAAGTGGACTTTTTTCATACCAGAATGGAGAATAGAAAGTAAAATAGCTTACACTATTACAACCAGAGAGATGCATAATCCTTAGACAAAAACAAGATGCAAAGTGACCATCTTTTGTTACCTCTTAAGTAGCACTGATCAAAATCAGATCATGTTCTCATAAATATAAATACTTTTTAATGAACATGTGTTCTTTCTGCAGAGACCTTGAGGAGGATCCACTGTTTGGTGATGACCCTTCTCCAGACAGCAGGCTGTCTGGTTCTGATTGGCTCAGCTCCTCTCCACCACAGAGTCCTGACCACTCGAAGTCTGATGGCAAGACGGAGGTCCACAAGATTGTCAACAGGTACACCGTCAGTGTGCTCATGATACAACATGCAGTATGTGGTGTTCCTCAGTCTTTAAAAAAAAAAAAAAAAGAAGTTTAACAGTTAAATTCTGTTGCCTGCAGTTTCCTGTGTTTGGTGCCTGATGAGGCAAAGTCATCGTATCAGGTTGAAGGCACAGGCTACGACACCTACCTCAGAGATGCACACAGACAGGTGAGGCTCATTCTGCAGTGTGGTTAAGGCTCAAGATACACTGGACAAAGAGCAGCACAATGAAAATACTGCTTCAGTGTTTCTTCCTAGGTCCTTTATCATTAGTCTCATTAGGTACTGTTGCTCATCACTTTTCTTATGAGTCACCAGTAGAACAGATACTAAGCATAGATGAATTGTTCTCCTCAGTTCAGAGACTACTGCGGGGTCTGCCAGCGGTGGGACTGGAGGGGAAATCCAAAGCCTTTTGAGAAGTGCAACTTGGACATCCCATTCTTCGAGGGCCACTTCCTCAAGGTTCTCTTCGACAGGATGGGCCGCATCCTAGATCAGGTCAGTTTGATCCAGCATATAATAAACGTCTGTAGTAATGCATTCTTTAACCTCCACAAGTCTGAATAGCAAGACAGCCACAATAAAAGTGCCCTTTGGAAATCACAAATGCAGCTTTGGTTGTAATCAGCACTTGAATCAAAGAATAAACTGCCTTTTAGTTGATGGAAATTCATAGACCTAATGAATTACAAAACAATCTTGAATAGCAAGTTTTCAAGGCAAGGTTTTGTTAGATAAATCCTAAACTGGGTAATGTAGTTGACATGTACAACCAGATTCCAGTGTTCCAATGTTTCCACACACCCAAAAGTTATTTCCTGCTGCAGGAGAACACTCTTCACTGCCATTTCGTGTAAATAAGGTCCATTGATGTAAAATGGAGAGAAAAATGGGGAGAAAATGCAAATGAGCCGCTGATTATGCAGAGGCCTTCTATTTTTTGAAAAATAAAAAAACAAACAAAAATAACGAGCTCTCGTCATAAACCCATTTGACAAATGATGTTAGATAGGAATTGTGAAGATGACTAATAGAGATTCAGAAGCGTAATGCACTTTTTGGCAGCTCGTGGGTTTCTTGAAGCATTTAGGAAATCAAATCTAAAAGGGAGTGATGTATTAAAGCTTCTGACTACTTTGACACTTTGTGTTATTTATTCATGGCAGTTTTTCTAAACACACATGTTCAGGTGACTCTACTCACCAGTGAATTTCCTGTGTAGTTTTATATCTGATGTCCTCTCTGTCCTCCAGCCCTACGACGTCAACCTGCAGGTGACCGCTGTGCTGTCCAAGCTGTCTTTGTTACCACACCCCCACTTGCATGAGTACCTGCTGGACCCCTATATCAACCTGGCCCCCGGCTGCAGGTCCCTGTTCTCTGTCATCGTCAGGGTAAGACTCCTGTCTAGATTATGCAGTGGTTATCTTATCCATCATTGATAGCAGACACGGCCATGTCCAAAGCTTACAATCACTGTTATTTGGGTGCTTTGAGATTTCTTGCTCGTCTCGATTGATTTTTTTGTTATGTGTAGTATCTTGAAGTGTTTGATATTGTTTCCCTTTATCTCGTGCCAATGGTATTTGCCAATTGCACTTGCTATTAATCTTGTGGACATGCTGCTACTCGACCTGCTTCTTACTGGCAGAGCTGCACCTTTGTACCTATTTTATTCTGTGAATCAGTCCAACTACTTTCCTATGAAATCTACCCCAGTAGCACACAGTGTAAGGTAAAGGAAGCCAGGGACCAGTATTTCTCACAGCTAATCTCTGCCAACCAGCACAAACCCAGAATCTTGTTTAATACCATTAACCGGCTTGTAAACTCAGCTCCCCCTACTACAGATGTTTCTTCTTCAGTCGACTGCAACAAAATTCTTAACTTCTCCATAGAAATTTATCATATTAGGTCAAATATCACTCCTCCAACCTCTGCAGTCGACCTCCCTTGCCCTTCCTTGGATGTGTTGGATTGTTTTAGGCAAATAACACTGCAGGATCTTAGGAAAACTGTGTCACTTATGAGACCCTCATTGAGTCTCCTTGACATTATCCACACAAAACTGCTTAAAGAAACAATAGAGACAATCAGCCCCGCACTGCTGACCATCATCAATACCTCTCTGACCACTGGAGTTGTACCAGATCTTTTTAAAACTGCTTGTGTTCAACCACTGCTGAGGGGACCCGGTTAGGACCCCTCAGTCCTTACGTCCAATTTCCAAACTGACATTCATATCAAAAATCCTAGAAAAGGTAGTGCTGGACCAACTAATCCAGGCACTTAATAACAATAAAGTTTTTGGGAAGTTTCAATCCGGTTTCTGCAAGCTACATAGCACAGAAACTGCCCTCCTCAGAGTCACAAATGATGTACTGATGGCCGCAGACTCTGGTGCATGTTCCGTGTTACTATTGCTTGCAGCATTTGACACCATCAACCATTCCGTTCTTACCAACAGACTAAAACAGTGGGCGGGTATTACTGGAACTGCTCTGGACTGGTTTTCCTCATACCTAGCCAACCGGACATTTTTCGTTTCTGTTGGTGAATTTTCTTCACGAACTGCACCGTCTATACATGGAATACCACAAAGATCAATCTTGGGACCTGTTCTGTTTACCCTGTACATGCTACCCCTGGGACAGATAATCCGTCATCATAACATCTCATTCCACAGCTACGCAGATGATACACAGCTGTACCTATCGTTTAAACTCTCTGACAACAGCAAATTAGCTTCATTACACAACTGCCTAAATGACATAAAGAGCTGGATGTCCCAAAACTTCTTAAAATTTAACTCAGACAAGACAGAAGTACTCATCATTGGCCCTGAACACATTTCAAAACAAATACAGCCGCTCCTTGGCCCCCTCACTCCCAACATAAAGTCAGCTACAAAAAATCTGGGCGTTATACTGGATAGCAACCTGAGCCTGGAGCAACATGTAAAGAAAGTAGTCCAGTCGTGTTTTTATCAACTGAGGAATATCTCAAAAGTTAGATCAGTTCTGTCCTTCAGTAACACAGAGAAAATTATACATACTCTTATATCTTCCCACCTCGATTATTGTAATGCCTTGTTTACTTGTCTAAACAGCCGAGCTATGGAGCAGCTTCAAATTGTGCAAAATTCAGCAGCCCAGACTACTGACAAAAACAAAGCGATTCTCACACATCACACCAATTTTGGCTTCACTGCATTGGTTTCCAGTCTCTTTTAGAATCCATTTTAAAGTGCTTTTAATCACATACAAGGCTCTAAATGATCTGGCGCTGGAGTATATAACCAACCTCCTCACACCGTGCTGTCCGAACAGGCCCCTCAGGTCTGCCAGTCTTTGTCTTTTAACTATTTCAGAGTCTAGGTTAAAAACAAAGGGTGATCGAGCATTAGCAGTACTGGCTCCTTAACTTTTATATGTGTGTGTGCACATGTATGTATATGCGTACATGTATAAATGTATGTGTATGTATATGCATATGTTTCATTGTTTACCTCATGCAGTTGTTCCTAATGTTGCTCATGTTTTGAATTTCATTATCTTGGAAAGCACTTTGTGCGTTTTTGCTTGAAAAGTGCTCTATAAATAAATAAACTAAACTAAAGGGCAGTTTAGAGGCTGCAGGAAGCAGCTCATTTTCTTGTTGATGGTCTTATGAATTACAATAATCGAATGATCCTATAATGCACAAGAACATACCACATTATAATTGTATATTTATATTGTTTTATACATTTTTATGCAGCAATACTAAATTCAAACATGTTTAGTGAGTTAAATTTCATTAAACACAGTCCTTGGAGGACGTGAGGCTTTTAGGTGAAAAATGCAAACAAACTAGCATGCTAGCTTCCGATTAGCATGTTCGCTAACGTGCTAGCTTGCCACATAATTACTGAACTGACAATGGGTGGGTTAAGAGATGCCACCATGACGACAACATTGCACAGTCAAATTTAACCCGTTAAATCTACCTTGTATGAAGTCCACTTTTGGGTTTTTGTGTGTGTTTGTGTGGAGGGGTCCCCTATTTCTTCATGTTTTACTTTATTAAAACAGAGTTTACAGCAGTTCTGTGCAATCTCTGTGTAATAAGAGCATAAAATAAAACAATTGATGTATACTGCCTGCGAAAAAGTGAAAACATTTGACAGCCTGAAATTTGTTCGCCCTCTGCCTAGTCCCAGAGGTCAAATCTGAAATGCCTCCCCATCTGAACTTAAACTTCATGGTTGATAGAAACACTGGAGAAAGTTTCATGCTTTAGTTATAAAATGCACAATATATATTATACCTTCCATATACAAGCTTATCTGCCCCACTATCTTGTTTGTTTATGGTCATTACAGTAATGTCTCCAGTGAGTGTAGTAATGATTTACTGCACCTTTTACCCAGGGGTGGAAGAAGTGCTGGAGTGTTTTGGTAACTGCTTTGTGTTCTTGTGTGTGTTAGGTGGTGGGAGATCTCATGTTGAGGATTCAGCGCATCCCAGACTTCACACCCAAACTGCTGCTTGTGAGGAAGAGATTATTAGGTCTGGAGCCAGAGGGCATCACGTACGTACCTCCACGTGGGTTCTGTGCTCATATCTTCCGAGTTGACTTTTTGAATGCACTTCTCACCTTCCTGTCTTTTTTTTTCCCGTAGTATCGACCACATGACTCTGCTGGAGGGGGTGATCGTGCTGGAGGAGTTCTGCAAAGAGCTGGCAGCCATCGCCTTTGTCAAATATCACGCAGCTGCCTCCTCCTCCTCACCGTAACCTTCCCGCTGTTCGTCCATCTGCCGCGGCCAGGCAGACGGGTCAGGATCAAACTGGGCCTTTGGGGTGTGCTGGTACCGGTGGCACAGGGTCGGCGAAACATTACCACTAACTGCTCATCCCTGCAAGACTGTTAAAGCCCACATGGACGGGTTTCATCACTCCCCCTCTTCTGACCTCTCGGGCTCCACCGTAAAAAGTCAGAGCAGGTCAGAGCGCAGACACTGCCCAGCCAGCGGAGGAATTAGAGGAGGAGGATAGAGGTCGAGGTGCAGAGAGATGGTCACTGGACTTTTTTTCAGCCTCTGCATTTTCTCTCACTCCCCCCCCACCACCATCTCTCTTTCTCACCAGCCAAAAGATGATAGCCCTGTAATTATTATATACAAGGAGAAAAGATGTTTGTCTATTTATTTTCTGTCCCATTCTCACCCATTTGTAAACGTCATTTCCTTAGTGTGGAACCGCACCTTTCAGTTACAGAAGATTGTTTCCTTTTGAAACATTTTTATCTTAACTCCTCACGTGTTGTCTGTTTGAAGACAAGAGGCTGTAGAGACAAATGCCCACTACCTTCAACCCCTATATGTACCTGTAGTTACATACATATTGTACTGCAGTATTTACGATACTGCACTCATATTTTATATGCCAAGTCCTCTTATTTATTTGTTTGCTTTCAGGTTGCCTTTTTAACTAATGTCATATTAAGATAAAATGAATTTAAAACGGTCAAAGTAAGGACTGACCAAGCAGATGCTATTTACTTTATTTGCTTTCCTCGTCTTTCCTCAGTTTGTCTTTAAGTGCTTGTGCTCTCAAAGCTCATCTGTAATCACCATCTCCCAAAATTGTAACCATCCGTCATATTTTGTCAAACAAAATGGTGAAATTTCACAAATTATGTGAATTTGCACACAGATCTCATTGCATTGCACTTGTTACATTATTCAAGTTCATTCATGCTTTATTTTTCTTTGGGTTGGCTTTTAGAAAATGTCAAGTTGGCATTTGTGGAAAGAGACATCTTGTTTTTGATTCCACATTAGTTTTTGTTGTGAAATGTTGTTCTCCAGACCCAGTGTTGCATTTCTCACACACCAGTGTTTATTTTATCCAAGAGATACTTTGCTATTGTGTTTTACACCATTTATAATTCTCAGTAATTGGTTTATTCTATTGATGTGTGGGATGCAGAGGAGCACACCTCTTGATTTTATTTACCAGTGTCTTAAATACTTTGGACATACTGTAGCTTCCAGCAATGGTTCCCAACCTTTATTGGTTTTTGATCCCTAAAACAAAGCTATGTCTACTTGGTTGTGTATGTCTGCAAGTTGTGATTCTAACTTCTTACTTCAAACTTTTTATCGAAATGATCCAGTCATTTATAGGAAAAGAAGCAAAGATTAGAAGAAAAAAAGAAACATTTTTTGCGGCAAAAAATACATTACAATACACAATACAAAATTGTTTATCATCTCTTGACCCCTTTAAATTTATCTCAAGACCCTTTAGAGGGGTCCAGACCCCCAGTTTGGGAAAGCGCTGGCTAACAGTATCCTAAGAGCTCGGAGTTCCTCCATAGGTTATTATGACTTCCTATGAGGTGTTACGTTTACTAGCAGTATTACCTTATCATGCTGATTGTGAATGATCGCGGTGCTGTGCATTGTTGGTTGGTTGTGTATTGTCTGGATATCTCCGGAGTCTCATCTCACGGATCAGTGATTCAGTACGTTTGAATTAGTTTGAAAAGATGCTACTTAATATAACGTTGGTTCTTGTGTTATCTTGTGTTCCCAGTGTGCGTGTTTCCATGATTGGCGAGCGTGTTTGGCGACAAGTTTGTTTATGTGTGTGTTTATGAGTGTAATGACAGCGGAGAATGGACAGTCATTCATTGAATTCATGAGTCTTGAGCCTTGTTTCCCCCCCCCCTTTCTTCTGCTCCCACCTCAAACCCGTCACTCAAGCACCTAAACTACATTATGCAAATGCTTGCATGGAATCAGATTTGCACATTGTCTTTCTTCATCCTTGTTCATAATGTAAATATACACAACAAAAAGCTTTTTGTTTTTTTTTGATTATTCAAAATGTTTTGTTTCATGAACCAAAAAAAAAAAAAATCTAGGATGTACCAGGAGTAACATTTCTATTTTAATGGGAAACTTTTTTTAAATTGTCAATCATGCACATTTTTTAATCGACTATCTTTCCAACTTGTTCTGTACATTTGTATATTGTATGTGTACAATAGCAATAGAGATATACTACCTGGCGTAAATGCATGCGTATACAAAATTTTTCATTGTTGAAAGAAAGAAAAAAGGCAGTCCAGCCATCTGTGATGAGTTCTTAGCTGTCAGCACTTTGTTCTTTGAAGACACTGACAGGGAGATATGATGCCTTACTTCACACTGTGGATCTCTGAGGACTCCTAGAATCGATGTGTAAGGGGTTTCTGCTTCACTACGGTCTGTTGTGATCTATTATGCCTATCTCTTGTGTTACATAGACTTTGTTTGGTTTGTGAAGATGTACAGGACTCTCAGTATAGTCAAAAATCTGATGCCAATGGATTTATTTTCTTGTCAGTTTAGACCAATCACTGTATGATGTTGCTGCATTTCTTCATGTTCATCGCTGCTTTCCTCTGGTGCAAAATGGGATGAGTCTCATTATACTCCTTGTATCTCATGGCCAGTTTGATTTTGTGATTGTGCAATGCATAATTGAAACATTAAGGTGCATGCTCACTCCTCCTGCCTCACAGAGTAATTGTTAGTGATCACTGCAGTCTCTTGTTCTCTGAGGCATTGGGTCATTAATTCCTCATCAGCTGTCTTCATTTCAACACCCGGTTGCGTTTCATTCAGGACAATATGGTTTTCTTTAACATTCTCCGTCCCAATTAAAAAAAAAAGAAAAAAAGTTCTTCAGCATGATATGTGGTCATTCTTTGAACAGTTCATTGTGTTTCATCTTGTTTTTATTACAAAATGTCTGTACAACAAAACAAAAATACACAAAATAACCATTTCTTTAAATGACAAGGTGAAACCCACAAAATCTGTTCAATAATCCCCTTTTTAAAACAATATTTTTTGAAAAACCACCAGATATGGGGGAATTGAATGTCTTTAACCTGTACTTTTCCTATGCAAACAGCCCTGCAGGATGACATGACATCATGTACAGGAACAGACCAGAGAACATCGAGCGTGAAAATGACCCCTCTTGCCAGTGAATAACTGAACAGCAGTCAGCATGGGTACGTTATCCTCTGTCAAATTCTCTTTGGCTCCAAGCCAGCCACGCTCAGTCATCCAGCTAATTCTGTAGAAATGAGTCAAAAATCGCACACTCTCTGGGCACAGCAGAGGATTGTATGACCAAAGTCCAAAGTCATGTGAGGTGGTCTGGAAATAAGTAAATCCTACATTACCCTTGCCTTGCAGTGATTTAGAAATCAGCCGTGGAAAAGAGGCACTATGGTGCAGAAAGAAGGCTCTCAGTCTAATAACTCTCTCATTCTTAATGATTGCTGAGGTACTTACTGAGGTTGCAGTCAGCTAGGGTCTTACAGTTCTAGTTAAAGGAGTATATTAACATTTTAAAGCACCTGAAGTCACTTTTCCAAATTAAGAGATCCTTTTTCTTACAAAAATATTCATACTCATTACTACTGTAATACTACACCAGAGTAACATCAAGTGCTTCCATACAAGGAAACACTAATACTTTGATTGCCGTAAGGAAGTGGAATTGCCAAGGTCTATACAGTGTCTCATTAAACAAGCGATTTGTGTCCAATGCCCTGACTCAAGTCAGTAGTAGCATCACATAGTTAAAGTTCTGCAGTCTTGTGGAGGCAAATCAGAGCAACAGGTTTACAATGGATCGCTTTTCAAACAAAATCGACAATAAAGTTCATTTATTTATCTGACCTCATGAAAACCTGTTTGGCACTCTCAGGTTTGTTACCCAAAGAAAGATCAAGTCAACTATTGTGGCATTTCAAAATAAGTGAACAACTTAAATATCACTTTAAGGATATGAACTGTGTGATAAGTTTATAAAATGTCATAATTGTATTCATATGTCTGTGTGTGAACACAGATGAAAATATAGATAGCATTATGCTAAAAGCTGAGGTAAATTAAAATAATTTCCATCAGATTGTCATAGTCTTAACAATTTCTACACTCAAGAAAGAAAGTGCCAGATCAGGGCTTCATTAGGAAACCTCACATGCAGAACTGATGTCATACTAAATGATCAAGCCATCGGCTCACTGAACTCTTTCCAGCTAAAGTAAAGAATATGTTAACAGTAAACCATAAATATCTTATGTTTTACATGTTGTGACCCAGCTACGTGATCCTGTTTGAGAGACAGTCCTACAAATGTCACAATCAAAAAATGTAGAAAAACATCCAGCGTTCTTTCTCCATCCCAACAGCATGACAGTATATCAACATATGATGGTATATTAAATTAATTTACATAATACATGTAAATAATTCCTTCTTTATGCAAATCATTTTCATGTACATACAAAACCACTACGTAAAAAAAAAAACTACATGCCGTTGCACAAACTTACCAATTTAGAAAAAAACAAAAACTATGTACATTTCCAAATGTCTCTCTTTTTTTTTTATGTCAATAAGCGTCTCCTCGCCCATTTACAAACCCAGATATGCGCGCGCACAGACACACGCTTGTGCACAAGTTGCTCACACTGGAACATTCAGACAAACAAATGTCTCTTTGGCTGGTGTGAAGCTGTGGCACCTTGCAGTGTGTGTGTGTACATGTAATTACACATTTGCAAAAAACACGCGCACACAAAAAATAACACCATCTAACAGCATAGAAAATAGGTTCCGATGATGGATGTAGTGATATATTTCCTATGCATTTGCGAATATATATTTATATACCAAAACATACTGTATAAGGGTCAGCCACACATATGCCCTTGATTGTGTATATATGTACTTTAAAGGTCACATTCAGAAGTGTAATGTGAAACTCTAGGAAGGCATCAATAAATAGAGACGTCTGTGTGTGTGTGTGTGTGTGTGTGTGTGTGTGTGTGTCCCTGGGTCTGCCATGGTAAACAGCTCCAGCCGTCTGTCAGTCGTTCTTTGAGTTCTGTGCTGTGTCCAGGTTGACCACCTGGAGCTCCGTCAGGTTACTGCTGCTGCCGCTCGATTGCTGGCCAATCACCATCTGGAACACAACACAGCTACGTCAGGAGACAGTACAGACAGCCAATCACAAGTCATCACATCACACAACACCTAGCACGGATGGAAATCCTGCTATGCTGCATGCTGTTTATAATGGAGTGGTGTAATGCTGTAATAGATGCTGATGTTTCCTGTAATATACAAGTTATTTACTCTGAAATTATGTTCTATAAGTGCAATTTAGACTATTAGGACAGTTTTTTTTTTTTTTTTTAAAAGAGCACACCAAATATCACCTTAAGTTCTATAGTATCTTTCCAGTTGCATATAATCAAAATACTTAATATATTTTAAACCAATTAACATAAATGAATTCCCCTCTGAACTTTATAAAGTAAATAAAATAATTCCAAGTAAGTTCTGATTTCCATGCACTGCTACAGTGGTGTTTTGTTAAGTCTACTGCATGTGTATTTTGCTGCAAATCACAGGTAAAACAAGCTGCCAGCTCATCATTCACATTCATACAAAAGAGGCAACAGGTGACAACCCTGTGGCCTCTGTGTGCCAGTGCTCTGTTAGGATGCATTAGTGCGGTCACGTGGCATGCTGGTTGCATAGGGAATATGAGAGTTTCACTTGTAAAATGCAGATCTTGCCGTACTGGGTGTAGCTGCACCGCTGAGACGGGGATCTGCACCGTGCCTGGAGGTGCTGTGAGGAACACCTGAGGGACAGCACCTGGGGGAAAACGCATGATTTTCTATTGGCAAACTCTCTAGCATTATGTTTACTTGAAATTATTTACAAATTACAAATGAATCCACATTTGTCATCCAGTAAACTGTGTGTGTTCAGCCCGTGTTGTTCAGTGTCTCACCTGTGTCTTGGGCCTGTGCGTGGGACACCTGCATGGCCGAGGTGCCCTGGGAGAAGGCGTTAAGCACAGCCAGCCCCGCGTCAGCCAGCCCCGGCGTGGAGGCGTACATCACTGTGTGGGGGCTGGGGTACATCATGTGACCCGCCACAGACGTTGGCACTGACGAAGTGACGATGGTTGCTGGGAGACTCACTGTTGCTGGAAGGAGAACAGGGGGGGAGGGTGGAGGAGGGAGAGAAAGCGCATGTCACACAGAGGGCAAGAGATGTGTACACATGTTGGCCAGCAGATGGCGCTTAATATCTGTTTAAATTCAACTACTAACTCCTATTTATGCAGTGAGTAGTGGCACAATAACACAGTCCTTGAGGACAACCCATTCCAAACAGGAGCAGGATGAAAAACAAATCAGTGCAAGCAGGAAAAATACAACACTGTCAGCTTAAAGGATGTTCTTGTAAAAATCTTAAGTTGGACAGAAACACACAAGAGGACCCTGTTTCCACTCATTAAGATGCTATATATTTTAGGCCAAACTAAAATCCTGATGGTGAGTTTGCACACAAGTGAAACCTCATAAATGCTACTGTATGTCACCATTAGACAACATGAAATTTGGACACTGCACTTGAAATGTTCTGGTAACCTCTTTCCACCATCTGGAGCTGGTTCTCTAAGAAAAAAAATCTCCTCCAGGGAGGTGTTTACAAAAACTTTAATCCGACTTGAAGGAGACTTCCATCAGAGAGGGGATCTGACCTACCGGTGGAGTTTGTGGAGGTGTGGGACATCTCGGGGCTGCTGTCGCTGTTGGAAGTGGACTGGGTGTTGTGGACCTGGATAGCCTGGAGCTGCTGGGGAACCCCCGCTCCTGGAGACACACAGAGGGAATACAGCCACTACAGTAAGTCATCTAACACCCCACACAGGGGATAGTAGTTGCAGTAGGAGTATGGGGAGTGCAGCAGTGAGGGTAGCATACGGTAGTATCAGTAAGCCTAGCATTAGGTGCATGATTATCGGTCATAGCAGAAGAGGTAGCATTAGCAGTACTAGCAGCAGCAGCTCTATGATGATATGATTAGTATAAGCAGGTACAGTCGTGGCAGCATGCAGAGCAGGTCACCTGTGAGGGAGACAGCAGCAGGGAAGCGGAAGACAGCCTGCTGTCCCTGCTGTGGCTGCGGGGCGGCGGCCAGGGCCTGGCCATGCTGCCCCTGGAGGGCCAGGGAGTGCTGCTGCAGCTGGCTCAGAGGAATGGTGGGGGTGCCGGGGGGGAGAGGAGTGCCTGCTGGAGGGGCACACACACACACACACATACACAGGGGGGAATAAGACTAAATGCAAAAGGATAGTACAGTTTGAAAAAGTGCTAATAACTTAATTTCAGCCAGAGTACATTTCTACAAACGACTCGCTGTTTGAGAAATCAACAACCCTCAGTGGCCCGAGACTTATATAAAATAGGATGCATTACATTTACTGATGTTCTAATCAAGTATGTAATATCATTTATCCATCTAGCAAGTTCCAGATCACTGGCTAGATAACATGACAAGCAAGCAGCGATATGAGTGATTTTAATTTTCAAGCAAAAGATATTTAATAAATATGGAGTTTTCTTGTAAGCAAATAAAAGTTGTCTTTTCTCTGTGTTTCTCATCAAAACACATTGTGTGTAATTGAGGTCATGATGAATCTTCTTCCTCAAAAAACATTTGCAAAGTTTTTAAAAATATTTTAAATTGTACATCATTTACATCCATGTTCACAAGGACATGTTCTTCCTTTGCGTTGTTGCCGCGTTACAGACACCAAATGTCGATCAGGGGAACAGCCTGAATTGCTCCGCCCGCGTGCTCATGCCTGTGCACAACACAAACAAAACGGGGACCCACGTGTAAAAACTTTGCTTCATGGTGCTACCAGTTGTCAAAAACTCCACAGGGTACCTTTTAAGTTGGTGTTACATTGGCAATTTAATTGTATTAAACTTAATTAAGTTTAATAAAAGGTAAGTGAAAATAATGAATGTTCAATAACACTTAGTTTTAATACATACATGGCTGCAAGTGACACATACTGTATGACTGTATAAGTGGTGATTAAGAGTTAAGATGCATGTCATTTTGTGAACCCCAATTTCCTTTCAAAGGTTGCATGATGTTTCATTTTTTTCTTACAAAATGACAGATCTCTCATTTCAGAACATGACTCTGGAGTTACACCCTCACATTTGGTCATATGCTCCATAGACAGTTGCTGCAGTAGGGTGGGCAGGCCCCGTCAAGCTGTCAACTGAGGAGGTTTTAGTGTGGGAGGGTGTGTTGTTCCACCTGGCACTGCTGCTATGTGCCAGACAGGTGGTGAAGAGGAGAGAGGGGGTGAGCGAACAGAAGAGAGGGGGAGGGTGAGAGAGAAGGTTGCAGAAGGAGGAGAAAGACAGAGAAAGAAAGACAGAGACATGGCCTGGCTGTCCTTCAGCTGTCAGTCAAAATAACATACAGGACCCATTAGTGGGCATCATGTGTCTGTCCGTTCAGCTGTGGCAGAGCGCAGACAACCAACACACTGCAACAACTAGCTACTGACATTACTGCCAGTACCTAGAAAATACAACACTGACGAGCACCAGGCCTGTTCGGCTTCACAGTCGCGATGCAAACTCTTGTCTACGCGATAACAACAGCAGCATACACCATAGAAAAGATCGCACCAGTCAGCATTTAAGTGTCAACCGGCCTTTTTTAAATTGTTCATGTCATGGACAGACCAAATAAATGTTCCAGAGCACTGAGCTTCTTATACAGATGAGATTATATCAAATTCAATTATTGTGAAATTCAAATATTCTTCATGTCTTTGGGGGAATAAGTGACCTCTTGGCATCTCCAAGACCCACTTGGAGACCCACAGATGTAGCCCCAGTATTTCTCAGCACAACCACGGTGAAAAGGGAGTGTAATGAATAATTACTGGGGAAAGACAATTTAGAAACACTTTAGGGATCCCCAAATCAGAGTCTGCTGCCCTTAAATCCTCGCTGAGTCGTGGCAGTAGAGATCCCTTGTGTTTCAGAGTGTGTCTGTGAAGTCCCCCTTAATGAAGGGTCATGTCTAGTTCAGGACCACTGTCACAAATCTCCGGCTCCACGAAGTACGCCTCAATTATAATTTCAGCACAAGCCACCGATCCTTCATTGAATATTCATGACTCATTATGGGCCGTGTTCGTCAGCCCTCATTGCCAGGTCTATTGTGTCCGTCTCACCTAATTATTCCTGTCCCCAAGTGACAATCAAAGGCAGGGCCAGTCGCCAATAGACGTGGCTTCCCTGGATACTGGGGGCTTTGTAAAATCCGAGGGCGTTGAGTGTTGGTGACTGGCTATGAAGGGCTGTTGTGTGATGTAAACAGCTCGAAGTGAGAGAGGCACGACCACCCCGAGATGACGGCTGAGGTCACGGCGCAGTGCCATTCAAATTCTAATCAGCTAATAAGCTAGACAACATGGTGACATTAACAAAACATGAAGGCCTGCAGAAGTGTCCGATTCTAAAAGGATGAGGTTAAGACAAACAAACCATAAAGAAAATAATTAAGAACTGTAACAGAGCTCTGGATGTTGAGGTAAAGACACCCCATGTTTTTCTTTCCTACATACCGGGCATGAAAGTGAAACCGCCGGGCAACTGCATCACCCCCGTGGAGGCGCCGGTCTTGAGGACGGTACCGTTGGCGCTGGCGTTGCTGCTGGCCGAGACGGGCGCCAGGTAGTTGGTGATGGGGAACGAAGGTCCGCTGCTCACCTGCATGGTGGTGGAGGTGGTGGGTACTGTGGACTGGGCACTGCTGGTAGTGCCTGGTAGGCTGGCTACCGTGAACGTCGGCTTCAGTGTATCCTGTGGGAGAAAGTGAACACTGAGTAGGAAGACAGGGAATGATCATTTGATGACATTAAATTAGTATTTGATTCTGTCAAGGTAGAAGAAGACTCCAGCAATTAAGTATTGCACTTCCATAAACTTGAGGGACTCACAAGAGACAGTTTTGAAACTGTGATAATCAAAGCAGCAGAAGCTCCAAAAACACTGGCTCCTATAATTCCCATAATGCAACTCAATAGTGTCTTTTGTTAGGCCTTTCCTGACTTTTCCTGCTTTTCCACACATCTACAGTTTGTAACACAGGGTTTCTGTTAAGATTTGAAGTCTCAAGCCAAATCCAAGATAACCCCGATGACATCATCAGGGTTGAAAGAGAATAGTGATAACCCTGATGGGGTCAAGGTTCAATTTACTCATCATGGTTATCTTGATGAGTAAATTGAACTTGATGTGTGAATACTTAAATTTAATTTATATACCATTTCATATTTAATTTGATTGATATCCAATTTATTTATTTTTTCCACACACTGGAATCTTGAATTGTACAAGAATGTTCATTTCAGCTGAATTTCTATATGTGCATGATGTTCAATAAAAAATAATTACATTAAAAAAATTAACTTGATGTGTAAAATCAGTGGAGTGCCCCTTTAAGATTCTATTTTTGACCACCTGGAAGTTGCTAGTATATGAAACTGCACTTGCACTTGCTCCACTCTGCTACAACCCATTTATTCCAGTGACTGCAAAAGCAACATCAGAAGAGTTTTATATGAGGACACCTAAAACAACACCATTAATGGGGCTTTTCCTCTCTGAGCGGCTGAAAGCAGGGTCGGCAGGAGGAGGAGGCTTTAATGCTTATACACGGCAGTATTTTCAGGGATCAATGGGTGGGTGACAAAAACCAGAGTGGGTTTTAATAGACTGAGGGCTAATGACCTAAACAAGGTAGAGAAACAGGCTGGGACCCCTCTAATTGCATCCATATGTAAAATACTAAGCAGTGCAGGGAGCGTTTCTCTGAGCAATTCCAGTCTTAACTCTTTAAAGAGCAATACGTTGCATTTAAGTTGGAGAAAGAATCTTCCAGTACCAATACTATTAAAATGCTACTCCAGAATACATTATGCCCAAGAGAGAAAAGATTTATACATCATACCAGGTGACTGTGTATCCTCTTTGAATACTGCGATACACACCTGAATAATCACAGCATCGTCCATTCATCACTCATCCAACTCTACTGAAGAGTAACAAAAACATAATTTCTGCGCTCACATTTTGTTGAGTTACTATGACAACTGACTGACCATAATAACCAACATGACATCTCAGTAAAAAGCGTAGAAATCAGGCAGATGAGATGCTCACATAGACTCAAGATCAAAGGAGGTGAGCCGTAGCATCACACCATACGCTAATGTGAACATCCATTGAACAGCAGAGCAGGATGTGTTGGTGAGTGGGCTGCATGAAAAGAGCAGGGTAGGCGTTAGGCCGGGACTATAAAGCACCTACCATGCCTGTTTCTATGCACTTACACAAACACTTATCACTTGATACTAATGATCTGTAATAGCAGTGTGGGAATAAGCCTACACATTAGAAGGCATGTAAGAGTTTGCATTTCCCTGTGGGCTCAATGTCCTCTGAGGGTTTGATTAAACATAGATACAGAGACGTTGCTGAGACACATCAACAGAGGCAGAATATTCTCTATTAGTTTATATTAATAAGGGGTGTGATCACAAGCAGGAAAACAATGGGAAATGTGGCAGGGCAAGAGGAAGGGCCCTTCAAGAATGAATGGGAGCTGCAAGTCCAACAAGGATACATATGCTGTGTCCCAGTTCAATGGCTTGATCATCTGATTCTCCACATATATGTGTGCAGAGGACATCATAACAGATTGTCCCATTTCAAAGGCTCCTCCAAAGGTGGCCAAGAAATGCAGCTTTCTTTTGCCAGAATCTGGAGGACACAACCAGTGTATCCTTTGCAGTCCTCCGTTTCCCATAATGCATTGTGGACTCTTCAATCCCTGGTTCGAGTCCGGCCAGGGACCTTCGTTGTTGACCCTACAGTTTACCGGTGGTATTTACACTTTGTCAGCCACTTGAGGGCAACTTCCTGGTGACAGACGTGGAAATATTTGACTTTCAAGTTGAAAACCATTAGTTTCCGACTCTGAGGCTAGACCATAATATTTGTCAAGAAGGTGCAGGCTCAGCCTAGACCTCAGGTGCTCTTAAGGACATACCTTTGCAGGCTGTGTCCTCGGGAAGATCCAGCCTCATAATTGGGACAAAGCTTTTGTGTCACAGAATGCACTCTACACAGTGCAGCAGTATAACAGATGAGGTGAGTGAATAATACAGGTTTTGGAAACACAGCCATGTGTGACAACAGACAGGCTTACAGCGAGCAAACAAGCGAATGTGGTGTGTTGCAGCCTATAAGCTTCAAAAGGCACATTCATTATTAATAACAGAAAGGTAGTGTAGAAGCAAGCTAGGCCAACCCTTCTTACAAAGCACTATTGGTTTTTATATGTGACTGATTACATGGGTGAAAGGTGGAGGATCCAGCATGTACTCCACTGATAAGGCCTTCCAACCACACACTACCATGCAAACATGTAGATGGTGCTACTGTAAGGATTGGCTCCCAGTCTTCAGCCACATTACAGTCTGCTCACATCTTAATATTAAAGATAGTCTGCTAGGATGGCTCACTGCAATGACTAAACAAAAGGGTTTTTATTTTATTTGATGAGTTACAAAACTCTGAGGATTAACAAATAATCAAGGGTGTTGCAGTTAACTAAGAGTCTCCTGGGTCTCATGACGTACAGATGGCTAAGCAGGTGGTGTCTTATACAAGCTGCTCTGACTCTACATGAGCATACAAAACCAAAACTACACAGTGCTGAGAAGTTTGTTAGTCGGTCTACAGCTCAGTTCCAGGCCCTGCTGAGGGGCTCCGACAGTCCAAGGTCCTTTACCTCTTTAGTTAAACAGCAGCTGGAAAGTCAAAGGGGGAGGGCCACACAGAGGACTCACAGTTGTTCTGCCCTTTCAACCAAAAAGGGGAAACTGAATCAATTCACACAACAACAATCTATCATCCATCTACTGAACATCTACCAGGCCTGTCATTCATCACAGAGTGATTACAGACACTCAGACCATGACACAGCTGTCACCACGCCTTCATTCTCCCAGGAGACTTTCCAATTTTGGTTGAAGTAATAGTTTCATTAATGTTCACTAAAAGTAACCAAGACAAATGAGAATAACTCATTCAACATTAGCGTAGGGGTTACAGATACTACTGTACGTCATGACAACTGGTTAAAAAATATCTTTAAGATGAGACTCACAAATCAGAACAAAAATCATGCCAACCGACACTGGAGATAAAGTACGTCAAGAAAGCTGTGGCAGCAAGTAGTAGTAGCAGAGAGTGTGTGTCTGTGTGTGGCAGGCGAAGCAGAGTCTGACCTGTGGGAGGTTCGGGACAGGGGACAGGGGACAGGATAGGGGCGAGAGTGCAAACAGCTGAGGGTACAGACAGCTGGCGGGAAACCTGAGCACCTCTGAGGGGGAATTAACCCTTTCTACGCCAGCTGAGGCAGCAGGAGGCCATGTGTAAAGGCAGCCGCCATCTGACTCTTGGGAGTTCTCATCATTGGGTACAAGAACAACTGAATTTCTGCAACGGACCGAGATGCTTCACCTTGTACTATTGTTAAATAAATTAAAAAAAAACAAAAAAAAAAATACACAGCTCACTAAAGGGACAAGGTCACTTTGTGCCAGCTTTTTCACATTACACTGCTCAATGGAGAAATAATTGAGCAACAAGGACTGGGAGTTTGGCTTCAGAAAGTGTAAGCTGTGTGGTAATCTAAGAGTCTAGTCAAACTGCCAATATCTCTGTGACCTACATAGCGAGCTTCACCTGACCTACTGCTTTGTTTGACCATCTCCATGTGTCTCCTGTTCAACTGGCCAGTCTATAAACAGCGCTGGCTTTTAGTTCAGAGTCACGGCAGTGCATAGTAAACATAGGCCACAGTGGTGTAATGCATTCCTTCTGACCAGAAGTGAGAGAAGGGAATCATCTCTGTGATGGAGCTAAAGCCTCAGCACTGTCACTTCCTGTCCGTCTCCTGCTCCTTCTAGTACAGTCTTACACGCTGATACTTCATACCATCTCCATCACT